>CM038679.1:16943880-17371763 GCA_021605205.1 Aegilops longissima | reverse complement strand
ATAGCGGAGGCGGCGACCCTCTCTAAAGTAAGGGGAGCCCTAATGCAAGAAGACGTAAAAGATTTGGACAAGATTCACGGAAGAAAACAAGACAAAAGCGAAGCACTTACGCTGGAGACCGCTGGCGGTTTTTTCACTTCCTTGCAGAAGCGGTTAGCCTTTGCGACCGCTTCTTCCCGCTTGGTCGCGCGGCCCGTCCCCTTAAACTTCTTCGCCTGGCCGCCAAGCATGCTCGGCCCGGCCCGGCGCTTCTTCGTGCCGCCTCGACCACCCAAGCCGGTGGAGGAACTCGCGCTCGGCTGGCCGACCTTTGGTTGGCAGCATGGGATGACTACCCCTCGCGTCATCTTCAAAGCCGGTTGGCGTAGCCAGGTAGGGCTGAAGTCGTCCAGCCTCCTCCTCCTCCTTCGTCGGCCTCCATCGCCACCGCCCCCAAGTCGGGGTCGCCGACGCCGCCTCCGCCTGGTCGGGACGACCACGGCCGCCCGTGGTGCCTACCGAGGGCTGCGTGAGGGGTTCTAACTCGAAAAAAACCAAAAAGATCAGAGGTCGGATTCGCTGAAAAGAAAGCAGAAGAGGAAGAGAAACGACTTACCACAGCGGGGTTGGCGCATGAAGTCGGCTCCTTGTCGAACTGCCAATCCGCCGTGAGATTGCAGTTCGCAATGTAGTTCACCGTGTCCGCCACCTCTGCGTGGGGCATGTCCTTGGAGCACAGCCGAATGGGGTCCCGGTGGCCGCTCATCTAACAGATCATATGAGGTCGACCTTGGAGCGGGCGGACTCGGCGCGCCACGAAGGCGGCCAGCAGGTCGGCCCCGGTCAAGCCCTCCGACTGCGTCAGCACTCGGAGTCGCGCGACGGCGGCGGCACCAGCGGGAGTCAGCGTCCTGGCCCAGTGGGACCAGCCGGGACCTCCGCCCGCACGCCGGCCAGAAGGCAGCAGATTGACCCAGTCGCCTTCTAGGGCGATGTTCTTCACGTAGAAATAGGTTCGCTGCCACATCTTCACCGACTTGATCAGCGGAATAGTGGAGAACGGGTTGTCGGCCACCGACCTCCGCATTGCGATGAAGGTGCCGCACAGAGCCGGCACGCCGGCGACGTGCGTGCCGAGCTTGGACTGGAAGAATTCCCCCCACAGCTCGATGGTGGGGAGAACGCCGAGGAAGCCTTCGCACAAGGTGGCGAAGGCAGCAGCACCACCGTATTCGGAGGAGGTGGTGCGGTGGAGCCCGTGGAACTCCAAGAAGGCGCGGAAGAAGCCGCCGCCGGCAGCCCTAGGCGCGCATGAGGTGCGGCGGAATCGACCCGCCGCCCTCCTCCGGCGCCGGCGTTATTTCACCCACCGGCGCGGCGCGGGTCCGCACTAGGCTCTTGCCGGGGAGGCGGCGCGTCTGGCGGAGGAATTCGATGTGGTCGTTGTCCACCTCGGAGCCGTCCCACATGCCGGAGCGTGCGGCAGGAGGTGCAGCGGCGGAGGAAGAGCTCATCGCCGCTGCGTGGCGTGGTTCGGCGCGGCGGCGGCAAGAGGAAGAAGAAGCAAGAGGGAGAAGAAGCAAGAGGAAGCGGGAGAAGCAGGGAGATGGGTGCGCGTGCTTCGCCGCCCCCCTCCTCCCGCCTACTTATAGGCTCATGGGCTGAGAAGCCGATGGGGCGGGCGTGTGATTAACTGCGCCCAGGACCCCACGCCCCCCACAATTTAACCCACGGTTCTCGCGCGATAACGGCGAGAAACTAACCGCCCGCACGGCCGCGAACGGATCCGTTCGCGTGCGAGGCCTTGTAGTGGCGGGTCCCGCCTGACGGCCTGTCTCGTCACGCGCGTGGGTGGGCAGACTGACCCAGCCGCGTGGCGTCACGCGACGGGCCTGCAATGGGCCGCCGCCGGGAAGCTTATCAGGCACGCTGCCTGGTTCCCGCTACGACTTTCAAACTCTCCAAGGGGCAAGACGGCCTTCTGCGAGTCCGGCTCTAGCTAGTTGGCCTTGAGGAAGACGGCGAGCAAGGCCCAGATTCCACCACCAGAAGGATGAAACTGTTGAGGCTCCTCGACCCGTCGCCCTCGACGCCTCACCAGCTTCGGGGACTACTGTCGGAGTAATGGGCCACGGTAGGCAAACCCGAGCCCCCGGACCTTTCAAGACATCTGGGCAGGCTGCGCCCCTCAAGACCCCAAGACGAAGAGCCGCCTTTTGAGAATTGGCGGCAAGGCCGCCGACTGCCCCTCACGGCCGAGTCCCAGGTACGGCTTTGAGATAAGCCGACTCCCAACTGGCGGCTTCCAGAGAAGCCGGCTATGGGGAGTCTGCCCGCGACTCCAACCACCTCCTGCCTACGCAACTATGGACGGGATGGTGCGGTTGCCAAGACGCCCATCCCCGCCCTGCTCACGAAGGGCGAGCATGGCCACAAAGGCGCCCGTCTTGACGGAGATCTCCGTCCCGCGGCAACGCTGTTACGCCGACTCGACAAAGAGCCCGTGGGCGGCGCCGAGCCCACGACGGTGCATGCATGCGACCCGGAGATGGCGGGACCCGGCTGTCGGCGGGGGTGCAGAAGACGGCGAGAGCGCCACAAGCCGGACCCATTGGGAGTCGGCCCCCAGGAGTCGGCCGGCCCCTCCCACGGGCCCCGCACGCCATTAACTGAGACAAGACAGGAATAGCAATGATGATCGCCCGTCGGCGGCGAGCTTGTTGCCATGACCCCATGACCAAGCCAGCGTCATTAGAGGTGCGGCTGCGGTAATCAGAGTCCGGCAAGACTACATGCCAAGCGGACAAGGCCTGTCGGCCCCATACTGGGCCGTCGGCGGGGCCCACTAGTCGGCGGCCCCCAGCAGTCGGCGGAGAAGACGGCGACCTGAGAGACAAACGGTTGGGACCCGCGCCCAGCCGGATTACCATTGTACCCCCGGGGGGTAGAACTATATAAACCCCCCGGGGCACCCATGAAAGAGGTTGGACCCTAATAGTTTTAGACACACATAGAGGGAAGAGAAGAGCTAGTCGTGCCCTTCTCCTTCCTCACCCCGAACAGCTCAAGGAGCAACCTTGTACCCACTTTGCCATAGTGATCATGCGGAGACCCCGCAGAGCAGCAGTAGGGGTATTATCTCCACGGAGAGCCCTGAAGCTGGGTAAGATCCGCCGGCATGCATGCCTTCACCTCATCCCATTTCCAGGCACCGGCGACGTTCTACTCGCCCCCACCATGATAAGCCATCCTTTGGCATATGTCGCACCCAACCCCTGACAATCAGTGTAAAAGAGCAGTTTCCACAGCCTATAAAATTGCATGAGCAATTGATTAGATACAAACATTCTTGATTTAGATCACACTTATGCACAAGAGCTAAAGCGGCCAAGGCATGGGCTTGTGGCGGTCGTGGCGCGAAGCGTGTGGCTGTGGCTACGGCGGTGGTGGCGAGGCACAGGCAACGCCATCGGACAGAGCCGAACCGAGCAGAGGGGGTGATGAAATACCAGTCACGGGCGAGGTGGGCAGGGCAGGCAATGCCTGGGTGTATCGTTGCAGCAAGCTGGCCTGAGCCTGAAGCCAGTGTCGGACCTCCTGTGTCGCCCCGTTCAGCTCGGCCGTCCCGCCGTTGGGCGTCCATTCGGACGTATTGGCATTGGCCGCCACCAGGTCCTGCACCGTCGAGCTGGCGCCCGCAGCCCTTTGCGGCTCCGGCGTCGAGGACGCCTCTCCCACGCGCTGGCGGGGCATCGACTCCACCACGAGATCCGCCCCCACCGCCGACTCGCCCCCGGCCGGCTGCCCAGGCGCCGCAGCAGGTCGGCCGCCTTAGCCGCTCGGTCGGCGCCGGCGCGTGGCGCCTCCCCCAGGATCGTCACGTCGTCCTCCATCCTCTCCATCACCAGCTGGTCGTGGTCGGGTTCCTCTGACGGAGGTACGGGGACGTCAGGAGCCACGGCGCGAAGGGGAATGACGAGCTGCGGAGGCTGATTGCGCAAAGCCTCCGCCTCTCTCTCCGCGGCCACGGCCTCCGCCTGGGCCTTGGCCGCCGCGTCGGCTTGCGCCTCGGCCGACTTCTCCGCCGCCTCCTAGACGGCCCTCCGCTCCGCCGCTTCCCGCTCCTCCCGAGCCTCCCGCGCGTTCCGCTCCGTTGCCTCCATGAGGTCGGCGCGGGGGTCCACTCGGCGGGAACTCGAAGACCCTCCCGTCGGCGCAACTATGGAGGCGGCGTCAACCCGCTCAAGGGAAAGCGGCGCCCTGTCCAACGAACCACGAAG
Source organism: Aegilops longissima (assembly GCA_021605205.1). NCBI lineage: Eukaryota > Viridiplantae > Streptophyta > Magnoliopsida > Poales > Poaceae > Aegilops > Aegilops longissima. The sequence continues at coordinate 17,367,504 of CM038679.1, read as the reverse complement.
ACGACTCAGACGAGCCTCAACCGAAAAAGACAACAGAAATACAAGACACAGAGCACTTACGCCAAAACCACGTGTGGTTGCTTCACCACCTTGCGGAAGCGGGCCGCCTTCGCAGCCGCCTCATCTCGCTTGGTCGCTGCCGCGGAGCTCTTGGGTTTCTTCGCCGACTGCCGAAGAGACCCGGCGTGACCCGACGCTTCTCTAGCGCCACCCGAGCGTTGGGCGCGAAGGCCCAGCGCCATGGTGGTCGGCCGCCGGTCGGCGGTGCAGGACGGCCTCGGCCGTCCTCCTCCGCCAGATCCTCGAAGCCGCCGAAGGTCGAGCCGCTTGCCTCTCCGCCCGATTGCGATTACGGCGTCGTCCATGGCGGCCGCCCTCAGATCCGGGTCGTCGGGGTGCGCCCACAGCGTGATCGGCCGCGAATCTGGCGCCCGGCCTGCGGCCCGGCGCCGGTCGAAGAAGAGGCTCTCGCTTGAAAGACAAAGCAGTTAGTCAAGAACCGCTATCGAACACGGCAACAAAAGAAGAAGAGAATGAGGAAAAACTCACCACAGGCGGCGGGTTGGCCCGAGAATATGGCGCCTTGTGATACTGCCACTCCACGGTGAGTTTGCAGTTAGAGATATAATTCACCATGAAAGATACCTCGTCGCGAGGCATCTCCCTGGTGCTCAGCCGGCACGGGTCGAAGCGGCCGCTCATTTGGCAGATCATGTACGGCCGGCTCTGGAGCGGGAGCACCCGGCGCTCCACGAAGGCGGCGACCAAATCAGCCCCCACCAAGCCCTCCGATTGGACCATCACCCAGAGCCGGGTGACGGCGGCGTTCCCGGCCAAGGTGAGCGACCGGGCTTGGAAGGACCAAGACGCCGGCCTTGCAGGCGGCGGGCCGGCTACATAAGCCAGCAGGTTGAGGTAGTCGCCTTGCACAGCGACGTTCTTCACGTAGAAGTACGACTGCTACCAAAGCTTCACCGACTGGATCAGCGGGATAGGCGGAAAAGGGTTGTTGTCGGTCATCCTCCGCTTGGCGATGAAGGCGCCGCAGGGGGCGGGCACGCCCGCAGAGACAGTGCCGAGCTTGCACTAAAAGAACTCCCCCCAGAGCTCGAGGGTGGGGAGGACGCCGATAAAGCCTTCGCACAGAGTGACGAAGGCCTACAGCAGCATCACCGTGTTGGGGGTGACGTGATGCGCCTGAAGATGGTAGAAGTCGAGGAACGAGCGGAAGAACCCGCCGCCCGGCAGGCGAGGCCGCGCAGCAGTCTGCGAAGCGAATATGACCTGCTCGCCCTCCTCCGGCGCCGGCGAAATCTCCGCCTCCGGCGCGAGGCGGGTCTTCACGAGGTCCTCGCTCGTCAACCGCCGCGTCCGGTGGAGCCAATCAATGTGATCTTCGTCGATGTTAGAGCCGTCCCACGAGCTCGACAACGCCATGGGAACGGCGGAAGGAAGGAGCCGCGGCGGCGGAAAGTTCGGCCACGCAACGAAGGAACCGCGGCGTGCCAAGAGAACTCGCAGCGAAACGGCGCGGTGGCGAGTGCGCTGCGGCGACGGAAGAGTGAGGAAGAAAGTAGAGAAAGGAGATGAGCGAGGGCGAGCGTGCGAGCCCCTGCCGCTCCCCCTCCTCCCCTACTTATAGGCTCGGGCGGCGGAGCCGAGGAGGCAAGGCGTGGGGGAACGTGGGATTAACTGCGCCCACTCCCCCCACGTCCCGCGATTATGGCACCCTAAAGGCATGCGGAAACCGCTGCGGGAAGCCGTGCGGTCCACTTGGGCCGCAGAGAATCCGCGCGTGGGCCGAGGCGTAGGCTTGGCGGGCCCTGGCCTGCGGCGACGTCCCGTCGCGTCGCGTGGGCTGGCAGGCTTTCCTGGCCACGTGGCACGCAAGGTGACGCGCAGTCAACGCGCAAGCCGGCTCGCGTTTCCCCCTTTTTAACTACGGAGCTCCCCAAAGACAGCGCGCCCGTTCAAGGTCGGCTCCTAGCTGCCGGCTTCCCAGGATAGGAAGCTGATCGAGCTTCTCGTCCTCCCTTCAACCTCGAAGCCCAATCAGCTTCGGGGACTACTATCCGAGTAAATGACCACGGGTAGCCTAGCCGGCTCCCCCTGGGGCTTCTGAAAAAGTTACAAGCCAATCAAGTCATCCAACATCCAAGACGCTGAGCCGCCTTCCCCCCGGCCGGCTGTCATTCCGGCCGGCTGTCAGGGGGCGGCCTGGCCCCAAGACCCATAGGAGAAATGGCCGACTTCCAAGGAGCCGGCTACCCGAGGGCCGACCCCGCATAGCCGGTCGCGAGAAGGCCGACTCCAAGGAGCCGGACACCCCGCAGGCGGCCAAGGCCGCATCCTCAGAATCTGCACCCACATAACAGCGATGAGACGGGGCGTGGCTATAGTGAAGCCTGCCACCCCTGCATCCCGGAGCGCGCGTGGCTACAGTGCGCCATACGGGGCAGCCATCACCCGTCCGGCGCGGCACTGTTGCCATGCTGACTGTGACGTCACCCACGACATGCTGTCTGTACTACCCGCAGGCGGCGGGTCCCTCCAGTGAGAGAGATGTCCGAGGGCGGTTCGGCCTCCCCCGGTCGGCCTGGGACATGGCCGGCTCCCCATAGCCGGCTTGTTCCCTCCCTCGAAGGAAGCGCCTCATTAAGGAGACAAGACGAAGTGAGGCTACAGTGATCGCCGCCAAGGCGGCGGCACTGTAGCCATGCTTACCCCGACAAAGCCCTCGTCATCAGGATTGAGGCAACAGTAACCAGCCCCCGACAAGGCCCTCGACGGTGGGGTCAGCTTGTCGACCAGGAAGCCGGCAGCCGGCGGGACCCACCAAGTCGGTTGGCCCCAGCGGCCGGCGGAGAAGCCGACAGACAAAGACACTGACGGCTAGGGCCCACACCTAGCCGGATTACCATTGTACCCCTGGGGGGTAGGCCTACATAAACCCCCCAGGGCACCCATGCAAAGGGTTGGACTCTGATAGTTTTAGACACCACGTAGAGGGAAGAGAAGAGCTAGTCGTGCCCTTCTTCTTCCTCACCCCGAACAGCTCAAGGAGCCTCTTGTAGCCCTTGTTCATCTAGTGATCATGCGGAGACCCCGCAGAGCAGCAGTAGGGGTGTTATCTCCACGGAGAGCCCCGAAGCTGGGTAAGATTCGCCGGCGTGCATGTCTTCGCCTCATCCCGTTTCCAGGCACCGGCGACGTCTTATTGGCTCCCACTATGATTAGTCACCCGTTGGCATATGTCGTACCTACCACCTGACAGGGTTAAAATATCTTGCGAGAACAAGTGAAGAAGGATTTTTCCTAAGTATTGAAGATTGACATGAACAATTTCAAATCAACCTGGGGCCTAATGTTGGGGATATAACTTTTGGGTATGACCCGCCCAGGAGGGGCCGGGTTATACCAACGGCGGTTTATTATCATGAAGACCATGAAGGTATCGAAGATGGCGATTCATGATGACGACTTACTAAGAGCCCAAGGCCCAACGGCGGCTTAAGGCCCATAGGTGTAAACCACCATATAGGCATCACTACTGGAATCTGGCACTTTGCCATCTGCCATGGCAGATGGCAAAGGCATGGTCGGCGGATGGCAAAGGCTTTGCCATCTCGCCGCGAGATGGCAAACAGTTTATCCGAAACCCCGCGGTAAAGGCTTCTTTGACGTCTGGCGGCTGATGGCAAGAACTCGTGCCTTTGCCATCACCGGCAGATGGCAAAGCCTCTTAACGGGTTAGCCCGTTAGAAGGCTAACGACATACTTTGCCGTCTACCAGCCAGATGGCAAGGCTGCAGCTCTTTGCCGATCGCTAGCGATGGCAAGGTTGCATGCTTTGCCGTCTGCCGCCAGATGGCAAAGAGCTTTGCCATCTCTTTGGCAGATGGCAAAGAGCCCAAATAGGCCAGCCCAGATTTTACGTGTAGATGACACGTGGCCTCTTTGCCATCTGCCAGCTGATGGCAAAGTGACTATATTGCCCCATTTAATTTTGATTTTTCTTATATCAGTTCCTCTTCACAGAAAATCAAACACAAATATATTTATTTGACCAATATAGCATATTCAACACATATTACCAATAGTCATGAACACATATATATCCAACACATGTTACCAATAGTAGCAAGTTTCATCCGTACATATACATAGTTTAATCAATATTACACAGTTTCATCCATAGGTAGCAAGTTTCACAAGGTCAAAACAAAAACTAAATACAAGCACTCCATCAACCCAAGCTTCCGTGATCTTAAGCAAATCTGTAAAATGGGATAGAAGAAAGTTAGAAGAAGAAGACTAGAAGAAGAAAATTATTATGATGCTGCCCACTTAATTTAAGTGGGATTATGTGGGCTGCCACATGCCCACATACTCCATGACAACAAAAACAGCAATTGCAAGCTAGTTGCACTACATAACGTGTCCAGGCTATAAAGGATACAGAAATTGAGCACTGGCCGTTTGGAATTTTTATCAGCCACCGTTGAACATGCCAAAATAATCCACATATGACACACTAGCAAAGATGCAATTTGAGCACTACATAGACTAAGACTGAAATATATGGTTTAAATGTTCATACACTAAAAATATTGGAACATAATACAGGAATGAATATCTAAGATGATTTTTTTTCATTTCTTCAAGATATTCTAAACATCAACCTCATCATTTGAACTTGAAGTAGCAAAGGCATATTTCCTGCCAAGATTGAACAGTTAAAAGGTGTATCAGTCCATGTGCATCAACAATTCAACGTTGATGCTTAAATTAAGCAAGCATTGTGCTCCACTGAAATCCCTAAACACCAGTTCAGCGATTTCTATCTCACAACTCAAAGCAACAATTTACAGACAAATCAGCAGACTGCATGTATACTATCTTAATGAGCTGGCCAGTTACCAAGTTAGCAAATGGATCAAAAGTGAATTTATTCAAATATTCATACAATAGGAAGTCAATTTTGATGGCATCTCTTCATACTAAGAAATAACAAGATTTTACCTTGCTATTTTAAGGACCTCCAATTGGTGATTAGAGAGCGAGATCTCAGGACATATCAATGGTGAATTCACCTATATACCATTACCCTGCCTCGCTCCTATGTCTAATTCTGTCTGGTAGCTAGTCATATAACCCCTCCTAATTTTGGATGGAACATGAAGTCTTGCTACCGTTTTACTTTTTGTTCGCTACCACCAAGAGTCAGGCTGAATACTAGAGCCTTCTTTTTCAGTTGCCAAGTTTGCAAAGTCCTACTTATGCCGTAGCAAAGAATCTGGGCCATGATCTGTTGGATAATGTTCAAGCTCTTAAGCAAGAAAGAAACAATGGTGAGATATATAGCAGCTAAAAATATCAGCATGAAATGTCATGCAGCAACCAGCGACAAATATAAGTGTGCACTGAAATGAATCACTATCATTGGAATGACAAGATATAAATGAAAACATCATCATCACTTGAACTGAAAAATTATAATAAGCATAACTTTATTGCAGTAGTAACATAGAGTAAAAAGAGAACCAAGTTTGCATTTTGATACAATGGATGAGATGGTCTAGACCATGTTATCAGTCCAAAGCAAACTGGAGTTTTTTGGCAAAAAAAATTTAATAGCTTTAATAGCTAACGCTGTGTTTGGATGTAGACATTGAGGCATAAGGGCGAGTGTGAACTATGTTTTCAAACCATTCAAATAAGAATATTCAGAGACCAGTCATAGAATCCTTGAAGCATAAGGGAATATATATTTCGGTATGATGTTCATAGGAAGGAAATTGGGTGACTGGTAATCATATATTGGTCGGTGACTCATAAGAAGGGAATTGCTTGGTCAACAAATATATATATCTGCACCCTGTACATAGTATAATGCTGCAGATATGTGTTTGATGGAAGTTGGTTTCATGGTCTTATTCTGACAGCAAGAAAACTAAATAAATTGATTTTTCGTATATTCAAAATATGGTCCATCTTATGCATACAAGGTGCTATCTTGGCATGGATACAACCCTCAACCATATGCACAGGAGGTGTGTCTATCTTAGGAGGAGCATAGTTTCAGAAGAGTATTTCTTTATTTGAACCGGTTTGATTTTTTTCCCCGCATGATCCACTGCTCAACTTGGTGTTCAGAGTAAGAACAGAGCAGCTGGAATGGCACAGATGTGCAGCCACACACACACACACACACACACACAATAATCAGAACAGTTTTGCAAGTTAGATCTAAATTTTATATACGATTAATGTTGGCACTCCATTGGCAATGAATTGGCATGAACACATCAACATAGATTAATGTTGGTCGGATGGAAAAATACCAAGAGAGATTAATGCATATATTTTATGGCTCTCAGTTTTGAAATAAACACGGTTTATAGCGATGAAGAAACAAAAGGTATTAGCTCTATTACCTCACACAACCATTCGAAGTAATCACCAGGAGACGAAAGAACATATCAGGCTGTAGGAGTTAACATGACCTCCGTTGCATTGTTCATACGCACTCAATTCTGAAAAAGAAAAACATAAGCTTCAGTAGCAAACAAATAGAATCCTAAAACCATGTATATATATACAGAGAAAAGAAAGTTAGGAACGCAAACTGTCCTATTACTCCCATGTGTGAAGAGCCAAAGCTATTTTCAAGCAGTATTATAAGGTAGCTCTAGATTTTAATCCATAGCAATCAAATTAACTACTACAGAAAAACTAAGAACAATAAACCTGAACTATTGCATGAAAGAAAAAGCAGTTATGATGATCTCCTTCAATACCTAAATTGCAAAAAGCTAGTCGGTCTACTCAACTTGTTATTTTTTACTGGAACTAAATAATAGAAAAAAGAAATCAGATGAATTACATAGATTAATACTGCCCTGCCAGCCTTATTGGATTTTTACCAAACTCTTTGCGGGCACAGAGAAAGAAAAACAGGGGATTGCAAGAAAGGGAGAGAGAAAACTCGGGAAGAGGAGTATGATTGTGTACGTGAAGCTGAATTGCGATAAAGTGGACGCTTGGAGAAGAGGCAGAGGAGGACGAGCAGCTGGACATCCTCCATGACGAAGCAGGGCCGGACTGCTCCTTCTCTCGTGGCCGACCTCCTCCCTCTCCCTCCAAACCACCGCGACGGACCGCTGGCCCCGCTGCTTCTTGTGAAGGAAATATGCCCTAGAGGCAATAATAAAGTTATTATTTATTTCCTTATATCATGATAAATGTTTATTATTCATGCTAGAATTGTATTAACCGGAAACATAATACATGTGTGAATACATAGACAAACAGATAGTCACTAGTATGCCTCTACTAGACTAGCTCATTAATCAAAGATGGTTGTGTTTCCTAACCATAGACATGTGTTGTCATTTGATTAATGGGATCACCTCATTAGGAGAATGATGTGATTGACATGACCCATTCCGTTAGCTTAGCACTTGATCGTTTAGTATGTTGCTATTGCTTTCTTCATGACTTATACATGTTCCTGTAACTATGAGATTATGCAACTCCGTTTACGGAGGAACACTTTGGTACTACCAAGCGTCACAACGTAACTGGGTGATTATAAAGGAGTACTACAGGTGTCTCCAAAGGTACATGTTGGGTTGGCGTATTTCGAGATTAGGTTTTGTCACTCCGATTGTCGGAGAGGTATCTCTGGGCCTTCTCGGTAATACACATCATATAAGCCTTTCAAGCATTGCAACTAATAAGTTAGTTGCGAGATGATGTATTACGGAACGAGTAAAGAGACTTGCGTAACGAGATTGAACTAGGTATTGGATACCGACGATCGAATCTCGGGCAAGTAACATACCGATGACAAAGGAACAACGATGTTGTTATGCGGTTTGACCGATAAAGATCTTCAGAGAATATGTAGGAACCAATATGGGCATCCAGGTTCCGCTATTGGTTATTGACCGAGAATGGTTCTAGGTCATGTCTACATAGTTCTCGAACCCGTAGGGTCCGCACGCTTAACGTTCGATGACAATTATATTATGAGTTTATGAGTTTTGATGTACCGAAGGAGTTCGAGTCTCAGATGAGATCGGGGACATGACGAGGAGTCTCGAAATGGTCGAGACGTAAAGATCGATATATTGGACGACTATATTCGGACATCGGAAAGGTTCCAGTGATTCGGTAAATTTGAGTACCGGGAGTTACGGGAATACGGGGAAGAGTATTGGGCCTTAATGGGCCTTAGTGGAAGGAGCCAGAGGTGGGCGCGCCCTCCCAAGCCCAGTCCGAATTGGACAAGGGGTTTGGGCGCGGCCCCTCTCCCTTCCTTCTCCACTTCCCTCCTTTCCCCCCTTCTCCTAGTTGGACTAGGAAAGAAGGAGTCCTACTCCCGGTAGGAGTAGGACTCCCCTTGGCGCGCCCTCCTCCTCCCTTGCTCCTTTATATACGGGGGCAGGGGGGCACCCCAGGACACAAGTTGATCTACGGATCGTTCCTTAGCCGTGTGCGGTGCCCCCCTCCACCATATTCCACTTCGGTCATATCGTCATGAGCTTAGGCGAAGCCCTGCGCCGGAGAAGTCATATCGTCGCGGAGCTTAGGCGAAGCCCTGCGTCGGTGGAGCATCATCATCGCTACCACGCCGTCATGTTGTGGAACTCATCCCGACACTTTGCTGGATCGAGTCCGGGATCGTCATCGAGCTGAGCGTGTGCAGAACTTCGGAGGTGCCGACGTTCGGTGCTTGGATCGGTCGGATCGTGAAGACGCACGACTACATCAACGCGTTGTTATAACGCTTCGCTTTCGGTCTCACGAGGGTGCGTGGACAGACACTCTCCCTCTCGTTGCTATGCCATCACCATGGTCTTGCGTGTGCGTAGGAAATTTTTGAAATTACTACGTTCCCCAACATGGCATCCGAGCCAGGTTTTATGCGTTGATGTTATATGCACGAGTAGAACACAAGTGAGTTGTGGGCGATACAAGTCATACGCTTACCAGCATGTCATACTTTGGTTGGCGGTATTGTGAGATGAAGCGGCCCGGACCGACATTACGCGTACGCTTACGCGAGACTGGTTTCACCGCTGCGAGCACTCGTTGCTTAAAGGTGACTGGCGGGTGTCTGTCTCTCTCACTTTAGTTGAACCGAGTGTGGCTACGCCCAGTCCTTGCGAAGGTTAAAACAGCACCAACTTGACAAAATATCGTTGTGGTTTTGATGCGTAGGTAAGAACGGTTCTTGCTCAGCCCGTAGCAGCCACGTAAAATTTGCAACAACAAAGTAGAGGACGTCTAACTTGTTTTTGCAGGGCATGTTGTGATGTGATATGGTCAAGACGTGATACTATATTTTATTGTATGAGATGATCATGTTTTGTAACCGAGTTATCGGCAACTGGCAGGAGCCATATGGTTGTCGCTTTATTGTATGAAATGCAAACGCCATGTAATTGCTTTACTTTATCACTAAGCGGTAGCGATAGTCGTAGAAGCAATAGTTGGCGAGACGACAACGATGCTACGATGGAGATCAAGGTGTCGCGCCGGTGACGATGGTGATCACGACGGTGCTTCGGAGATGGAGATCACAAACACAAGATGATGATGGCCATATCATATCACTTATATTGATTGCATGTGATGTTTATCCTTTATGCATCTTATCTTGCTTTGATTGACGGTAGCATTTTAAGATGATCTCTCACTAAAAATTATCAAGACGTGTTCTCCCTGAGTATGCACCGTTGCCAAAGTTCGTCGTGCCCAGACACCACGTGATGATCGGGTGTGATAAGCTCTACGTCCATCTACAACGGGTGCAAGCCAGTTTTGCACACGCAGAATACTCGAGTTAAACTTGACGAGCCTAGCATATGCAGATATGGCCTCGGAACACGGAGACCGAAAGGTCGGCGTGAATCATATATGAGATATGATCAACATAGTGATGTTCACCATTGAAAACTACTCCATCTCACGTGATGATCGGTTATGGTTTAGTTGATTTGGATCACGTAATCACTTAGATGACTAGAGAGATGTCTGTCTAAGTGGGAGTTCTTAAGTAATATGATTAATTGAACTTAAATTTATCATGAACTTAGTCCTGGTAGTATTTTGCAAATTATGTTGTAGATCAATAGCTCGCGTTGTTGCTTCCCTATGTTTGTTGCTTTCATATGTTTATTTTAATATGTTCCTAGAAAACTGTGTTGAAAGATGTTAGTAGCAATGATGCGGATTGGATCCGTGATCTGAGGTTTATCCTCATTGCTGCCTGTAAGAATTATGTCCTTGATGCACCGCTAGGTGACAGACCTATTGCAGGAGCAGATGCGAGGCGTTATGAACGTTTGGCTAGCTCAATATGATGACTACTTGATAGTTTAGTGCACCATACTTAACGGCTTAGAATCGGGACTTCAAAGAAATTTTGAACGTCATGGACCATATGAGATGTTCCAGGAGTTGAAGTTAATATTTCAAGCAAATACCGAGTTGAGAGATATGAAGTCTCCAACAAGTTCTATAGCTAAAGGATGGAGGAGAATCGCTCAACTAGTGAGCATGTGCTTAGATTGTCCGGGTACTTCAATCGCTTGAATCAAGTGGGAGTTAATCTTCCAGATAAGATAGTGATTGATGAATTCTCTAGTCACCATCACCAAGTTAGTAGAACTTCGTGATGAACTATAATATGCAAGGATGACAAAAGTAATTCCCAAGCTCTTCGTGATGCTGAAATCGACGAAGGTAGAAATCAAGAAAAGAGCATCAAGTGTTGATGATTGACAAGACCACTAGTCTCAAGGAAAGGGCAAAGGGAAGAAGGGAACTTCAAAAGAACGGCAAGCAAGTTGCTACTCGAGTGAAGAAGCCCAAGTCGGACCTAAGCACGAGACTAAGTGCTTTTGCTACAATGGAATTGGTCTTTGAAGCGGAACTACCCCAAGTGTTTGGCGGATAAGAAGGATGGCAAAGTGAACAAAGGTATATTTGATATACAGATTATTGATGTATATTTTACTAGTGTTCATAGCAACCCCTCGGTATTTGATGCTGGTTCGGTTGCTAAGAGTAGTAACTCAAACGGAGTTGCAGAATGAACAGAAACTAGTTGAAGGGAAGTGACGATGAGTGTTGGAAGTAGTTCCAAGATTGATATGATCATCATCGCACACTCCCTATACTTTCGGATTAGTGTTAAACCTAAATAAATGTTATTTGGTGTTTGTGTTGAGCATGAATATGATTTGATCATGTTTATTGCAAAGCGGTTATTAATTTAAAGTCAAAGAATAATTGTTGTTATGTTTAAATGAATAAAACCTTGATGGTCATACACCCAATGAAAATAGTTTTCAAAACGGTTATTCATTTAAAGTCAAAGAATAATTGTTGTTCTGTTTAAATGAATAAAACCTTCAATGGTCATACACCCAATAAAAATAGTTTGTTGGATCTCGATCGTAGTAATACACATATTCATAATATTGATGCCAAAAGATGCAAAGTTAATAATGATAGTGCAACTTATTTGTGGCTTGCCGTTTAGGTCATATTGGTGTAAAGCGCATGAAGAAACTCCATGCTTGATGGGATTTTGGAATCACTTGATTATGAATCACTTGATGCTTGCGAACCATGCCTTATGGGCAAGATGACTAAAGACTCGTTCTCGGAACAATGGAGCGAGCAAATGACTTATTGGAATAATACATACTGATGTATGCGGTCCGATGAGTGTTAAAGCTCACGGCAAGTATCGTTATTTTCTGACCTTCACAAGATGATTTGAGCAGATATGAGTATATCTACTTAATGAAGCACAAGTCTGAAACATTTGAAAAGTTCAAATAATTTCAGAGTGAAGTGGAGAATCATCATAATAAGAAAATAAAGTTTCTACGATCTGATCGTGGAGGAGAATTTTGGAGTTACGAGTTTGGCCTTCATATAAAACAATGTGGAATAGTTTCACAGCTCACGCCACATGGAACACCATAACATAATGGTGTGTCCGAACGTCATAACCGTACTTTATTTTGATATGGTGCGATCAATGATGTCTCTTACCGATTTACCAATATCGTTTTGGGGTTATGCATTAGAGACAGCTGCATTCACGTTTAATAGGGCACCATCTAAATCCGTTGAGATGACACCGTATGAACTATGGTTTAACAAGAAACCTAAGCTGTCGTTTCTTAAAAGTTTGGAGTTGTGATGCTTATGTGAAAAAGTTTTCAACCGATAAGCTCGAACCCAAATCGAGAAGTGCGTCTTCATAGAATACCCAAAGGTAACTATTGGGTACACCTTCTATCACAGATCCGAAGGCAAGTTATTCGTTGCTAAGATGGATCCTTTCTAGAGAATAAGTTTCTCTCGAAAGAAGTGAGTGGGAGGAAAGTAGAACTTGATGAGGTAATTGTACCTTCTCCCTTATTGGAAAGTAGTTAATCACAGAAATCAGTTCCGTGATTCCTACACCAATTAGTAAGGAAGTTAATGATGATGATCATGAAACTTCAGATCAAGTTGCTACCAAACCTCGTGAGGTCTTCGAGTAAGATCCGCACTGAGTGGTACGGTAATCATGTTCGGAAGTCATGTTACTAGACCATGATGAACCTACGAACTATGAGGAAGCGATGATGAGCCCAGATTCGCGAAATGGCTTGAGGCCATAAAATCTGAGATAGGATCCATGTATGAGAACAAAGTATGGACTTTGATTGACTTGCTCGATGATCGCAAGCCATGTAGATAAATGGATCTTCAAGAGGAAGACGGACACCGATAGTGGTGTTACTATCTACAAAGCTCGACTTGTCACAAAAGGTTTTCGACAAGTTCAAGGTGTTGACTACAATGAGATTTTCTCAATCAGTAGCGATGCTTAAGTCTGTCCGAATCATGTTAGCAATTGCCACATTTTATGAAATCTGGCAAATGGATGTCAAAACTACATTCTTTAATGGATTTATTAAAGAAGAGTTGTATATGATGCAACCAGAAGGTTTTGTCAATCCTAAAGGTGCTAACAAAATGTGCAAGCTCCACAGAATCCATCAATGGACTGGTGCAAGCATCTCGAGTTGGAATATACGCTTTTGATGTGTTGATCAAAGCATATGGTTTTATACTGACTTTTGGAAATGCCTGTATTTACAAGAAAGTGAGTGGGAGCACTACAGCATTTCGATAAGTATATGTGAATGACATATTGTAGATTGGAAATAATGTAGAATTATTCGCAAAGCATAAAGGAGTGTTTGAAAGAAGTTTTTCAAAGAAAGACCTCGGTGAAGCTGCTTGCATATTGAGCATCAAGATCTATAGAGATAGATCAAGGCGCTTGATAAGTTTTTCAATGAGTACATACCTTGACAAGATTTTGAAGTAGTTCAAAATGGAACAGTCAAAGAAAGAGTTCTTGCCTGTGTTACAAGGTGTGAAATTGAGTAAGACTCAAAACCCGACCACGGCAGAAGATAGAAAGAGAATGAAAGTCATTCCCTATGCCTTGGCCATAGGTTCTATAAAGTATGCCATGCTGTGTACCAGATCTATTGTATACCCTACACTGAGTTTGGCAAGGGAGTACAATAGTGATCTAGGAGTAGATCACTGGACAACGGTCAAAATTATCCTTAGTGGAATAAGGATATGTTTCTCGATTATGGAAGTGAAAAGGGTTAAATCGTAAAGGGTTACGTCGATGCAAGTTTTGACACCGATCTGGATGACTCTAAGTCTCGATCTAGATACATATTGAAAGTGGGAGCAATTAGCTAGAGTAGCCCCATGCAGAGCATTGTAGACATAGAATATTTGCAAAATACATACGGCTCTGAATGTGACAGAACCGTTGACTAAAATTATCTCACAAGCAAAACATGATCACACCTTAGTACTCTTTGGGTGTTAATCACATAGCGATGTGAACTAGATTACTGACTCTAGTAAACCCTTTGGGTGTTGGTCACATGTCGATGTGAACTATGGGTGTTAACCACATATAGATGTGAACTATAGATGTTAAATCACATGGCGATGTGAACTAGATTATTGACTCTAGTGCAAGTGGGAGACTGAAGGAAATATGCCCTAGAGGCAATAATAAAGTTATTATTTATTTCCTTATATCATGATAAATGTTTATTATTCATGCTAGAATTGTATTAACCGGAAACATAATACATGTGTGAATACATAGACAAGCAGATAGTCACTAGTATGCCTCTACTAGACTAGCTCATTAATCAAAGATGGTTGTGTTTCCTAACCATAGACATGTGTTGTCATTTGATTAATGGGATCACCTCATTAGGAGAATGATGTGATTGACATGACCCATTCCGTTAGCTTAGCACTTGATCGTTTAGTATGTTGCTATTGCTTTCTTCATGACTTATACATGTTCACGTAACTATGAGATTATGCAACTCCGTTTACGGAGGAACACTTTGGTACTACCAAACGTCACAACGTAATCGGGTGATTATAAAGGAGTACTACAGGTGTCTCCAAAGGTACATGTTGGGTTGGCGATTTGAGATTAGGTTTTGTCACTCCGATTGTCGGAGAGGTATCTCTGGGCCTTCTCGGTAATACACATCATATAAGCCTTTCAAGCATTGCAACTAATAAGTTAGTTGCGAGATGATGTATTACGGAACGAGTAAAGAGACTTGCCGGTAACGAGATTGAACTAGGTATTGGATACCGACGATCGAATCTCGGGCAAGTAACATACCGATGACAAAGGGAACAACGTATGTTGTTATGCGGTTTGACCGATAAAGATCTTCGTAGAATATGTAGGAACCAATATGGGCATCCAGGTTCCGCTATTGGTTATTGACCGAGAATGGTTCTAGGTCATGTCTACATAGTTCTCGAACCCGTAGGGTCCGCACGCTTAACGTTTCGATGACAATTATATTATGAGTTTATGAGTTTTGATGTACCGAAGGAGTTCGGAGTCTCAGATGAGATCGGGGACATGACGAGGAGTCTCGAAATGGTCGAGACGTAAAGATCGATATATTGGACGACTATATTCGGACATCGGAAAGGTTCCGAGTGATTCGGGTAAATTTCGGAGTACCGGGGAGTTACGGGAATACGGGGAAGAGTATTGGGCCTTAATGGGCCTTAGTGGGAAGGAGCCAGGAGGTGGCGCGCGCCCCTCCCAAGCCCAGTCCGAATTGGACAAGGGGTTTGGGGCGCGGCCCCCCTCTCCCTTCCTTCTCCACTTCCCTCCTTTCCCCCCTTCTCCTAGTTGGACTAGGAAAGAAGGAGTCCTACTCCCGGTAGGAGTAGGACTCCCCTTGGCGCGCCCTCCTCCTCCCTTGCTCCTTTATATACGGGGGCAGGGGGGCACCCCATTACACACAAGTTGATCTACGGATCGTTCCTTAGCCGTGTGCGGTGCCCCCCTCCACCATATTCCACTTCGGTCATATCGTCGCGGAGCTTAGGCGAAGCCCTGCGTCGGAGAAGTCATATCGTCATGAGCTTAGGCGAAGCCTGCGCCGGTGGAGCATCATCATCGTCACCACGCCGTCGTGCTGATGGAACTCATCCCCGACACTTTGCTGGATCGGAGTCCGGGGATCGTCATCGAGCTGAACGTGTGCAGAACTCGGAGGTGCCGTACATTCGGTTCTTGGATCGGTCGGATCGTGAAGACGTACGACTACATCAACCGCGTTGTTATAACGCTTCCGCTTTCGGTCTACGAGGGTACGTGGACAGACACTCTCCCCTCTCGTTGCTATGCCATCACCATGGTCTTGCGTGTGCGTAGGAAATTTTTGAAATTACTACGTTCCCCAACATCTTGTCCCCGACGTTGGCCTCTCCCTGCTCCCGGCTCGCTGCTCGTCCCCACGCCGCCGGTCTCCCCTGCACCTCCACCAACCTTGAAGACCCCGCTTCCCCTCCTCACCCATGGGGACGACCAGCGCTGAATCTGGAACCACCGCGAGCAACGACCTGGAGGGGCTAGAGTGGGGAGGAAGAGGAGAGACAGCGGCGGCGCAGGAGAGAGAGGATGAAGATGGGGAGAGGCGGCGGCGGCTTGGAGGGAGATCGGGGAAGAGGAGGGAGGGCAGCGTGGGGGCGTGGGTGGGGAAGCGCTAGGTTTTTACCGGGCGTTCGCCCGTGACTCTCCTCTCTCACGCAGGCACGGGCAAAACGCAATACAATGCTGGGTCCAGCAAGCAAATCAGACCTACCTGTCATTGACATAGAGCAAAATGATGATGTAAAGAAGGACGGACGGCTGGGCCTTTGCCACCACCATAAAAAGTACATTTCGTGGTGAATCGAGCGAACCAGAACTACCACGCGATGCAGGCAGCTCAGGATGGCGGGTAGTGTAGCTGGATTTATATGTTCAATTGGGCTCTTGGAATTCATAGGAAGGAACAATGCCAAATCATGTTTGGATGCACATAGTTTGGAATTGGACATTTAAAAATGTGGGAACACAATTTGCTGTACAAATTTGAAAATGGAATTTGAGCAACACATGCATATATTTGAAAAATGATTTGTTACAAAAAAATGAAAAAAAATAAAACATAAAAGATGGTACAGGCCAGCAGTACATTATGATGAACTTGACAACATCTACTGTGAAAAGATACAAAAAAATAGGTTGTATGTAACAGTAGCAAACAATAGCATATTATGGTGAACTTGAGAGCAACATTAACTTCTAAAAAAACACGAAAAATAGGAATAAATATATGTAACAACAGCATATATGATTATCTTGACAATATATAATATAACATGATTAAGTGAGAAGTCTCATAAGGATGGCAACAACAAATTATAGAAGTCTTACACAAAAGAGGCCACATTACAAGTAGCACAACAAGTTTAGAAGTCTGATACACACTAAATCAGATTATAAGTAGCAACTGAAGGAAATATGCCCTAGAGGCAATAATAAAGTTATTATTTATTTCCTTATATCATGATAAATGTTTATTATTCATGCTAGAATTGTATTAACCGGAAACATAATACATGTGTGAATATATAGACAAACAGTATGTCAGTAGTATGCCTATACTTGACTAGCTTGTTAATCAAAGATGGTTATGTTTCCTAACCATGAACAAGGAGTTGTTATTTGATTAACAAGGTCACATCATTAGTTGAATGATCTGATTGACATGACCCATTCCGTTAGCTTAACACTTGATCGTTTAGTATGTTAATGCTTTCTTCATGACCCATACATGTTCCTATAACTATGAGATTATGCAACTCCGTTTACGAAGGAACACTTTGGTACTACCAAACGTCACAACGAATCGGGTGATTATAAAGGAGTACTACAGGTGTCTCCAAAGGTACTTGTTGGGTTGGCGTATTTGAGATTAGGTTTTGTCACTCCGATTGTCGGAGAGGTATCTCTAGGCCTTCTCGGTAATACACATCACTTAAGCCTTGCAAGCATTACAACTAATGAGTTAGTTGTGAGATGATGTATTACGGAACGAGTAAAGAGACTTACCGTAACGAGATTGAACTAGGTATTGGATACCGACGATCGAATCTCGGGTAAGTAACATACCGATGACAAAGGAACAACGTATGTCGTTATGCGGTTTGACCGATAAAGATCTTCGTAGAATATGTAGGAACCAATATGGGCATCCAGGTTCCGCTATTGGTTATTGACCGAGAATGGTTCTAGGTCATGTCTACATAGTTCTCGAACCCGTAGGGTCCGCACGCTTAACGCTTCGATGACAGTTCATTATGAGTTTATAAGTATTGATGCACGAAGGTTGTTCGAGTCCCGGATGTGATCACGGACATGACGAGGAGTCTCGAATGTTCGAGACATAAAGATTGATATATTGAAGCCTACATTTGGACATCGGAAGTGTTCCGAGTGAAATCGAATTTATCTGAGTACCGGAGGTTACGGAACCCCGGGAAATACATGGGCCATAGTGGGCCTTGGAGGAAAGGAGAAAGGGCCAGCCCTAGGTGGGCTGCGCCCCCCTTCCCTAGTCCTATTAGGACTAGGAAAGGTGGGCCGCCCCTCTCTCTCTTCCCCCTCAGGAATCCTAATCCAACTAGGATTGGAGGGGAATCCTACTCCGGAGGAGTAGGACTCCTTGTGCGCCTCCCCTTGGGCCGCCACCTCCCCTTGGCTCCTTTATATCTGGGGCAGGGGCACCCCATGACACACAAGTTGATCTACGGATCTTTCCTTAGCCGTGCGGTGCCCCTTCCACCATATTCCACTTGGTCATATCGTCGCGGAGCTTAGCGAAGCCCTGCGCGGAGAAGTCATATCGTCGCGGAGCTTAG
The DNA here is from genome assembly GCA_021605205.1 of Aegilops longissima. NCBI lineage: Eukaryota > Viridiplantae > Streptophyta > Magnoliopsida > Poales > Poaceae > Aegilops > Aegilops longissima. The sequence goes on along the minus strand of CM038679.1, from coordinate 17,349,150 downwards.
GCGAAGCCCTGCGTCGGTGGAGCATCAACATCGTCACCACGCCGTCGTCTTGTGGAACTCATCCCGACACTTTGCTGGATCGAGTCCGGGATCGTCATCGAGCTGAGCGTGTGCGAGAACTCGGAGGTGCCGACGTTCGGTGCTTGGATCGGTCGGATCGTGAAGACGTCGACTACATCAACAGCGTTGTTATAACGCTTCGCTTTCGGTCTCACGAGGGTGCGTGGGCGGACCTCTCCCCTCTCGTTGCTATGCCATCACCATGGTCTTGCGTGATCGTAGGAAATTTTTGAAATTACTACGTTCCCCAATAGTGGCATCCGAGCCTGGTTTTATGCGTTGATGTCATATGCACGAGTAGAACACAAGTGAGTTGTGGGCGATACAAGTCATACTACCTACCAGCATGTCATACTTTGGTTCAGCGGTATTGTGAGATGAAGCGGCCCGGACCGACATTACGCGTACGCTTACGCGAGACTGGTTTCACCGCTCCGAGCACTCGTTGCTTAAAGGTGACCGGCGGGTGTCTGTCTCTCTCACTTTAGTTGAATCGAGTGTGGCTACGCCCGGTCCTTGAGAAGGTTAAACGGAGTCTATTTGACGAAGTATCGTTGTGGTTTTGATGCGAGGTAAGAACGGTTCTTGCTCAGCCCGTAGCAGCCACGTAAAACTTGCAACAACAAAGTAGAGGACGTCTAACTTGTTTTTGCAGGGCATGATGTGATGTGATGTGGTCAAGACGTGATGCTATATTTTATTGTATGAGATGATCATGTTTTGTAACGAGTTATCGGCAATCGGCAGGAGCCATATGGTTGTCGCTTTATTGTATGAAATGCAACGCCATGTAATTGCTTTACTTTATCACTAAGGAGTAGCGATAGTCGTAGAAGCAATAGTTGGCGAGACGACAACGATGCTACGATGGAGATCAAGGTGTCGCGCCGTAACGATGGTGATCATGACGGTGCTTGGCGATGGAGATCACAAGCACAAGATGATGATGACCATATCATATCACTTATATTGATTGCATGTGATGTTTATCCTTTATGCATCTTATCTTGCTTTGTTTGACGGTAGCATTATAAGATGATCTCTCACTAAAATTATCAAGAAGTGTTCTCTCGAGTATGCACCGTTGCCAAAGTTCGTAGTACCGGACACCACGTGATGATCGGGTGTGATAAGTTCTCGTCCATCTACAACGGTGCAAAACACAGCACTGCGCGAATACTCAAAGTTAAACTTGACGAGCCTAGCATATAACAGATATGGCCTCGGAACACGGAGACCGAAAGGTCGAACGTGAATCATATAGTAGATATGATCAACATAGTGATGTTCACCATTGAAACTACTCCGTCTCACGTGATGATCGGACATGGTTTAGTTGATTTGGATCACGTGATCACTTAGATGACTAGAGAGATGTCTGTCTAAGTGGGAGTTTATTAATATGATTAATTGAACTTAAATTTATCATGAACTTAGTACCTGATAGTATTTTGCTTGTCTATGTTTCTTTGTAGATAGATGGCTCGTCTTTGTTGTTCCGTTGAATTTTAATGCGTTCCTTGAGAAAGCAAAGTTGAAAGATGATGGTAGCAATTACACGGACTGGGTCCGAATTTGAGGATTATCCTCATTGCTGCACGAAAAATTACGCCCTGGAAGCACCGCTGTGGTAGCGACCTGCTGCGAGATCTTGAGCCGAAGTTGTGAGCGTCGGCAAAGCAAAGCTAATGACTACTCAATAGTTCAGTGTGCCATGCTTTACGGCTTAGAACCGGGTCTTCAACGACGTTTTGAGCGTCATGGAGCATATGAGATGTTCCAGAGTTGAAGTTAATATTCCAAGCAAATGCCCGGATTGAGAGATATGAAGTCTCCAATAAGTTCTATAGCTGCAAGATGGAGGAGAATAGTTACATCGGTGAGCACATACTCAAAATGTCCGGGTATAACAATCACTTAATTCAGCTGGGAGTTAATCTTCCGGATGATAGTGTCATTGATGAATTCTCCAATCACGCCACCAAGCTACAAGAGCTTCGTGATGAACTATAATATGCAAGGGATGACTAAGACAATTCTGAGCTCTTCGCAATGCTAAAAGTCATGGAGGTAGAAATCAAGAAAGAGCATCAAGTGTTGATGGTCAACAAGACCACTAGTTTCAAGAAAAGGGCAAAGGAAGAAGAAGGAAACTTCAAAAGAACAGCAAGAAAGTTGTTGATCAAGAGAAGAAACCCAAGTCTGGACCTAAGCTGAAACCGAGTGTTTTACCGCAAGCGATGGACACCGAAGCGGAACTGCCCCAAGTATTTGGCGGATAAAAAGGATGGCAAGGTGAACAAAGGTATATGTGATATACATGTTATTGATGTGTACCTTACTAGAGCTCGTAGTAGCACTGGTATTTGATCTGGTTCATTGCTAATATTTGCAACTCGAAGCAGGGACTACTGAAATAGACGAGCATTGGCAAAGGACGAGGTGACGATCGCGCGTGGGAAATGGTTCCAAAGTCAATGTGATCGCGGTCGGCACGCTACCTCTACATCTACCTTGGGATTAGTTTTAGACCTAAATAATTGTTATTTGGTGCCGGCGTTGAGCATGAACATTATATCTGGATCTTGTTTAATGCGAGACGGTTATTCATTTAAATCAGAGAATAATGGTTGTTCTATTTATATGAGTAATATCTTTTATGGTCATGCACCCTTGAAGAATGGTCTATTCTTGTTGAATCTCGACAGTAGTGATACACATATTCATAATGTTGAAGCCAAAAGATGCAGAGTTGATAATGATAGTGCAACTTATTTGTGGCACTGCCGTTTAGGTCATATCGGTGTAAAACGCATGAAGAAACTCCATACTGATGGGCTTCTGGATTCACTTGATTATGAATCACTTGATACTTGCGAACCGTGCCTCATGGGCAAGATGACCAAAACGCCGTTCTCAGGAACTATGGAGCGAGCAACTGATTTGTTGGAAATCATACATCTTGATGTTTGTGGTCCAATGAATGTTGAGGCCTTGGCGGGTATCGTTATTTTCTCACCTTCACAGATGATTTGAGCAGATATGGGTATATCTACTTAATGAAACACAAATCTGAAACATTTGAAAAGTTCAAAGAATTTCAGAGTGAAGTGGAAAATCATCTTAACAAGAAAATAAAGTTTCTACGATCTGATCGTGGAGGAGAATATTTGAGTTACGAGTTTGGTTTACATTTGAAACAATGTGGAATAGTTTCGCAACTCACGCCACCCGGAACACCACAGAGAAATGGTGTGACCGAACGTCGTAATCGTACTTTACTAGATATGGTGCGATCTATGATGTCAATCTCCGATTTACCGCTATCGTTTTGGGGTTATGCTTTAGAGACGGCCGCATTCACGTTAAATAGGACACCGTCAAAATCCGTTGAAACGACGCCTTATGAACTGTGGTTTGGCAAGAAACCATAGTTGTCGTTTCTTAAAGTTTGGGGCTGCGATGCTTATGTAAAGAAACTTCAACCAGATAAGCTCGAACCCAAATCGGAAAAATGTGTCTTCATAGGATACCCAAAGGAGACTGTTGGGTACACCTTCTATCACAGATCTGAAGGCAAGATTTTCGTTGCTAAATTCGGATCCTTTCTAGAGAAGGAGTTTCTCTCGAAAGAAGTGAGTGGGAGGAAAGTAGAACTTGATGAGATAATCAGATCTGCTCCCTTATTGGAAAGTAGTTCATCACAAGAAATGGTTCTGTGACAACTACACCAATTAGTGAGGAAACTAATGATGATGATCATGAAGCTTGAGATCAAGTTACTCTTGAACCTCGAGGTCAACCAGAGTAAAATACGCACGAGTGGTACGGTAATCCTATTACGGAAGTCATGTTACTTGACCATGGCGAACCTACAAACTATGAAGAAGCGATGGTGAGCCCAGATTCGCAAAATGGCTGGAAGCCATGAAATCTGAGATGGGATCCATGTATGAGAACAAAGTATGGACTTTGGTTGACTTGCCCGATGATCGGCAAGCCATTGAAAATAAATGGATCTTTAAGAAGAAGGCGACGCTGATGGTAATGTAGCTCGTCTACAAAGCTCGACTTGTTGCGAAAGGTTTTCGACAAGTTCAAGGGGTTGACTACGATGAGACTTTCTCACCCGTAGCGATGCTTAAGTCTGTCCGAATCATGTTAGCAATTGCCGCATTTTATGATTATGAAATTTGGCAAATGGATGTAAAACTGCATTCTTGAATGGATTTCTAGAAGAAGAGTTGTATATGATGCAACCAGAAGGTTTTATCGATCCAAAGGGTACTAACAAAGTGTGCAAGCTCCAGCGATCAATTTATGGTGCAGTGCAAGCCTCTCGGAGTTGGAATAAGCGCTTTGATAGTGTGATCAAAGCATATGGGTTTATCTGAGACTTTTGGAGAAGCTTGTATTTACAAGAAAGTGAGTGGGAGCTCAGAGCATTTCTAATATTATATGTGGACGACATATTATTGATTGGAAATGATATAGAATTTCTGGATAGCATAAAGGATACTTGAATAAAAGTTTTTCAATGAAAGACCTCGGTGAAGCTGCTTACATATTGGGCATCAAGATCTATAGAGATAGATCAAGGCGCTTAATTGGACTTTCACAAAGAACATACCTTGATAAAGTTTTGAAAAGGTTCAAAATGGATCGAGCAAAGAAAGGTTTTTACTGTATTACAAGGTGTAAGATTGAGTCGGACTCAATGCCCGACCACAGCAGAAGATAGAGAGAAAATGAAAGATGTTCCTATGCTTCAGCCATAGGCTCTATCATGTATGCAATGCTGTGTACCAGACCGACGTATGCTTAGCTGTAAGCTTGGCGGGAAGGTACCAAAGTAATCCAGAGTGGATCTTTGGACAGCGGTCAAGAACATCTGAAATACCGAAAAGGACTAAGGATATGTTTCTCGATATGGAGGTGACAAAGAGCTAGTCGTAAATGGTTACGTCGATGCAAGCTTTGACACGATCCGGACGATTCTAAATCGCAAACCGGATCGTGTTTTTATTAAGCGGTGGAGCTGTCGGTTGGTGTAGTTCTAAACAAAGCGTCGTGGCGGGATCTACATGTGAAGCGGAGTACATAGCTGCTTGAAGCAGCAAATGAAGGAGTCTGGATGAAAGAGTTCATTTCGATCTAGGTGTCATACCTAGTGCATCGGGACCGATGAAGATCTTCGTGACAATCTTGGTGCAATTGCCTTGGCAAAGGAATCCAGATTTCACAAGAGGACCAAGCATATCAAGAGACGCTTCAATTCCATTCGGGACCAAGTCCAAGTGGGAGACATAGAGATTTGCAAAATACATACGGATCTGAATGTTGCAGATCCATTGACTAAGCCTCTTCCACGAGCAAAACATGATCAGCACCAAGACTCCATGGGTGTTAGGATCATTACTTTGTAATCTAGATTATTGACTCTAGTGCAAGTGGGAGACTGAAGGAAATATGCCCTAGAGGCAATAATAAAGTTATTATTTATTTCCTTATATCATGATAAATGTTTATTATTCATGCTAGAATTGTATTAACCGGAAACATAATACATGTGTGAATATATAGACAAACAGTATGTCACTAGTATGCCTATACTTGACTAGCTTGTTAATCAAAGATGGTTATGTTTCCTAACCATGAACAAGGAGTTGTTATTTGATTAACAAGGTCACATCATTAGTTGAATGATCTGATTGACATGACCCATTCCGTTAGCTTAACACTTGATCGTTTAGTATGTTAATGCTTTCTTCATGACACATACATGTTCCTATAACTATGAGATTATGCAACTCCGTTTACGGAGGAACACTTTGGTACTACCAAAGCGTCACAACGAATCGGGTGATTATAAAGGAGTACTACAGGTGTCTCCAAAGGTACTTGTTGGGTTGGCGTATTTGAGATTAGGTTTTGTCACTCCGATTGTCGGAGAGGTATCTCTAGGCCTTCTCGGTAATACACATCACTTAAGCCTTGCAAGCATTACAACTAATGAGTTAGTTGTGAGATGATGTATTACGGAACGAGTAAAGAGACTTACGTAACGAGATTGAACTAGGTATTGGATACCGACGATCGAATCTCGGGTAAGTAACATACCGATGACAAAGGGAACAACGTATGTCGTTATGCAGTTTGACCGATAAAGATCTTCAGAGAATATGTAGGAACCAATATGGGCATCCAGGTTCCGCTATTGGTTATTGACCGAGAATGGTTCTAGGTCATGTCTACATAGTTCTCGAACCCGTAGGGTCCGCACGCTTAACGTTCGATGACAGTTCATTATGAGTTTATAAGTATTGATGCACGAAGGTTGTTGAGTCCCGGATGTGATCACGGACATGACGAGGAGTCTCGAAATGGTCGAGACATAAAGATTGATATATTGGAAGCCTACATTTGGACATCGGAAGTGTTCCGAGTGAAATCGAATTTATCGGAGTACCGGAGGTTACCGAACCCCGGAAATACATGGGCCATAGTGGGCCTTGGAGGAAAGGAGAAAGGGCCAGCCCTAGGTGGTCCGACCCCCTTCCCTAGTCCTATTAGGACTAGGAAAGGTGGGCCGCCCCTCTCTCTCTTTCCCCTCAGGAATCCTAATCCAACTAGGATTGGGGAATCCTACTCCCGGAGGAGTAGGACTCCTTTGTGCGCCCCTTGGGCCGCCACCTCCCCTTGGCTCCTTTATATATCGGGGCGGGGGCACCCCATGACACGAAGTTGATCTACGGATCTTTCCTTAGCCGTGTGCGGTGCCCCTTCCACCATATTCCACTTGGTCATATCGTCGCGGAGCTTAAGCGAAGCCTCGCGCGGAGAAGTCATATCGTCATGAGCTTAGGCGAAGCCCTGCGTCGGTGGAGCATCAACATCGCCACCACGCCGCGCCGTCGTCTTGTGGAACTCATCCCGACACTTTTTGGATCGAGTCCGGGATCGTCATCGAGTGAGCGTGTGCGTAACTCGGAGGTGCCGTCGTTCGGTGCTTGGATCGGTCGGATCGTGAAGACGTCGACTACATCAACAGCGTTGTTATAACGCTTCGCTTTCGGTCTCACGAGGGTACGTGGACGGACACTCTCCCCTCTCGTTGCTATGCCATCACCATGGTCTTGCGTGATCGTAGGAAAATTTTTGAAATTACTACGTTCCCCAACAGCAACATGCATACATAATATCCATCAAGAGCCATTTTTTAATCCAACATCAACCGACCAGCCCTCTCACACAACGGGTGGGGAGAAGGCAGGGGATCTCAGTGAAAGATGCATCGGGTGAGAGGGACGGGTTCACAGAGGCATGGAGGAAGAGGTCTGGCCGGATGGGGCGGAGGCGGAGAGAAAGGAGACCGGCGGATGGCCGGAGATGCAGGCCGACCGGGGAGATGGGGGCGGGTGCGGGGTGCTGCAGGGGAGATGTGGAGAGGGGAGGCCGTTCTTGGCGAGAAGGAAAGGAGGGGAGGGCGAGGCCGGGCTCACTGCTGCTGCCAGCGTGCCGCTTCTCCACCTCGTCCCCGCGAGCCCTTTTCGCTTCGGGACGGTGGAGGAGTAGGCGCTGGCCGCCATCTCCGCTGGCCCCCTCGCCACGGACAAACGGTGGAGGAGTAGGCGCCGGGCAGGTCTTGCGGCTCGGGCGGCGGCGTCCGGGAGGTCTTGCGGCTCGGTGTGATGGGGACGACGGCGTGAAGGCGCCCAGACGGAGGGGATCGGCGGAGTGAGGTGGCGTCGTCGCCGATGGTGCTGTGGCTTGGCGTGATGGGGGCGACGGTGTGAAGGTGTGGCGGACGAAGGGGATTGGGGCGGAGCGGGGCGAGCGGGGGATGGGCTCGATCCAGCCTCTAACGTCGGTGTGCGGGGAGGGCGGCGAGCGAGGAGGAGGCCGTGCGCCGAAAAGTGCGGACATGGCGGACGTGGCGTGGCGGCGGCGGCGCTGTGAGCTGGAGAGGATGGGATAGGGTTTGGGTGGTTGGGCTGCCCGGGGGGTGGGGGTGGATGGATGGATGGATGGATGGATGCCATGTCATCAATCCATGACACAAACATTTCAACCAATGAGAACAAAAATAACCCCACAGTTTTTTACTCGAAAAATTTACCCCATCTCTTTGCCATCGCCGGCAGATGGCAAAGAATCTTGCCGTCTGTTGGCGGATGGCAAAGAGTGGGCTGGTACGCCGTTACACTTTTGACGGGCACATGATTTGCCAACCTCTTTGCCATCTGTTGGCAGATGGCAAGATTATTTGCCATCCACTAGCGGATGGCAAAGAATTGGTCGATGGCAACCATGTCCTTTGTCGTCTGTCAGTTCTTTGCCATCTGTTTTTATGAGCAGATGGCAAGGCGTTCTTGCCATCACCGCGATGGCAAAGAGTTGGCTGATGGCAAATTCCCTGTTTCCAGTAGTGCATGACTTGTATTGTAAGGCAAGTATAATTAGTTACCAGTCCGGACACGTTTATGAGCCGACCGGGATTCTATAAGCCGCAGGGCGTCAACCTGTGTATATAAAGGGACGACCCAGCGGCGGTTTAGGGCAAGAGAGAACAAATCGAAAGCTAGGTCAAACGTATTCGCTCCCTAGTAATCGAAGCATAAGCAATACCACCTTAAACTGGATTAGGCCTTTACCTTCACCGCAAGGGGCCGAACCAGTATAAACTCATGTGTCCTTTGTCCTGTTTAACCCCTTTAAGCTAACCTAGTGCGATGGCTCCACGACTAAGTCCTCACACTAGGACATCTGCCGTGACAACCCCAAGACAGATCTCGTATAATCAACCCGTAAAAGGAATATTCTCTGAATATACCGAACGGGTCCACAACTAGCCCATTTTTTTGGTCATCAAAATCGTGGACAGGCGGACGAGGAAGATGCGAGATGGACGCTGGAGGACGGGCAGGCGAGGAAGACGCGGGACGTTAACGACGCACGGACGGAGGCCAGAGCGGCCGCGGCGGTTGGACTCCTCCATTCGCCGTAGCGAGCTAGCTAGACGTGCATCCATTCAGCCAGAGCTAGCTAGCTAGCTAGCTACGTTCGAATAGATTTGATTCAGCTAGCTAGCAAGCTAGCTCCTCCGTTGGGAGAGGCGCGGACGACGGGCCGGCGTAGCACGCGGCCTGGGCGGGCGAGAGGCGGCCGGGGATGGGCGGGCGGCGGTCGGGGACAGACGGCGGGGAGCGAGCCATGAAGTTTCTATTGGCAGTTGGACTCCTGCCAACGGTCTTTCACGTATACAAGGTACCCTCGGGTTGCCTCTGAAATCCTTATTTTCAGGGGTTTGGCTGGGATGTTTTTCGTGCTCCTTAAATTTTCTTTACTGGTCGGAGTGGTTTACGGGTTTCACTCGGGTTGTTTTTTCCACCTAAAACTATAAACTGACGGTTATTTTACAGTTTCATGCGTTTTAAGGGGTCTACTAGAGATGCTCTAATAACACTAGATTATTGTGTGTATTTCTAGATCATTAACAAAAAGTATTGACATTTAATTTGAGCAATAGCGGACGCTATTGCGCTAGCGCTAGTGCGGACGCAATAGCAGATGCTATCTTCGCTATATGAAACTATGTATGCAACACTTCATTTATTAGGTTGTAGACTCATCCTGTCTTGGTATGTGTGACATTACTCATACTATGAGTAACTAGCTATGTTACGACATGCCTCTTTTTCTTCATCAATTAGTTGTCACATCATTTATTTTACGTAGATATGTGTGATGTTATTATCTATGTTACTCCCACTGTGGGTAGTATAATGATTTCTAGTGATAGAGTTGCGGCGCAGCTTTTTAAGTATCGTACTTCTTTGAAAAAATTCAAAAAATACATATTGAACATTTTTTAATATATGTTGAACGTTTTCTTAAAAACGGTGACCATTTTAAATAATACACGATCAATTTTTTATCATTATACGATGAACATTTTTGAAAAAAATATGAATATATGTGTTGAACAATTTTTTAACACGCATTGAGCATTTTGTAATATAAGTTGAACAATTTTTAATATACATTGAATATTTGTGTAATATACACTTAATAGATTTTGATAACACAGTGATTATATATTCATTGAACAATTTCTAATATACGATGAACATGTTTATAATGCATGATGAACTTCTGCAAAAAAAAAGTGAACATTTCCTTAATGTACGATGAACATTTTTGTACAACGCAATGGACTTTGTATATAGAAAAAATTAAAAATAAAATGAAAAAAAAAAGAGGAGAAGAAAAGAAATAGAAACAGCAACAGAAAAAAAAACAGAAAAGAGAAGAAAACAGCGAAGCAACAGCGAAATAACCATGGGCCGGCCCAAACGGCGAAGCCACGCCGTTCTGAGGGACACGGGCGTCTCGCCCGCTTTATCACCTCAAAAAAAAAAAACCTCTCCCCTGTCTCGGCGCCTCTACGCCCGAAATCGCCGCCGCCGCGCCGCCCGACCCCCGCCACCTTCCCGCGCCATAGCGCACCGGCGCGAACCCCCCTCGCTCTCTTCTCTGTATTCTCCGCCGCCGCCTTGCATCCTCCTCCCCTCACACGCCTCCGCGGTTAACCCTAGCCGCCTCGGGAGAGAGAAAGAAAGAGGCAAAGAGCGCAAAAATCGGCGGCGGCGGCGGCGACGATGAGGATCGAGGAGGTACAGTCGACGTCGAAGAAGCAGCGCGTCGCCACCCACACCCACATCAAGGGCCTCGGCCTCGACGTACATGCTTCTCCATCCCTCCTGCTTCTCCACCCCTCCCGCGGGCGGAGGTTTTCCTAGAGTTTTAGCTCAATTTTTCCCCCCAATTTTCGTTCTCAGGACTTCGTTTGGTTCTCTTCGCAGGCCAATGGGACGGCGATAGGGATGTCGGCGGGGTTCGTGGGGCAGGCGGAGGCGAGAGAGGCGTGTGGGCTGGTGGTCGACATGATCCGTCAGAAGAAGATGGCTGGACGCGCGCTGCTCCTTGCCGGCCCACCTGCCACCGGCAAGACCGCGCTCGCTCTTGGCATCTCCCAGGAGCTGGGCAGCAAGGTCAATTCATCATTTGCCTCACAAATTGCTAGATACTTTCAGTGCTACTGTTACATGTTTTGCTGCAATGTACAACTTGTATTCGGGGGTGGCGTGGAATTGGACTAGATTCGGGCTAGTTAGTCCAAATTTGGAGGCTAGGCTGTTACTTCTTTACTGGACAGTCCTTGATCACTTGGCCTCTTTTCAAAAAATGCCAGCTTACTGCTCGTGAGCAGCATCTGTATGATGAACAGGCAGCTCTGCATTTGCAAGGTCTCATCCAGTTCCAGTCAGACGCGCAACCAATTTAATTCGCTGAGAGCTCTGACCATTGGAGCGTTCACACCTTTTATTTTGTTGTAGCTGGGATGTTGCTAGAGTGGTTGAATTTTATTTCATCTACTTAACTAAATTGGTGTTCTGTAGTACTATCATTTTAGCCAGGAATGTGTTACCATTTGTCTTGGTCATTAAGAATTTGTTTTGAGTTCTATATTCTGCTTCTTGCTGGTCCAAAATATTTCAGTATGCTGCTCTGCCGGTTAGAAGTGTGCTGTTCTTTAGAACATACTTACACCAAGACTCTGGAGTAAATTTGGTGGATTACTAGCATTTGCTAGCAATTTATCAGGCCATCTTGTTCATTGCATTCAATGTATATGAATTTTTTTTTTGCAGTGAACTATATATTGCTTTACATTTGATGCCCTACGTCTACTTCTATTTTGGAAGAAGCTTCAATCTTCTCTTCCTATTCTGCAATGCAGGTTCCTTTCTGTCCTATGGTAGGATCAGAAGTGTACTCTTCAGAGGTCAAGAAAACTGAGGTGCTGATGGAAAATTTCCGTAGAGCTATAGGCTTGCGTATAAAGGAAAACAAAGAAGTCTACGAAGGAGAGGTAGGAGTGACCTATATGGTCCTTTTGAAATTTGGAAAAGATGTTGTTCTTGAATTAGTGTTTTACTCGATACTAACACTTTCTTTGTCATCATTTTCTACTAGAACTAATATTCGTTATTTTGCTTGCCTTTTAGGTTACGGAGCTTTCCCCAGAAGAATCTGAGAGTTCAACTGGTGGATATGGGAAAAACATTAGCCATGTAGTAATTGGCCTGAAGACTGTAAAAGGGACTAAACAACTAAAGTTAGATCCTACAATTTATGATGCTTTAATCAAGGAAAAGGTTACTGCCTGCTCCCTACCCTCCCTTGCTCTCTGCCTCTGTTGCTAGACTGTTAGGTTCATTTGTACTCTCACTTTGAATAACAGTGGGTGGATGGTGTATCTTATGTGTTCAGAATATTGTCTTTATGTAATATATTTAACCTGTGCAAACTTATGGCAAGTGTGGAAGGAAACTCACACATATGATCATATTTCTCTTGTTCATTGTTAGATATTCAGTTGTGGCATAACAAAACATCGCGAGACTTTACTTAAATTGAGATATGATGCATTATATTTGTACTTTTGTTGCTCACTTGCCTTGGCTCTCCTACTTGTATTCTGTATGAAGCTGCTTAACATTTCATCATTTGTATATGGGATGCAGGTGGCAGTGGGTGATGTTATATACATCGAAGCTAACAGCGGTGCAGTGAAAAGAGTTGGCAGATGTGATGCTTTTGCTACAGAATACGATCTTGAAGCAGAGGAGTATGTGCCAATTCCCAAAGGGGAAGTCCACAAGAAAAAAGAAATAGTGCAGGTACAAATTTGACGATAGTTCAGCCTTATAATTTTTTGCTTCTACACTTGTTCAGCCAATTCTGCATTGTACCATCCATAAATCATTTTTTTGGTAATTGAATATGAGATAATATACTACCTCCGTTCCTAAATATATGGCGTTTGGTAGTTCAAATTGAACTGCCATAACGTCAAATATTTAGAAACGGAGGGAGTAGTACGCAATTGCAGCATATTTGTATCTAATCTGAAGGATCAAAGGTGGACGCATGATGCATTTGTTAAGATGAAGCTTATTATTATACTTTCGTGTTGCTCAAGCATGCTTAAATATGTGGTTTCCCTGCCAGGTAGTTGTAAGTTGCTTGTTCCTGCTAAATTCCAGAAGATAGAAACGGAAAATCCATAACCTAATGATTAAGATTGCATCAAATACTAGTCCACATTATCAATTGCGCCTTCCTGGATAAGAAACATAAGTTCACAAGCTAATAAGATCGCGCCAAATTTTTTATCATCTGCTCAGACCCAGTTAACTATTATCTTCTTGAATTGACCAATTAAGTAGGAATCGTTGTTCCTGTTCCTGTCTAAAGAAAGTTAGAATCATTCTTACATACTTACATCCGCCGAAGGACAATTAAGTTGAGCATGGTTTGTTCTCTATTTTCTCGGTGGGTGATAATCTTTTCCAATAGCATAGAGAGAAAATTCCTATTTGTGTTCTAACATAGAAGCATATTCTTCGTGTTTGCAAGTTCAATGTAAATCAACTGAAAGAAGTAAATTATATATGCTTTCATCTGCATAGGACGTTACACTGCATGACCTTGACGCCGCAAATGCCCAGCCACAAGGAGGCCAAGATATCTTGTCCCTTATGGGCCAAATGATGAAGCCACGCAAGACTGAAATCACTGAGAAGCTGCGCCAAGAGATCAATAAGGTTTCAAAATTCTCATTATGCAGCATTTTATTTTTTAAATTTGGATCAAATTTTAATAGACCTATTGGAATGGGTGCCTTTTCTTTTGTTTGGTCATAGGTGGTTAATAGATATATTGACGAAGGTATTGCAGAGCTCGTACCTGGTGTGCTGTTCATTGATGAGGTATTATATTATTGTCTCATGATTGAAAATCTACTTATCTTCATAGGCTTGTTTTGGATTTCCTTAAATATGAATGAGCTTGGACTTGTTTATTTCCAACTTCTCCTATTGCCAAATAAATAAGTGTCCATCCTGTGGACAGCATTGTTCTCGTAAACTAATTGGCTTTATGCTACTAAATGGTAGTCCCTCCATCCCAAAATAAGTGTTGCTGATTTAGTACAAAGTTGACGGAGGGAGTAGAATTATGCCTTACAGTGGTCTGATTTCATTAATGACTATAACATTATCTGTAGGTTCACATGCTGGACATTGAGTGCTTCTCTTATCTTAATCGTGCTCTCGAGAGCTCATTATCGCCAATTGTAATACTCGCTACGAACAGAGGAATATGTACTGTGAGGTAAGAAATTTGATTTACCTGTTGTGAACTGCTCCATGCTGAACTGCAATACCGGATTCCCTGGCAGCGCCTTGCAATTATGCTCACTTTAGGCGCTTAGGCGTCAGGGCAGTGGGTGCTCGCCTTACCGCCTTAAAAACATTGCTTTTATGTACTATTTTGCCCTTATACATCTTATTATTTCTCTCTTATTTATTCAGGGGAACTGACATGACAAGTCCACATGGTATCCCAGTCGACCTTCTAGATAGGCTGGTTATCGTACGGACACAGATATATGGCCCTATCGAGATGATCCAGGTTCCTATTTCATGTCTTATTATGTGTTTTAACTTTCCTATGTAGAAACACATTTGATGTTTGTTTATTGTGCGTTGCAGATATTAGCTATTAGAGCACAAGTGGAGGAGATTGAAATTGATGAAGACAGTCTTGCATTTCTAGGAGAGGTTGGGCAGCATACATCTTTGAGGTATGGTTCTTGTTGTTGTTTTGGATTATGTCCACACGTTTGCGGCCCATGCCAAGATTAGAAATGTGAAATTAAATTAAAAAAATTAGCTGGAATGTGGGTTTGAAAGGACTTTCTCGAGCCTTTAAAGTTAGGACAGTTTCCACCCTGTCTTTTCACTGTCATCCCACTTTTAGTGTTCTACTATGTGAATGTTAACGTGCATGTATGTCTAGTGCAAGCATTACTATCACAGGGCCAGTTTATTGTTGGTTGTAATAGGTCTTGAATCTCTTTGCAGACATGCTATTCAGCTGCTGTCACCTGCTAGCGTAGTTGCCAAGGCTAATGGGAGAGAGAAGATCTGCAAGGTATGTTGAATTTCAGTAACATGTCATCTTCCTAGCCTGATCTTAGTCATCTGTATCCTGAACTCATGATCCTCTATCAGGCTGATCTCGAAGAAGTCTGTGGTCTGTATTTGGACGCAAAGTCCTCTGCTCGTTTGCTTCAGGACCAGCAAGGAAGCTACATCACCTAAACTACTCCTGCACAAGAATTCCCAGCTGCCAGCTCAGGTGATCGGACTGTCTTCCCCTAGCACGACTTGGTAAGCAGGCGCATAGACTTCATCAAGAGCACAATTGGGGCATTGTTTTCGTAGCAGCTGCACTCTGGACTGGACTTCCATTGGCTCCAGAGGACAATTCGATTCTGGTCTATGGCTTCTCGCATTTCTGTTTCCTGATTAGATCATGTATGAATTATCGTGCATCTTGGTTGCCCTTGCTAATTGATGGCTAGATCCCGTTTTCCCCCTTTGACTAACAGTCACCTCAGATGTATCAGGTCGTGGTTCCTTTGTTGGAGAAGTGGAATTTCTTAGATTATGTTTCGTGGTAAGGTTGACTCAACTTGTCGAATTGCACGTTGCCATGCTCACTTGAGCTCGATAACTTATTTGGGTTATGCTGTAAGTTTGTCGTGTGTAACTTAGAACTTGTCGCTCACTCGCCTCGCGGTGTTGGACCGGTTCAGGTAACACGGCCCAATCCGCATCACCAAGCAAAAGGCTTCATTCATCTTTTGGCAATTAGAGGGCGAGCATCAGTCAATACAAAACTTAACTGGGCCGTGTGGAACGCGTGCAAACTATACAAACGTGGGTGCTGGGTGGACCCTCCTGTTGTAGCACAAAGGCTTCTTGTCACTCACAGTTTTGCTGCTCGCCCCGGCCGGACCCGGAATATGCCCCGTTCCGTTCGTAAAGGAAATTCCAATGTGCTCCACCAGATGCCTACATGGAGACCACTGCCCACTGGGTTAAAGCTCCAACACGGAGCTAAATATGTCTCCTACCAGTAGATGAGAATTAACCCCTTCTTTGTGCCGAGTGCCGACCACATCCTGTTCTCTTGTTATTCCACGCTGCACGGAGGGAGCGACGACGATCCTGATCCATGTAAGGTGCTGCCTTACATGGAGAGTCATACAAACGACACAACCGCTCTCCAACAGTCCAACTTGGCATCCATTTCGCTTTCTTGCTCCCTCCCGCTCCTTAACCACAGAGCCGGACGGTCCTATCCGCCTACGGGGATCTACAGCGGATAACGGCGCTCTCGCCCGGTTCCTGTCCACAAACCAAACGAAATTCCACCCAGTGTTAATCCAACTCAGACGCATGACATGGCTCCCGTCTGCTGTCACGAGCCTGATCCGTCGGGCCAGGGTGCCAAAGAAAACATGTGCCGGGAAAGCGAGACGGGTCGAAATCACCGTAGATCGACAGCCAAAACAACAAGTCGAAACCATCACCAATCCGCATGAATGATTTCAGGGAGTGCGATGCATGGCGGGCCGCAAAAGTGCGCGGGAAGAAGAATCGGCCATGTAGGAGCGCGGCTTTCCCCTTCGCTAGCGCGCCTTTGGCCGAGGGCGATGCGGAGAATCCTTGGTGCTGTCCATTTCACATGATGGCTAGTGGAGGGAGGAATAACCGTTTGCTTTTCTCGTTCTAGACTAGTAGCTACTCCCTCCGTTCTAAAATAGATGATCCAACTTTATACTAACTTTAGTACAAAGTTGAGTCATCTATTTTGGAACGGAGGGAGTAATAGCCAACAAAGAAACTGGATGATGCGGGATGTTGGTTGGCCGGTATGTATGTTTTTCCGGTGCCTAAGAGCAACTTCAGTTGGGCGACCCAAACGGACGGCGCGGAAAAGGCCCCGACCCGCAAAATAACCGTCAAAATGTGGGTCGGCGCGGAAAATCCCGCTCGAACAGACCCCGCAAACGCGGCCGGGCCACAAAAAAATTGAGGGGCGCGGCAAGAGCTTTACCACAACCCCCGAATACATGGGTTCCACCTCCCCCCCCGGCCCGTTGGTGTTTTGCATATAGCGAGAGCGGTTGGTGGGGAGGACATTTCAGCCCGCGCTTTTCCCCACCAACCACCTTCCCTTTCCCCCTCGCCCCGCCACCGCCCAAGATTCCGGAGAAATTAGCCGGCGGGAGAGCCCGCCACACACACGAGGTTGCCCTCCGCCCCCTCCCCCTCTTCCTGCGTCGGCGGGATGGGAACTTGCGGATCTGCGGCCCTTCATCACGGGCACCCGGGTTTGGCTTTCCCGGCTGTCGGCGGTTGCGCCAAGCGATGGAATGGTCGGGGAGCACCTCGTGCAGCCCCGGCAAAGGCGCATCGCCGCATGCAGGTGCGGGTTCGTCCTCTCGCCGCCGCCGA
Source organism: Aegilops longissima (assembly GCA_021605205.1). Taxonomy (NCBI): domain Eukaryota; kingdom Viridiplantae; phylum Streptophyta; class Magnoliopsida; order Poales; family Poaceae; genus Aegilops; species Aegilops longissima. The sequence continues at coordinate 17,331,652 of CM038679.1, read as the reverse complement.
CGGTTTGCCGGCATGGATTCGGCCGGCCGTTCGCCGGGCTCGGCCCTCGCACAGAGGCTCTGTGGCTCGCCGATGCCGCTCATACAGTGCGACGGCTGCGCGCGGACAGTGCTACAGCTGACTTCAGGCACGCCGAAGCACCCCGGATGGGTGTTCTTCAAATGCGAAAACGACGGGGTACGCGTTGTTTTCATTCGGCTCATTTTGATAGCTTGTTATGTTAGCTCATTTCAAACATCATCATGCGTGTAGGAAGATGGATGCTCATTTTGATTTTGGGAAGACGAATACATTGATTTATTGATAGAAAGGAAACTGATAGACGTTTGTGCACTCCTTAGTACAATCGAAGGGAATGAAGTGCATGCATGTGCAACTAGAGGGGAAGCAAAGTCTACTTCTTTAGAACCAAAGAAGAAGAATGAAGAATGCAAGATTAAGAATCCGCAGATCAACAATGAGTGCATGGAGAAGATATTGCTTCAACTAGTAGGAGCAGTTATGAAAGTTGGAAATCTTCTAAAATGCATAAGTATGGTTCTTTTTTTCTTTGGTCTTGCTATTCTAGGAAAGATTTGATGATGTTCTATGTATCCAATGTGGTTGAAAAAGCAAATAAATGCAAATTGAGCTGCAAATTTATATTTTGCGGGCCGGGCCGCAGAAGCAGACCCCGCAAAGCGTTTTTCCGCGAACTGCAAACGCGTTTTGCAGGTTGGCGGGATGCGGAGAGATGCTCTAATGCGAGCCGTGCAATGACGTGAGCCTCCATAATTTTATTTATGTCGTGGACAAAAGACCAAAGTGAAATATGAAAAGATGAAGGTGGAGAATGTTTTCTTCGTCAGGTAGAGATAAGGTCGCATCTCCAGCTGGGGGAATTAGCTATAGGAGCCGACGGGAGTGCCGAACATCGCCATGGAAAGGCATTGACGACATCAGTAGAATTTGCTGCTGATTCTTCTTTTGGTAAAGAAAACATAACCGCAAAGCAGACGACCGCGTACGTACATACTTCATTTTTCTTAACATTTTGACAAGTCTATTTCCTTTTCTAGATTGTTATATATATTCAGCTGGCAAAGCAAAGGTGACGCGATGCAACTTCCAAACGGAGCACTATATTGTAGTATTCGTATAGGCAGGCACCTACCTGAAATGCATAAATAAAACATTGTGAAAACACTCATATTAACTTCCGGAATATGGTTTTTTCTTGGAATAGTAAGGTGCAGGCAGCATACTAATGGCAAAGCTAAAGCGAACTTTGGCAAGGTGAGAGAAAAGTATTGGGTTCTTCTTTTCCACGTCGTGATGCACCACGATTATTGCGTTAATTTTTCCGTGTAAACAATCTCGAGCTCTTGTCGCTGCTAGGCTACATAGTGCCCTTGCCTTTCCCCTCGCTGCATAAATTATCCATATGTTGCCGCGTAACCAATGGGAGCGAGGCCTTTGAAATTCTCTACTACTACGTCATTAGCTAGTCTAACACTACTTTACAATGACGAGTAGGTCAACATCATCACTCTAATCAGGCTGGCCAGTTCGTTGCTTGTTTTCTTTCCATTAAGATAATCGTCTCCCTAAGCGAGCAGATAAGAGCAAGCTAGGGAGTACGTACCTTAATTCTTACGCAATTGCGTCCATTAGCCACGCGTCTCTTTCGCACTCACTTTGTTTATGCAGTTGACTTCCACAAGAGCTTTTTGCATGCATGGCTTAAATATCTGTCTCATCTTCTCATAGAGTCGTACACTTTTTTATCACACATTGTAGTAGAGTATATATGATGTAGGCCGTCCATAGAGTATTAGTAGTAGACAAACTAATATGCAATGCATCTGCCTATCTGAGGCCACAGGTGAAGAACACTCTCCACTCAACTCCTCATACCGCTATACAGTACGTACATGGGGAATAAACTTTGACCTCGTGATCATGAGTGGCATGCACCTTCGGGCAAAAACATATTTAAGCACTAATTAAGCTGACGAATATGGTCAGCCATGCATGCCTATGGACCATCAGCTAGCTTAGCTAGGTTGGCGTGGGTCTGAGTGTGAGTAATCATACTGGGCGGCAATTAACTAGTCCCTAGCCTATGACATCAGATAACTTAATTCGTCCGCAATGGATTCTGTCTCTGTGCGTCGATAATGTCCATACATTCCTCGACTTCATTTCAGTTCCAACTCAACCGTCTTATATATGGATAATATATACACCCGCACCCTATTCTGTAGCGTCACGAGAACTTTCTTATAATAAAATAGAAAAAAAAAAGGAATGCCCTAGCTGCATGTCCTCATACCATCAGCCTATGCATCGTACAAAATCGTAGCGAACACCGGCCATATCGAGCCTAAGTTAAGATGCCATGTAGAAGAGTCAAGAGGAGCCGTTTCAGTTCGGCTCGTTTCACAGGAATGGAAAGGATATGTGGAGAGACACCGTCCGTCCGTCCGTGCGTTCTTTTTAATCACCTGGAACACCAAAAGGCTCGCACCGCCCAATAGGAACTGCACACGTTGACGTTGCCTCATATTTTTTTTATTTTGAGCGAAAGAGAGGCCACCATTGACATTGGCACATGCATAACCAACCCACTTCCGTTCCATTCCATGTGCTCCAACAAAAGCTACTCCATTCCACATGCATTATTAACCGCTGCATGCATCCAGCACGAACCGGCCGGCCGGCCGGCAAAGCTGGAAAAGCGCAGCCGAACATTGCAGCAACGGGAAAGGGCGAGGCATCGCCGGCGGCGTGGCGCAGCGGCATTGCGACAACTCACGCCCGTGGTGGTACAAGGCGGCGCCACCACTAGCTGTATTCGCATCGGTCGAGCAGGGGCCGACGTCGTTTCGGCCGGACGCGCATCGGTTCTCGCTACGCCCCATGCAGATCTCCCGCGTACGACCCCTGATCTGCCATGTACGACTGTACCGCTGTACGCGCTCCTCCGTCGATCTTTTCCGCTCATCTTTCCCTCTACATCTTTTGCTGGTGACCGGCTGATTGGGCCTCCGGGAGAGGGTGTGATCGATCTTCCGGATGATTTGGTTCGTGGGCGGTGCGCTGCGTTTTTCGGCTTTTGTCACATCGAAAGCTTCTTGTAATCTTGTCCGTGGGGACAGAAATGCGATGTGAAGGGTGAGGAGCACAGTCCGTATACGTGCGTCCAGTACGGGCCGTCCGCTCGGTGTCAAAGGAACAACATTCCTAGCTAGACCGGTGAAGCTCACAGGTAGTTGTCACGTCAAAAATGAAAGAAAGGTAAAGTTCACAGGTGGTGCACGGACCGATGAAATCAGGTGGAACAACTTTGGTACAATGAATATCTCTCATAGGTCATTTCAAAAAAAAAATTTCTCTCAGAGGAAAAAGAAAAACATTACAGTGAATAAGGTGCAGGCATATTTTAAAATTTAACTTTGATCATCAATTTCAACCAACCAAATGTGAGTTATGCACGTGCGGCCAGAGTTATACCACTGAATTCATATTCGGAACCAGCGATATAATTTTGAAGCCACGTAAATTGTGGTCTGTTGGTTAATAAAGCGATTGTCAGAGATGTAGAGTTGTGTGCACCAAGCCGCCGCCTTCTCCTCCTCCAAAACAAAGCTAGGGTTTGTGCCTTTCGTCGGCGCCGCCGCAGGTCCGCCTCGTCTCTAGCTAGTGGCCCTAGGGCCATGGGGGTGCGATGAATTTTGGCAAGGGCCGACGGGAGGGCTTCGTTGTTAGTGGTCCTTTGAGTTTTGTTAGGGTTTGTATCCTGCTCAGGAAGACGAGACAGCGGCGGCTCTCTGAAGATGGAATAAAGGTCTCCCCGCCTAGCCCCCATTCCGGTGATGCGTTTAGCATCATTGATGGGCGTGTGGAGGTGTGTCCCCATCGGATCTATCCTCAGTGGATTTGCTCGGATCTAGTTGTTGTTCGTCTATGTTCGTGTGTCTTTGGTTGGATCCTTTCGATCTACGTTATTCTTCATCGGCGGCGGTTGTTGTTCTGGTGCGCTGGCCCTGTGGGGCCTTAGCACGACGATCTCTCGACTGTCTACTATAACATGTTGTGCCCGGCTCCGGCGAGGGAGGGGCGATGACGACGGCGCGCCTTCGACTCGCTTCAGTGATTGTAGTCGTGCTAGGTGGCCTACGGATCTGAATGTAATTTTTATTATTTTTTGTGTCCGTTGTAATGGCATGATTGAAGATGAATAGATTAAAAGTTTTTTTTTTAAAAGTGATTGTCGAAGTTATATCTCCAAGTGCGTTCATGTCTTGTTCACTGGAATGAGGAGAGTAGTAAGCAAAATCCATTTTTCGGGCGGTTCATATTTTATTAACTGTCGTTTTGTAGTTCATTTCTGTTTGGATCTTGTCTCATTAGTTGACGGATCGCTATATTTAAGAACTTTGATCATTTTGCACCCACTTCTTTACATCCAAATTCTGCCATGTTCCATATTTAACCTTTTTAGTGGATCGTAGGCATACTTGGTCAAACGTGTAAGGTACATGCATGATTCAGTCGGTCGAGGGCACCGACCAAATGATTGGATCTCTGTATGTTCAATGAACATACACTGCAAGTACGAGTACCTCCGTAGAGACAAACGTGTATGTTGGGTGCAATTTGTTCAACGGATATGATGCTCCGGTGCAGGGCTTCCGGCCTCCATGCTCCGTCTGATTGGTTCAGCCTCATACCCCCTGAAACAGCCGGCGGCCGTCACAGCCTGGTTGCAGAACTGGCGCCGCAAATTGCCTACCAAACAGCTGAGCTGACGGAAATTCACAAACATATCATGTGAAGACGACGTCTTCAGTCATCTAAGTAGTACAAGTTGGACATTTGGTAATTGGTACCTTGTCCGCTCGAATAATTCAGTACGTAGATGAGGTCCATTCCATTCCATGTCTTTTCGCCGAGAAAGATGCCTATTTCTCCATCTTTGCATTCTCTCGCCAGTGGCCGACCTAGGAAGTAAATACTAGGGGTGCCAAACATCTAACACATTGGTAAACTTTTTTGAAAAAATATATTTAGGTTATTACAAAATTAATGTTAAGTATACCATACACACTAGTTTTCATTTTTGTAGAGGCTGTCATGGCACCCATCGTATCCCCACTAGATCCGCCCTGTCTCTCGCCATGAAAATTCAACATCGAACAAACAAATATATGAGGAATTTTCACTACTTCTGTTAGAGCATTTCAAACCGATCCCTTATATCAACTTAGTGGAGTAAATTTGGCTTTTTACTCCACTAAGTTTGACCTAGCCGATCCCCTATATGACTTAGTGGAGTAATTTTTTACTCCATCCCTAAAAATCTGAGTATATTTACTCCATTTACTCCATCCCTACGCAGCCAAGTAAAATCGGCGCCTCATCTCCCCGGACCGTTGCCGACGCCTCCCCAACCCCCCCCCCTTCCCGCTGGTCGCGCCGCCACGCTGCTGCTGGTCATCTTCATGGGCTCTTCATCGAGCCGTCGTCGCGGTCGCTTTGATTCGCCGCCGTCGCGCCCTCGCCGGTTCGAGGACTTTCCCATTGTCGGTGTCAAAACCGCGGATCTCGGGTAGGGGTCCCGGCTGTCGCGTCTAGGCGGATGGTAACAGGAGATAAGGGACACGATGTTTTTACCCAGGTTCGGCCCTCTCGATGGAGGTAAACCCTACTCTGCTTGACTAATATTGATGATATGGGTAGTACAAGAGTAGATCTACCACGAGATCAGAGAGGCTAAACCCTAGAAGCTAGCCTATGGTATGATTGTTGTTCGTTCTACGGACTAAAACCCTCCGGTTTATATAGACACTGGAGAGGGTTAGGGTTACATAGAGTCGGTTACAAATGGGAGGAGATCTACATCCGTATCGCCAAGCTTGCCTTCCACGCCAAGGAAAGTCCTATCCGGACACGGGACAAAGTCTTTAATCTTGTATCTTCATAGTCCAGGAGTCCGGCCAAAGGTTATAGTCCGGCCATCCGAACACCCGCTAATCCAGGACTCCCTCAGTAGCCCCTGAACCAGGCTTCAATGACGACAAGTCCGGCGCGCAGATTGTCTTTGGCATTGCAAGGCGGGTTCCTCCTCCGAATACTTCATAGAAGATTTTGAACACAAGGATAGTGTCCAGCTCTGTAAAATAAGTTCCACATACCACCGTAGAGAGAATAATATTTACACAAATCCAATCTGCGGCGTATTCAGCGTGACATCACACCACAGCCAAGCCTTTATTGAATCGTTTTCTTGTCCCACCTCAGCGCACTTAGCGAGGCGGTTTCCTTGGCACGTCTTGTCGAAGCAGAGATCGTGTCCCCTTATTCCGGGATTCTCATCAATACGGGCGTGGGTAACCCAACTGTGCCATTAATTTACGGCGCTTGGGAGATAAGCGAGTTTTACCAGGCTGGTGGGGGCACATAGTTTAGTCCGCCCATATAAGGGGATAAGGATCCATCTTTTCCATCTATGCCTTCTTCCTCCTTTGCTTATCCATTTTCGCGCACTCGAGCTCCAGCGCCCAAGTCCGCACATCTTACCTCAACCTTCTCCAGCCATGTCCGGAGCTGGAGGCAAGTGGATGGTCTCCTCCGTCACGGAGGGACACATCAAGAAGTTGAGGGAGTCCGGATACTTGTCTAATGACATCGCGCACCGGCTCCCAGACAAGGGGCAGCTCATCCCCACCACCAGGCCCCATGAGAGGGTGGTGTTCCTCACCCATTTCCTCCGCGGACTAGGTTTCCCACTTCACTCATTTGTCCGGGGGCTCATGTTCTAGTACGGCCTGGATTTCCACGATCTAGCCCGAACTTCGTCCTCAACATCTCGGCGTTTATCGTGGTAATGCGAGGCCTTCCTCCGCATCAAGCCCCACTTGACTTATGGCTAAAGACCTTCAAAGTCAAGCCGAAGGTAGTGGGCGGCCAGCAAGCGGAGTGCGGAGGCGCCATGGTGGGCAAGATGCCCAACGTTACATGGCTCGAGGCTCTTCGTGGAGATCATAAAGGGTGGCAATCGGGGTGGTTCTACATCACCGTGCGCGTGACCCTGAATGGGCAGCGGCCCCAATTCGATCTGGCATCCCCCACGGCTCACCTCCTGGAAAGAGAAGGGCCTGTCGTGGGGTAATTCGGAAGAGCGGACGGACTCCAAACCTGCGTCCAAGACCGGTGGACAAAAGGTTAAACTTCGTCAACGTAGTCGGTCATGCTCATCCGCGGATCCTCCCGTGTCAACGACGGGCTTTTAACTTATGGGAGTTCAACCCGGTGAGGAGTCCTGGATTAGGGGTGTCCGGATAGCGGACTATAGCCTTTGGCGGACTCTGGACTATGAAGATACAAGATTGAAGACTTTGTCCCGTGTTGGATGGGACTTTCCTTGGCGTGGAAGGCAAGCTTGGCGATACGGATATGTAGATCTCCTACCATTGTAACCGACTCTGTGTAACCCTAACCCTATTCGATGTCTATATAAACCGGAGGGTTTTAGTCCATAGGACGAACAACAATCATACCATAGACTAGCTTCTAGGGTTTAGCCTCTCTGATCCCGTGGTAGATCTACTCTTGTACTACCCATATCATCAATATTAATCAAGCAGGAGTAGGGTTTTACCTCCATCGAGAGGTCCGAACCTGGGTAAAAAATCGTGTCCCTTGTCTCCTGTTACCATCCGCCTAGGCGCACAATTCGGGACCCCTACCGAGATCCGCCGGTTTTGACACCGACATTGGTGCTTTCATTGGGAGTTCCTCGTATCGTCATCTTTAGGCCCGATGGCTCCTCCGATCATCAACAACGATGCGCTCCGGGTGAGGCTTTTCTCCCGAGCAGATTTTCGATTCGGCGGCTTTGCATGCGGGCAATTAAGCAGCCATCGGAGCGGTGAAAGCTACACCCCGGCCATCAGGTCAGATTTGGAAGTTTGAACTACGGCCGACATCGCGGAGACTTGATCTTCGACGGGTTCGAGCCACAGCCAAGCGCGCCGCACTATCACGAGGGGCATGATTTAGCTCTGCCGCCGAACAGTGTCCTGGAGGCCACACCAGAGTCCGCTCCGACCTTTAGCTCAGAGCCGACCGCGCCGATCGAGGACGGGTGGCTGAACACCGCCTCGGGGGCTGCGATATCTACGGCGATTGAGCCGTACACCTACCCCATCATTTGCGAAGCTCGTAACTCCAAGGTGCCGGACTCCTCTCCGGACTCCGAGCCTTCCGCGCCCCTGGCAATCGAATCCGATTGGGCGCCGATCATGGAATTCACTACCGCGGACATCTTTCAGCACTCGCCCTTTGGCGACATTCTGAATTCACTAAAGTCTCTCTCTTTATCGGAGAGCCTGGCGGATTATGGTCGGGAAGGTTGGGATGCGGACGACGAAGAAAATCAAAGCCCACCCACCACCCACTTCGTAGCCACTGTCGATGATTTAACCGACATGCTAGACTTCGACTCCGAAGACATTGACGGTATGGACGACGATGCAAGAGACGACCAAGAACCAGCGCCCACAGGGCACTGGAAGGCCACCTTGTCATACGACATATACATGGTGGACATCCCAAAAGATGGGAATGGTGATGGAACAGCGGAGGATGACCCCTCCAAGAGACAGCCTAAGCGCCGGCGTCAGCGGCGCTGCTCTAAATCCCGCCACAGCAAAAACGGCGATTCCGGCACGGGAGACAATAACACCCCAGACAGTGCCGAAGACAACCCCCTCCAGCAGGATTCAGCACAGGAGGATGGAGAAGCCAGCCCTCATGAGAGAGCGGCAGAAAGAGAGGTAGAGGACGATAATTACATGCCTCCCTCCGAAGATGAAGCAAGCCTCGACGACGATGAATTCGTCGTGCCCGAGGATCCCGTCGAACAAGAACGTTTCAAACGCAGGCTTATGGCCACGACAAGCAGCCTCAAGAAAAAGCAGCAACAGCTTAGAGCTAACCAAGACTTGCTAGCTGACAGATGGAGTGAAGTCCTTGCGGCGAAGAGTATGAACTCGGCGCCCTCCAAGAGCTACCCAAAACGCAGGCTGCTACCCTGGTTAGAGGAGGAAGCACCCAAACCTACATCACCAGCGCATGATACGGCTGACCGGCCACCTCGTGGCCGCGACAGAGAGGCCTCTCGGCCCTCAACTCAAACCGCACCCCGGCGCCGCTCAAAAAATACAAAGGTGCGAGGAAATGCGCCAGACCTGCGAGATATATTGGAGGACAAGGCAAGGCAGACAAGATCAATCTACGGATCGCGTGGGCGCCCCACGACACGTGACGATAACCGTCACGCCGGACATGGCAACTCCGGCCGGGCCGAACACAGTAGACAAAGCTCACTTGAGCTGCGTCGTGATATAGCTCAATACAGAGGTGCCGCACACCCACTATGCTTCACAGATGAAGTGATGGATCATCAAATCCCTGAGGGTTTCAAATCCGTAAATATTGAATCATACGATGGCACAACAGATCCTGCGGTTTGGATCGAGGACTATCTCCTTCACATCCACATGGCCCGCGGTGACGATCTACATGCCATCAAATATCTCCCACTCAAGCTTAAGGGACCAGCCCGGCATTGGCTTAACAGCTACCGCCACAGAGTCAATTGGTTCTTTGGGAAGACACGGAAGCCGCATTCCTCGACAATTTCAGGGCACATATGTGCGACCACGACACCGATGACCTAAGCCACATAATTCAGCAACCAGAGGAGTCGGCCGACAATTCGGACACGGTTCCTAACCAAGAAAAATCAAATCGTCATTGTCCGGATGCAGAGGCCCTTGCAGCCTTCAAACACAACATCCATGACGAGTGGCTTGCCGGCACCTAGGACAGGAAAAGCCGAAATCCATGGCAGCCCTCACATCACTCATGACCCGCTTTTGCGCGGGAGAGGACAACTGGCTAGCTCGTAGTAACAACATGACCAAGAGCCCTGGTAATTCGGATACCAAGGACAGCAATGGCAGGTCGCGTCATAACAAGAACAAGCGCCGCATTAACGGCGACAACACCGAGGATCTGGCAGTTAATGCAGATTCGTGAGGCTCTAAACCGGTCGGAGGAAAAAGCCATTTAAAAGGAATACTCGGGCCCATCCAATTTGGACCGAATACTCGATCGCTCGTGCGGATACACGGCACCCCGAAAACCAGCCAACCACACCAACAGGGATTGTTGGGTGTTCAAGCAAGCGAGCAAGTTAAATGCGAAAACAATGACAAGGGTTGCATAGCGATGACGAGCAAGAGCCCGGCCGCCCGAACAGTAGAGGATGAAGGGCTTCCCCCACAAGTGCGGATGGTGAACATGATATACGCAACCCACATACCCAAAAGGGAGCGGAAGCGTGCACTAAGGGACGTATACGCGATGGAACCAGTCGCCCCAAAGTTCAACCCGTGGTCTTCCTTCCCGATCACTTTTGATCGAAGGTACCACCCCACTAGCATCCGCCATGGCGGATTCGCCGCATTGGTTTTAGACCCAATCATTGACGGATTTCACCTCACTAGAGTCCTAATGGACGACAGCAGCAGCCTGAACCTGCTTTATCAGGATACAGTGCGCAAAATGGGCATAGACCCATCAAGGATTAAACCTACGAAGATGACCTTTAAAGGCGGCATACCAGGTGTAGAGGCCAACTGTACAGGCTCAGTCACACTTGAAGTGGTCTTCGGATCCCCGGATAACTTCCGAAGCGAGGAGTTAATCTTCGACATAGTCCCGTTCATGGCGGCTATCACGCTCGCTTTCGGACGAACCGCATTTGCAAAGTTTAATGCGGTGCCGCACTACGCATATCTCAAGCTCAAGATGCCAGGTCCTCGAGGAGTCATTACGGTCAATGGAAACACCGAACGCTCTCTCCGGACGGAGGAGCATACGGCGGCCCTCACGGCGGAAGTACAAAGCAGCCTCTTAAGGCAATTCTCGAGTCCGGCTATTAAATGCCCGGACACCGTCAAGCGCGCCCAGAGTAACCTACAACAAGACCGCCTAGCACGTTCCGAGCATGCATAGCAATGCGGCCCAAACCCCAGCCCTCGCGAAATTGCGAAACCAGTACTATGCGTACATAATTACGCTCTGGAAATACCTTGGGCATAGGGGGAGGGGCACGACCACGGCATGCCCAACATGCGGCTTAATCGCACCAGGGGCTCCTGATTGTGTCATTCTTTTCCTTTTTTTTTCTTTCTCTTTCAGGACTCCGTTCTTACGAAGCCCTGTCCGACAATAGAATCGCCGAACACACGATGCAACAGCCAGGGAAGCAGAAAGCTACATCGAGTGTCCAGGTGGTCTCTATTACGAGCAATATATCTATTTTACACACCATCCCGCGGCTTACCCCTGGAGGGGGACATGTTAAAAAGTCCCGTCCCTTGCTTATCGCACTATTTGTATCGTTTTGCTCTTACTGCGGCCCTTTTGAATAAACAATATATAGCTTCTGCCTATTATTGAATTCCCTTTTTTCTATATCTATATGTTCATTTATGACATTGTGCAACTGTACACTTTGGTACGGGCAATACACCAGGGGCTTAAGTACCCCACAATATGGTGTGATAAGTCCGAACACTTTCACAAGTGCGGCACCCCGAACTTATAGCATTATATGCATCGGCTCCGAATCATGTCTTGGGTCAATAGTTGGATTTGCCCGGCTCCCATGTTTTGGTACCTTACGTTCCGTTATATCGGCTAAGGTAGCACTGGGAGAACCACTGCGATAGTGCCCCGGTTGAGCTGGGTTAAGCACCTCAGTGGAGAAAGCTAAAACTGACCGTCATGATAGGGCGAGAGCCGGTCGCTGTTCGAGAGGTTTTCGAGTCCCTAAAGACTTATGCCGCTTAGAGCGAGGAGTCGGCATTGTCCGGCCTAGGCGTGGATAGCGCCCCGAACTCGGTCTTCCGAATACTAGGGGCTTCGCCGAAATTTAAAAATATCGAATTCTATGGCTAAGTGAGAGTTTTCAAGCATTATAGTCCCCTTGCCTTGTTCGTTGCGTTGAGCGCCTCCCTCGAAGGACCCAAGAATGGGAACAAGAGCGCTCAAGCTTATCCCGAACACCCCAGCACTCGTGGCATGGGGCTGAAGCCGACGACTCGCCATCTCTCAAATTTAATACACGGCCACACAGAAGGTAATATTTTAAATTCAAAAGTGTTGCTTAGCGCATATGAACAAGTTTTCAGCGTACAGGATAACAAATGTGAGTCTACTAAAAAATAATATCTTTGGAGCATTCATCCGCTATAAGGCAGGCACCCTTCGGGACGCCCTCATAATACATTTCAGGCTTGCGATGCTCCTTCTTCGATGGTGGTCCGTCCATCACAAGCTTCTCAGCGTCCATCTTGCCCCAGTGCACCTTAGCAAGGGCAAGGGCCCTACGGGCACCTTCGATGCAGACGGAGCGCTTGATGACTTCAACCCATGGACAGGCGTCCACCAGCCGCCTCACCAGCCCGAAGTAGCTCCCAGGCATGGGTTCCTTGGGCCACAGCCGACCTATGAGGCCCTTCATGGCCTGTTCGGCCACCTTATGGAGCTCGACCAGCTGCTTCAGCTGGTCGCTCAAGGGCACCGGGTGTCCGGCCTCAGCATACTGAGACCAGAACACCTTCTCTGTCGAGCTTCCCTCCTCGGCTCGGTAGAATGCGGCAGCATCAGCCACACTGTGGGGCAGATCTGCGAATGCTCCTGGAGAGCTCCGGATTCGGGTAAGTAACAGATAATTCACTTTCACATGCTTTCTTTGCATATAGAATGCCTTACCCGCCGCTATTTTCTTCATCGCCTCAATTTCCTGGAGGGCTTTGTGGGCTTCGGCCTTAGCGGCTTTGGCGCTCTCAAGGGCCACCGCGAGCTCGGACTCTCGAGTCTTTGAGTCGCGCTCCAAACTCTCGTGTTTTTACACGAGTGCCTGGAGATCTTGCCGCACCTCCTCCACCCGCACCTCCTGCTTCTCTCGCTCAGTGCGCTCCGCGGCCGCATTGCTTTCGGCCTTGGACACCGCTTCCTTCAGGGTCGCCACCTCGTTCGTGGCCCCTGCAATATTCATGTTATTCCTGTAATTTTTTGCAACCACATATTTTAAATACTCCCATAAGGTATGACTTACCTTCCTTGTCCTCGAGCTGCTTCTTGGCAAGTCCGAGCTCGTTCTCGGACCGCTCGAGGCTCTGCTTTAATGCGTCAACCTCCGTAGTCAGTGCGGCAGAGGTTAGCAGCACAACCTGCATTCCCATATTGACATACTTATGTTAGTCTCCTGCGTATATCTTTTAGATCCTCAGTTCAGCTTTTCTTTCCGAACACCAAACTGAGCATCAGGGGCTACTATCTATGCGGTAATATTTTTACATACCTCAAAGCCTGTTAGAAGGCTGGCACAGGCTTCAGTCAGCCTGCTCTTGGCGGACTAAACTTTCTGGATCACCACACTCATAACAGTGCGGTGCTCCTCGTCGATAGAAGCGTCGTTAAGCGCCTCCATCAAATCATCCGGTGCGTACGGTTGGACGGAGGTCTCCGGTGTCGCAGTCTTGCCCTTCTTGCGAAGGGGTCGCCTGTCGGACTCCGGAACCACTGAAGGTTCCGGTACGGAGTCCGGCACAGGGCCAGACTGGAAGCCCTTCGGGGTTTTATCCCCTTTGCGCCTGGAGTCCGGGAGGTCGCCTTGCGGCGCCTCCAGCACCACCTCCTCCTGGCTGGGCCCCTTTTGGGACTCCACCGCGGCGTCATCCGCGGCAGGAGGAGACGAGGCGGTCGGAAGTGAGGCGCTATTCACATCCGACGAGTCCAGGGAGCCGCTCGACGAATCGTCGAGCCCGTCCTTGGGCGGGCTGCATGGTTATATTTGGCGTTAGAAGACGCTGTGCGACAAATGGGACGCCGTGAGCTATTCTGGTGTCCGGACACTTACAATTTTGCCAGGGGCTTGGCCCTTGGTAGCCACCCCTCTCCGCCGTCGTCGGCGTTGGCGGCGTAGTCCGGAGGAAGGGTCCTCCCCTTCTTGGACCCTCCGGCCTCCCCAGTTGGGGCGGCCTTCCTTTTCTTCTCTTCCCCCGCTGGGGGAGGGACCTCTTTTTCCTCCTCCTCGTCTTCAGGGGAGGAGTCCGCCTCGGAGTCATCGGACGATGAGTCCGACAACACCTGGCGCCGGGAACTCCTTCGAGTTCCCGTGGCCTTCTTCTCCGGCACCACGTGAGGTGCGGAACCAGCAACCCGTCAATCGAGGCGTCCGCTAGGTCTTCGGCAAGGGAGCAGACGGTTAACCTGTCCGGGCGTCTTCAGCCATCTGTCAAAGGTGAGGGAGTTTTAGATCCGCAAAGAGTCAAACTATGAAAAAAGAGTCCCATAAAGGGTAAAATAACTTACCTCGCTGGCTTCATGCTGCGAGCTGAATCGCGATCTTGATGGCGGATGCGGAGCTTCAGCGCCCTTGAACAGCACCTTCCAGGCATCTTCGTACGTAGTGTCGAAGAGCCGGCTCAAGGTTCGGTGATGTGCCAGATCAAACTCCCACAAGTTGAAGGCCCGTTGCTGGCATGGGATAATCCGGCGGATGAGCATCACCTGGATTACGTTGACAAGCTTGAGATTCTTGTCCACCAGGTTTCGGACGCAGGTTTGGAGTCCGGTCAGCTCTTCCGAATTACCCCACGTCAGGCCCGTCTATTTCCATGATGTGAGCCGTGTGGGCAAGCCAGGTCGGAATTCGGGGGCCGCCGCCCATTGGGAGTCGCGCGGCTCGGTGATGTAGAACCACCCCAATTGTCACCCCTTTATGGTCTCCACAAAGGAGCCCTCGAGCCACAGGACGTTGGCCATCTTGCCCACCATGGCACCTCCGCACTCCGCTTGGCGACCGCCCACTACCTTCGGCTTGACATTGAAGGTCTTCAGCCATAAGCCGAAGTGGGGCTGGATGCAGAGGAAGGCCTCGCACGCGACGATAAATGCCGAGATGTTGAGGATGAAATTCGGGGCCAGATCGTGGAAATCTAGGCCGTAGTAGAACATGAGCCCCCGGACGAATGGGTGAAGTGGAAAGCCTAGTCCGCGGAGGAAGTGGGGGAGGAACACCACCCTCTCATGGGGCCTGGGGGTAGGGATGAGCTGCCCCTTGTTGGGGAGCCAACACGCGATGTCGCCGGACAAGTATCCGCCCTTCCACAGCTTTTTGATGTGCCCCTTCGTGACGGAGGAGGCCATCCACTTGCCTCCCGCTCCGGACATGGTTGGAGAAGGTTGAGGTGGGATGTGCGGACTTGGGCGCTGGAGCTCGAGTGCGCGGAAATGGATAGGCAAAGGAGGAAGAAGGCGTGTGTGAAAAAGTGGATCCTTATCCCCTTATATGGACGGACAAAGCTATGTGTCCCCACCGGCCTGATAAAACTCGCTTATCTCCCAAGCGCCGTAATCAATGGCGCGGTTGGGTTCTACGCCCGTATTGATGAGAATCCGGAATAAGGGACACGATCTTTGCTTTGACAAGGCGTGCCAAAGAAACCGCCTCGCTAAACGCGCGGCGAGGCAGGGCGGTGAAAACGATTGAATAAAGGCTTGGCGTGGTGTGATGTCACGCCACGGAATCGTCGTGGATTGACCTTGTGTGAATATTATTCTCTCTACGGTGGTATGTGGAACTTATTTTGCGAGCGGACACTATCCTTGTGTTCAAAATCTTCTATGAAGTATTCGGAGGAGGAACCCGCCTTGCAATGCGAAGACAATATGCGCGCGGACTCGTCGTCATTGAAGCCTGGTTCAGGGGCTCTTGAGGAGTCCTAGATTAGGGGTGTCCGGATAGCGGACTATAGACTTTGGCGGACTCTGGACTATGAAGATACAAGATTGAAGACTTCGTCCCGTGTCCGGATGGGACTTTCCTTGGCGTGGAAGGCAAGCTTGGCGTCTGGATATGTAGATCTCCTACCATTGTAACCGACTACTGTGTAACCCTAACCCTATTCGGTGTCTATATAAACCGGAGGGTTTTAGTCCATAGGACGAACAACAATCATACCATAGGCTAGCTTCTAGGGTTTAGCCTCTCGATCTCGTGGTAGATCTACTCTTGTACTACCCATATCATCAATATTAATCAAGCAAGAGTAGGGTTTTACCTCCATCGAGAGGGCCCGAACCTGGGTAAAAACATCGTGTCCCTTGTCTCCTGTTACCATCCGCCTAGACGCACAGTTCGGGACCCCCTACCCGAGATCCGCCGGTTTTGACACCGACACCGGCCCAGCACCAAAGTCTGACCAGGCTCTTTACCACAACGCACGAGGATGCCTAGAAGGTGCTATTCAAGGGCGCCGAGGTTCCCCCTCCCATCAAGGAGGATCGCGGATTCCGCGCGAAGCGCCAAGCCAACGTAGTAAGCTTATTTCACCCCTTACGGGATACTTGCTTTTCATAGTTTGACTCTATGCGGGATCTAAGCTCCCGTTCCTTTGACAGGAATAGCAGAAGAAGACCAGACAGATCGACTGTACGGCTCCTTTGCCCGAAGATCCAGCGGACGCCCGCTTGACGGGGCTGCTGGTTCCGGCACCTTACGTGGTGCCGGAGAAGAAGGCCACGGGAACTCGAAAGAGTTCCCGGCGCCCTATGGTGTCGGATTCATCGTCCGATGACACCGAGGCACACTCCTCCTCCGAAGACGAGGAGGAGGAAGAAGAGGCCTCTCCCCCTCCAGCTGGGGGAGGAATGAAAAGGAAGGCCGCCCCAACTGGGGGGCCGGAGGGTCCAAGAAGGGAAGGACCCTTCCTCCGGACTACTCCACCAACGCCGACGACAGCGAAGAGGAGTGGCCATCCAGGGCCAAGCCCCTGGCAAAATCGTAAGTATCCAGATACCAGAATAACTCATGGCGTTCCTTTATTGCACAGTATCTTCTGACGCTGAATATAATTATGCAGTCCGCCCGCGACCCAGCTCGACGCTTCGTCGAGCGGATCCCTGGATTCGTCGGATGTGAATAGCTTTCACTTCCGACTGCTACCTCCCCTCGTCCTACGGACGATGCCGAGATGGAGTCCCAAAAGGGGCCAAGCCAGGAGGAGGTGGTCCTGGAGGCGCCGCAAGGTGACCTCCCGGACTCCAGGCGCAAAGGGGACAAAAAACCCAAGGGCTCCAAGTCCGGCCCTAGGCCGGACACCGCCCCGGAACCTTCAGTTGTTCCAGAGTCCGGCGGGCGCCCCCCTAGTAGAAAGGGCAAGCCTATGACACCGGTGACCTCCGTCCAACCGGAGGCACCGGATAATCTGCTGGAGGTGCTTAACGGCGCCTCCATCGACGAGGAGCACCGCACTATTATGAGTGTGGTGATCCGAAGGTTCATCCGCCAAGAGCGGGCTGGCTGAAGCTAATGCCAGCCTTCTAACAGCTTTGAGGTATGTATTTAAGATATGTAAAATATTACCGCATAGGCGGTAGCCTGATGCTCGGTTTGGTGTTGGAAAGAAAAGCCGAAGCGAGGATCAAAAGATATGTGAGGAGTCTAACATAAGTATGTCAATATGGGAATGCAGGTTGTCTTTGCTGACCTCGGCCGACCTGATCTGGAGGTCGATGCATTGAAGCGAGCCTCGGCGGTCCGAGAACGAGCTCGGCCTTGCCAAGAAGCAGCTCGAGGACAAGGAAGGTAAGTAATACCTTATTTAAGTATATAAAAAAAGATGTGGTTGCAAAAAATGACAGGACCAACGTGAGTATTACAGGGGCCACAACCCAGGTGGCGACCCTGAAGGAAGCGCTGTTCAAGGCCGACGAAAATGCGGTCATGGAGCGTACCGAGCGAGAAAAGTAGGAGGCGTGGGTGGCGGAGGTGCAGCAAGAGCTCCAGGCTCTCGTGGAAAAACCCGAGAGTTTGGAGCTTGACTCAAAGACTCGAGAGTCCGAGCTCGCCTCGGCGCTTGAGAGCGCCAAATCTGCCAAGGCCGAAGCCCAAAAAGCCCTCCAGGAAATTGAGGCGATGAAGAAGATAGCGGCGGGTAAGGCATTCTTTATGCAAAGCAAGCACGTGAAATTGAATTACTTGTTACTTACCCGAGTCCGGAGCTCTCCAGGAGCCTTCGCAGATCTTCCCCGGATTGTGTCCGATGTTGTCGCATTCTACCGAGCCGAAGAGGGGAGCTCGACAGAGAAGGTGTTCTGGTCTCAGTATGCTGAGGCAGGACACCAGCTGCCCTTGAGCGACCAGCTGAAGCAGCTGGTCGAGCTCCATAAGGTGGCTGAACAGGCCATGAAGGGTCTCATAGTCCGGTTGTGGCCTGGGGAAGCCTTGCCCGGGAGCTACTTTGGGCTGGTGAGGCGGCAGGTGGATGCCTGTCCATGGCTTGAAGTCATCAAGCGCTCCGTATGCATCGAAGGTGCCTGTAGGGCCCTTGTCCGTGCTAAAGTGCACTGGGGCAAGATGGACGCTGAGAAGCTTGTGACGGACGGACCACCGCCGGGCAAGGAGCATCGCAAGCCCGAGATGTATTATGAGGGCATCCTGAAGGGTGCCCGCCTTATAGCGGATGAGTGCTCCAAAGATGTAATTTTTTAGTAAACTCGTATTTGTGATCCTGTACGCTGAAAACTTGTTCATATGCGCTAAGCAACGCTTTTGAATTTAAAATATTACCTTCTGTGCAGTCGTTTATTAAATTTGAGAGATGGTGAGTCGCGACACGCCCCCATGCCACGAGTCTTTGGGGTGTTAGGGATAAACTTGGCGCTCTTTTCCCATTCTTGGGTCCTTGAGGAGGCGCTCAACACAACGAACAAGGCAATCGGACTATAATGCTTGAACACTCTCACTTAGCCATATAATTCTATAATTTTAAATTTCGGCGAAGCCCCTAGTATTTGGAAGACCGAGTTCGGGGCGCTATCCACGCCTAGGCCCGACAAAGCCGACTCCTTGCTCTAAGCAGCATAAGTCTTTAGGGACTCGAAAACCTCTCGAACAGCGACCAGCTCTCGCACTATCATGACGGTCAGTTTTAGCTTTCTCTACTGAGGTGCTTAGCCCAGCTCAACCGGGGCACAGTCGCAGTGGTTCTCCCAGCGCTACCTTAGCCGATATAACGGAACGTAAGGTACCAAAACATGGGAGCTGGGCAAACCCAACTATTGACCCAAGACATGATTCGGAGCCGATGCATATAATGCTATAAGTTCGGGGTGCCGTACTCATGAGAGTGTTCGGACTTCTCACACCATATTATGTTGTACGTAAGCCCCTGGTGTATTGGCCGTACCAAAGTGTACGGTTGCGTAATGTCATAACTGAACATATTTTTATAAAAAAGGAATGCAATAATAGACGAAAGCTATGTGTTGTTTATTTGAAAAGGCTGCGGTAAAAGTAGGACGATACAAATAGTGCGATAAGCAAGAGATGGGACTATTTGACATGTCCCCCTCCAGGGGCGAGCTGCGGGATGATATGTGAAACAAGTATACTGCTCGTTATAGAGACCACCTGGACACTCGACGTAGCTTTCTGCCTCCCTGGCTGTTGCATCGTGTGTTCGGCGATTGTACTGCCGGACAGGCCTTCCGTAGAGTGGAGTCCTGAAAGTAAGAAGAAAAGAATGACAAAATCGGGAGCCCCTCGTGCGGTTGAGCCGCATTTTGGGCATGCCGTGGTCGTGCCCCTCCCCCTATGCCCATGGTATTTCCAGAGCGTAGTTATGTACGCGTAGTACTGGTTTCGCAATTTCGCGAGGGCTGGGGTTGGGGCCGCATTGCTACGCTTGCTCGGAACGTGCCAGGCGGTCTTGTTGTAGGTTACTCGGGCGGCAGCGGTGTCCGGATGTTTAATAGCCGGACTGGAGGATTGCCTTGAAAGGCTGCTTTGTACTTCTGCAGCGAGGGCCGCCGTATGCTCCTCCGTTCGGAGAGAGCATTCAGTGTTTCCATTGACCGTAATGACTCCTCGAGGGCCTGGCATCTTGAGCTTGAGGTATGCGTAGTGCGGCACCGCATTGAAATTTGCAAATGCGGTTCGTCCGAGCAGTGCGTGATAGCCACTGCGGAACGGGACTATGTCGAAGATTAACTCCTCGCTTCGGAAATTATCCGGGGATCCAAAGACCACCTCGAGTGTGGGCGAGCCTGTCTGAGTTGGCCTCTACACTGGTATGGCGCCTTTAAAGGTCGTCTTTGTGGGTTTAATCCTTGAGGGATATATGCCCATTTTTCGCACTGTATCCTGATAAAGCAGGTTCAGGCTGCTGCCGCCGTCCATAAGGACTCTAGTGAGGTGAAATTCGTCAATGATTGGGTCTAGAACCAATGCGGCGAATCCGCCATGGCGGATGCTAGTAGGGTGATCCCTTCGATCAAAAGTGATCGGGAAGGAGGACCATGGGTTGAACTTTGGGGCGACTGGCTCCAACGCATATACGTCCCTGAGTGCACGCTTCCGCTCCCCTTTGGGGATGTGGGTTGCGTATATCATGTTCACCGTCCGCACTTGTGGGGGGAAACCCTTCATCCCATCTTGTTCGTGCGGGGCTCCTCCTCGTCATCGCTATGCAGCCCCTTGTCTCTGTTTTCGGCACTTAACTTGCTTGCCTGCTTGAACACCCAACAATCCCTGTTGGTGTTATTGGCTGGTTTTTCGGGGGTGCCGTGTATCTCGCACGAGCAATCGAGTATTCGGTCCAAACTGGACGGGCCCGGAGTATTTCTTTTAAATGGCCTTTTCCACTGACCGGGTTTAGAGCCTCTGAATCCGGCATTAACTGTCGTATCCTCAGCATTGTCGCCGTTAATGCGGCGCTTTTGCTTGTTGTGACGCGACCTGCCATTGTTGTCCTTGGTATCCGAATTACCAGGGCTCTTGGTCATATTATTACTACGAGCTAGCCAGCTGTCTTCTCCCGCGCAAAAGCGGGTCATGAGTGTTGTGAGGGCTGCCATGGATTTCGGCTTTTTCTGTCCTAGGTGCCGGGCAAGCCACTCGTCGCGGATGTTATGCTTGAAGGCTGCAAGGGCCTCTGCGTTCGGACAGTCGACTATTTGATTTTTCTTGGTTAGGAACCGTGTCCAGAATTGTCTGGCCGATTCCTCTGGCTGCTGAATTATGTGGCTTAGGTCATCGGCGTCTGGTGGTCGCACATAGGTGCCCTGGAAATTGTCGAGGAATGCGGCTTCCAGGTCCTCCCAACAACCAATTGATTCTGCTGTCAAGCTGTTAAGCCAATGCCGAGCTGGTCCTTTAAGCTTGAGGCGGAGGTATTTGATGGCGTGTAGATCATCACCACGGGCCATGTGGATATGAAGGAGATAATCCTCGATCCATACCGCAGGATATGTTGTGCCATCGTATGATTCGATGTTTACGGGTTTGAAACCCTCCGGGATTTGATGATCCATTACTTCATCTGTGAAGCATAGTGGGTGTGCGGCGCCTCTGTACTGGGCTATATCACGACGTAGATCAAACGAGCTTTGTCTACTTTGTTCGGCCCGGACGGTTTTACCATATTCGGCATGACGGTTATCGTCACGTGTCGTGGGGCGCCCACGCGATCCATAGATCGATCTTGTTTGCCTTGCCTTGTCCTCCAATATATCTCGCAGGTCTGGCGCATTTCCCCGTGCCTTGGTATTCTTTGAGCAACGCCGGGGTGTGGCTTGAGTGGAGGGCCGAGAGGCCTCTCTGTCGCGGCCACGAGGTGGCCGGTCGGCCGCATCATGCGCTGGTGATGTAGGTCTAGGTGCTTCCTCCTCTAATCGGGGTAGCAGCCTGCGTTTTAGGTAGCTCTTGGAGGCGTTCGAGTTCGTACTCTTCGTCCGCAAGGACTTCAGTCCATCTGTCGGCTAGCAAGTCTTGGTCAGCTCTAAGCTGTTGCTGTTTTTCTTGAGGCTGCTCGCCGTGCCCATAAGCCTGCGTTTGAAACGCTCTTGTTCGACGGGATCCTCAGGCACGACAAATTCGCCGTCGTCGAGGCTTGCCTCGTCTTCGGAGGGAGGCATGTAATTATCGTCCTCTACCTCTCTCTCATGCGCGCTCTCTCATGAGGGCTAGCTTCTCCATCCTCTGTCTGAATCTGTTGGAGGGGTTGTCTTGACCCTTGTCCGGTGTTATTATCTCCCGTGCGGAATCGTCGCTTTTGCTTTGGCGGGATTTAAGCGGCGCCACGACGCCGGGCGCTTAGGCTTCTTCTTGGAGGGTCATCCTCCATTGTTCCACCGCCGTTCCTTCTTTTGGGGTGTCCACCATGTATATGTCATCTGACGAGGTGGCCTTCGGTGCCATGTAGGCGCTAGTTCTTGGTCGTCTCCTGCGCATCGGCGTCCATACCGTCGATGTCATCGAGTCAAGTCGAGCATGTCGGTTAAATCATCGACGGTGGCTCTGAAGTGGGTGGTGGGTGGGCTTTGAATTTCTTCTTCGTCCGCATCCCAACCTTGCTGACCATAGTCCGGCCAGGACTCTCCTGATAAAGAGAGAGACTTTAGTGAATTCAGAATGTCTCCGAAGGGCGAGTCTTTGAAAGATGTCCATGGCGGTGAACTCCATGATCGGCGCCCAATCGGATTCGATTGGCGAGGTGCGGAAGGTTTGAGTCTGAGGGAGTCGATGATGTCTACTACACAACCTTCTTATTGTAGCGTTGTTGGGCCTGCAAGTGCACAGGTTTGTAGGACAGTAGCAAATTTCCCTCAAGTGGATGACCTAAGGTTTATCAATCCGTGGGAGGCGTAGGATGAAGATGGTCTCTCTCAAACAACCCTGCAACCAAATAACAAAGAGTCTCTTGTGTCCCCAACACACCCAATACAATGGCAAATTGTATAGGTGCACTAGTTCGGCGAAGAGATGGTGATACAAATGCAATATGGCTGGTAGATAAAGGTATTTGTAATCTGAAATAATAAAAACAGCAAGGCAACTAATGATAAACGTGAGCGTAAACGGTATTGCAATGATAGAAAACAAGGCATAGGGTTCATACTTTCACTAGTGCAAGTTCTCTCAACAATAATAACATAGATAGATCATATAACAATCCCTCAACATGAAACAAAGAGTCACTCCAAAGCCACTAATAGCGGAGAACAAACGTAGAGATTATGGTAGGATACGAAACCACCTCAAAGTTATTCTTTCGGATCAATCTATAAAAGAGTTCGTACTAGAATAACACCTTAAGACACAAATCAACCAAAACCCTAATGTCACCTAGATACTCCATTGTCACCTCAAGTATCCGTGGGCATGATTATACGATATGCATCACACAATCTCAGATTCATCCAACCAACATAAAAGTACTTCAAAGAGTGCCCCAAAGTTTCTACCGGAGAGTCAAGAACGTGTGCCAACCCCTATGCATATAGGTTCCCAATGTCACGAAACCCGCAAGTTGATCACCAAGACATACATCAAGTGTTCTCATAAAAGACTCAATCCGATAAGATAACTTCAAAGGGGAAACTCAATTCATCACAAGAGAGTAGAGGGGGAGAAACATCATAAGATCCAACTATAATAGCAAAGCTCGCGATACATCAAGATCGTGTGAAGTCGAGAACACGAGAGAGAGAGAGAGAGAGAGAGAAAGAGAGAGATCAAACACATAGCTACTGGTACATACCCTCAGCCCCGAGGGAGAACTACTCCCTCCTCGTCATGGAGAGCGTCGGGATGATGAAGATGGCTACCGGAGATGGATCCCCCCTCCGGCAGGGTACCGGAAAGGGGTCCCGATTGGTTTTTCGTGGCTATGGAGGATTGCAGCGGCGGAACTCCCGATATATCTTCTGTTCTGGAAGTTTTAGGGTACGTAGGTATATATGGGTGAAAGGAGTACGTCGGTGGAGCTGCGGGGGCCCCACGTGGCAGGGGGCGCGCCCCCCACCCTCGTGAGCACCTCCCGTATCTTCTGACGTGGAGTCCAAGTCCATCAGGTGGGTTTCCTTCCAAAAATAACTTCTCTAGTTGATTTCGTTCCGTTTGACTCGTCTCGATATTCCTTTTCCTCGAAACCTTTGAAATAGGCATAAAAAAGCAAATCTGGGCTGGGCCTCCGGTTAATAGGTTAGTCCCAAAATAATATAAAAGTGGATAATAAAGCCCAATATTGCCTAAAACAGTAGATAATATAGCATGGAGCAATCAAAAATTATAGATACGTTGGAGACGTATCATCCGGCACCTTGGAGTCATAACGTTCGCAAAGGACAAGGCTGGTGTTCGGCTCGATCGCCGTAGAGATTGCAGCCCCCGAGGCGGTGTCCAGCCACCCGTCCTCGATTGGCGCGATAAGCTCCGAGCTAAGGGTCGGAGCGGACACGGTGCGACCTCTAGGGCCTTTGCTCGCGGTAGAGCTAGATCATGCCCATCATAACAGATCTTGGCGGGCTCGGCGTGGCTCGAACCCGTCGAAGATCAAGTCTCCGCGACGTCGGCCGTGTAGTTCAAACTTCCAAATCTGACCGATGGCCAGGGCGTAGCTTCGATCTGCTCCGGATGGCTGCGAATTGGCCCGCAGATGCAAAGCCGCCGAATCTGAAGATCTGTCCGGGAGAAAAATCTCACCTGGACCGCGTCGTTATTGACGATCGGAGGAGCCATCGGGCCTAAAGATGACGACAGGAGGAACTCTCAATGAAAGCACCAATGTCGGTGTCAAAACCGCGGATCTCGTGTAGGGGTCCCGAACTGTGCGTCTAGGCGGATGGTAACATGAGACAAGGGACACGATGTTTTTACCTGTGTTGGGCCCTCTTGATGGAGGTAAAACCCTACTCCTGCTTGATTAATATTGATGATATGGGTAGTACAAGAGTAGATCTACCACGAGATCGAGAGGCTAAACCCTAGAAGCTAGCCTATGGTATGATTGTTGTTCGTCCCACGGACTAAAACCCTCCGGTTTATATAGACACCGGAGAGGGTTAGGGTTACATAGAGTCGGTTACAAATGGGAGGAGATCTACATCCGTATCGCCAAGCTTGCCTTCCACGCCAAGGAAAGTCCCATCCGGACACGGGACGAAGTCTTCAATCTTGTATCTTCATAGTCCAGGAGTCCGGCTAAAGGTTATAGTCCGGCCATCCGGACACCCCCTAATCCAGGACTCCCTCACCCATCCTCCCTCTGCCCCAGCCATCGACGAAGACCCACCTTGGGGTCCGGCAACGACACTGGGGGACGTGGGTTGCCGAAATCATGGATCGGGAGACCCACACCCGACGATGGCTCAGGACCTTCCACACGTCCGAGCTCTCGGTCATGGAGTACGATCGCTGGCAGGTCCGCTACCACGGCGCGGCGGCCCGGCTCAACTTCCCCTTCGGCATGGCTCCGGTCCACCTCGTCCCACCGGAGCCGGGGGTGGTGAGCTCGGCTATGGCGCGGGAGGACCGCGAGGCGAGGGAGTGCCTCGAGGCCGAGGCCGCCGCCGAGGCCAACATGGAAGAGCTCCGCCGAGAGCACCCGAAGCTCGTGGAGGCAGAGCGGATGATCTTTGCCAACACTGGCGGCGAGGTTATCGTTCTCTCCTCCGATGACGAGGTCGAAGCCGGCGAGGACGGCGGCGATGACGAGGAGATCGACGTCGACGAGTGGAGGTGTGTCTTCCCCGACAACCCCGACGACGACACCGGACCGAACCCGGCTCGCGGCACACCGTACCTGCTGAGGAAGGATTGACTCGACCTCCACTTCGACCGAAAGTAGTTTAGTTGCTTCTAGTTTAGTTCAAATTTATGTTTTATGTTTGGTTGTGCAAAACTATCTATATTTATATTTGAATGCATGCTACTTTGGATTCAAATTGCTTTGAACTTGATCAAATTGAAGTTTACTCTGTTAACTTTAGGGATCGGCTAGAAACAGCAAAAAATTAGTGGAGTATACATATACTCCACTAAAGGTTTTACTTCGTTAACTTTTAAGTGATCGGTTAGAGATGCCCTTAGTTAGTACTAGATTTATTTCCCATTGGTAAATTAGACTTGCATTCTCGATAGCATGAACGTCGGCAGCAACTAGACACTCTTCGGTGTAGCGACTTGTCGACTTGTGCACAAGCTCGTTCTAATGGCGGTACTGGCCATTCGGCGGACATTAATGTAACTTTTATTATGTTCTTATTACGATGTTTCGTACTTTCGGAACTTTTATAATAATAGATCTGGAATTTTTCTGGAAAATGGGCACACATCGAGGAATGCATGAGGCGGCAAAATCAACGTCACGCGCATCTAACCGTTCCGCGTGATCGGTCGATGGATCGCTGTAGGGCTACCCGAAGTGGCAGGCCAAACTATGCCAGTTGGCGCATCCCCTATGTCTCTCTTTGCCTGAGAAAGCACGTCGATTATTCGACACGCACGCACGTACGCCGTCACGATCTTCTCACGGATAAAACGGAAATGGAAGCCGGCGGCACGACCCCATCATTGCACATGGTGCGTAGCGTGTGTATGAAAAATGGCAAGCCGCTAGTACTACGATCTGTCATACAGCCAACAACTCTGTTAATTTCATTGAATAATTACTCAAATCACACTGGAAATACATCACGGGTGAAGTAGTACGGTCACGCCGGCCGCACTGCATGCACCGGGACCAAACGGCGACCCGACCGACCGATCGATCGGGGAAAAAAGAGCGACATTTGTCACAAAAAAGCCCGGCATGCATGCAGCCAGCAGCCACTGTGGCCACGGATTAAGGTGGTTATTATCCCATTGGCTAACTATCTGGGATCTAGTAGGCGTGCGTGCGTGCTCCATTAATTTAAGCCTGGCAACCGAACTATCGCATTAGCAGCAGTGCAAATGCTGGGTGATTGATTGGACATGTTTTGTGTCGTGCACGTGCGATTAGGAGGTGGCAATGCAGTACTGCTCCAGGATGAAGAGCGGCTTCTGCCGCAGCTGCCGGCACCGCCGCACGCTCTGCAGCAGGTCGTGCTTGTCGCCCCGCCGCGACGTGAACAGCAGGAGCTGCTGCTTCGTGTCGGCGGCGGCCAGGGCCGACGACGGGTGGTGCTGTCCGCCGCACTCGTCGTCCTCGTCGTCGTCGTCACTGTTTTCGCCGTCGACGGCGGAGCGCGGCGCGCCGGTCTCGGTCGACGCCACCGCGACCGCGGCCGCGAGCGTCGTCGTGGACGAGGGCACCCGGCGCAGCGTCGGGGTTTCGCCGCGGGCGGACGGCTCGGAGTGCGGCGCGTCGGCGTGGCACCGGGCTTGCTCGGAGTCGAAGGTGAAGGGCGTGCTGCCCACGAACTTGTTGATCACGAGCGTCGACCGGTGCACCTTGGCGGCGGCGGGCGCCTGCGGCTGCGAGCTGACCTTCACCTCCACCATGGTTCCTCTGTCCACCACCTCCACCTCCTCCTCGTCTTCCTCCTCCTCCTCCACCTGCATGGCCACCTCTTGCTCTGGCTCGCACTTGTCCTCCACCACCGGGAAGTAGGACGCCTCGGCCGGCGCGGTGCTCTTGCTTGTACCGCTCTGGCCACGAGCAGAGCACTCGATGAAGGAGAGGCAGAGGCGGCCGCCCTGGCGGTTCGCCTGGAGGTACCCGCGCGGCCTCACCACCACCGCCTCGACGACGAGGCGGCCGTCCTGGCGGCGCGAGCACATCTTCAGGCACGGCCCGTCGCGGCTGGACATGGACGGCAGCGGCGGCGGGAACGAGCGGCGCGTTGACCGTCTCCCGCCCGAGGAGTGGTAGTTCACCGCCACGAGGCCATCGCCCGGGTAGCAGCTTTCTTGAGCGGCACTGCTCTCCCAGAAGGACTCCTCTGCCTCGACGGGCGCCGTCGGCAGCGGCGAGCCACCAAAGAAGCAGGCCATGTCGACGGCGTCCAGAGACGCGGTGAAGTCGCCGGAGCCGGTCTCGCAGCCGAGGCTCTCGGTGCAGACCTCGAGGCTCTTCTGGCTCATCGACCGGCGCACGCGCGGGCTGACGTACGGCTTCTTGGGGCTGGCCACGTCGGCCTGGATGGCATTCCATACGTCGACCTGAGCAGGCCGGTCGTCGGCGACCGCCACCGCCGGCTTGTACGGGTCAGCCGGGCGAAGCCAGGCGGGGGTCTCGAACGCCGGCACGGCCGGGCCACGGCACACGGCCACCGACATCTTCGCCTTGCGTGGGAAGATGTGGAGTGGCGGCGGTAGCGAAAGGCTGCTCCCTGGGGAGAAGCAAGATCACAAAAGAGGTGAGCAAGAGACGAACGGCTTGCAGTGCATTTCTCGACTTAAAAAAGAGGCGAGCAAGAGCAGGCGCTGTGGCAGCTTTCTTACCTCAAGGAACGTCAACAGACACCAAGAGAAGGCGTAGAAAAAACTTGTTTTCTGAGAGTTGGGAGGTGTTGTTTCGGGAGGCGATCACTGGCTGATCTTCTTGTTTTTGACACAGGAAAGAAGCTGCTCTGTTGCTGGCATGTATGATTTGGTTTGCTGAGCTCCGAGGGCTATTTGTAGGCGGGGGAAAGGAGAGGAGAATGGGTGGCATTGGCCGTCCAAGGCCAAAGGAGAGGGCCCCATGCCCCCCCACTACTTGCCTCCGCCACCATGCTCTGTTTTCCTTTGCCTTTTTCGCAAGTTACGCTTTGGCGTTTATTTTTTTGCTGAAATTCACTTTGGCATTTCATATTGCAGTTCAGCTGCACGTCAGTCGCCTGAATTTGAATGAGGATCAGTCGATTCTTTGGGAAGGAAGCAGCAGCCGCGTGGAGCACTGAGGCGAGCACACCGGCAAGGCCTCGGCCAGGAACGAGCCGCACCTAGCGGTAGCCGGCGAAACTTGACGGTTCGGCTAGGGGAGGGGTGCAGGTTCACCGGCAATCAATCTGGTGGTCGACGGTTTAGAGAGATGGCTGGGGTGACAGCAAGCACGGCGGTGGGGGGAGGGCGAGGGGAGAGCAGGGTGATTTGGATTCACATATGACCAGCCCCCAAAAAAAGAAATCGGTCACCTAACCCTAGTCAGTCCCTTCTTACTGCTGGTCCGCACGCATGGTTCCGTCACGAAGTAATCCAACGGTGCTACCCAGCAATCGGTAAGTAAACTAAGCCCTTATAAAATGCTATGTTCTTAGTAAAGTAAATCGAGTTTTTTAAGTATCAAAGCTTATCTCTATTGAAGGGATGCTTAATTAAGCATCTATCCTTTGTAAATAAGCACTTAAGCTTAAGCACATTGCATTGTACAAGGCCTAAGACGCACCAGCCCCCTTCAAAAAAATGCATCGAGATAACTATTTGTTCCACTTTTCTGTTTCAATGTGCTCAAAATACGACAAAGCAATAGATGTTAGCTACTACCACCACACCCTTTTCTATTTCATATTCCCCTTTTGGATACTGATGTAGCCATCTCAGAGTAAAAATTACCAAGGTGTAGAAAAAAGACTACATAGTCTGTGATATACACATTTTGGTTGTTGATTTTCTAATACATTTTAGTACAAGAATGATGCATTAATAATACAATGGTTTTTAAAATAAAAAAATCTAGTAATGATATTTTGAAAACACTGCTAGAATTCTATTGGTTTATAAGATTTTTCTAAAAGAAGGGTAAACCCCGGCATCTGCATCATTGTGATGCACACAACTATAATTTCTAGGCATTTGCATACTAGAATTCCTTGTTGCTTTGCATGGTTTGAAACGGAAGATTTTTTTTTCATCAACTCCTTATTCGATCACCAGATAGATGGTTAATTGGTTGGAAAGTAAAACATGTAGCCTATAGGGGTAGAATATAAAATTTTCCATGATGAGAAAATGAACTGTTTAATATGTGCTCCTTTGGAGTTGGAATATTCTCAATACCCCAGTTGTGTTTTCTTTATCATCAAACTTTCTCTTGTTCTTACATAGTGCTTTAGATAAATATATGACATGGCGAGATTCCAATTTGTTTGCATCTCCATACAAGAACAGAATTTTCTTTCGTCATTGTCGGGTTTGAAATGACAATCACCCACATTCACTACAAGTCCTTACTAGAGTGGAGAAAGAATGGATGAAACACAATTATATCTCCTTTTGGTCTTTTCATATGCGTCTTTCATCGGCATGAATGATATTTATATGTTCGTAGACATCTTCTGTTATGTCACCCTTCTTGCTCATTAAGTGAAATGGAGATGCCATTCCTAGGCTCACAGATTTGTCGGATAGTGCATGTGTAGGCATGTCTTCTCAATGTTTTGTTTTCTCAATTTATTAATAATTCTTATTTGAAATGTACCAAAAAACTTAGCGGAGAAACATTTGTACTACAAAAAAGTACAGTTCACCTTGAAACTTTATTGCGCAAGTGCTAACTTTGAGGTCGTCTGACTTGAGCCAAAAAGTATATTCCCTCCATTACTTTATATAAATTTTATTTTATTAAAACATAACATCGACCTAATTTATAGGAAAATACTACCAATAGCAACAATACTACTTAAAAATGAAAATAAATTTCTATGGATCAAATTATAATCAACTGGTATTATTTTTTCCATAGACTTGGTCAAAGTTAGAAAAAAATGACTTCAAAAATGATACACCTTAGAAAAGGCATAGAGGGGGTAGAATTTTTCCCATGTTACATAAATCAAGCCATATTTACCTCGTAGCTATGATCTTGTGACGGTTTTTTATTTTACCTTATTTTTTTCCATGAACTAAAAAGTGAATCTCACATGTTAAGATGACATGACAACCGACCAGGGATAATATGAAATGTATTCACCAGAGGCATCAGGCATATCCTACATGGCATGGGAGTAGTTTGTTCAGGGCAAGCTACACCTATTTGCCATAAATTTTCACATAATTCGGAGGAATTTGATAAATTGGGAGAGACCATGTGACAATTTTGACCCCCACCCCCCAACGCACATACATGGTTGGGTTGCCCCAGTTAGCTACCATGCAATGCTGGCAAGTGGGTCCAGTTTGGTAGTAGATACTAAAATATGGTAAAATATTGTCATATGGTCACAACTAAGTGTGGAATTTAACAAGATATATGAAATGTATTAGAAGTTACCCGAAAATTAGAATAAAAAATCAAAAGGGTGAAAAATACTGGAAGCTAAAATAACAATTAGAATACCATATCAAACCCTATACAAAATTGCATTGTCTATGTGCGTAGATGAATTTTGAAGCAAATGAAGTAGTTGGTCATGTTCTTGGTTGTATATGCTTCATTCTTCCTCACTCCACTCCCACGTGTGCCTTTAATGGAAGAGTTTCTTTTCAGGTATCTGAAATTTAGCCTCTGTGGCTCATACCTTTACTCGTAGTGTTTCACTAGAAAATGGAGGGATTAAAGACAACAATGTCAAACTAAACTTACCAGCCATCCAGCAAAGCCAACTACTTTGGCACCCATCCCTCTAACTAATAGCCCATATGGAGTAGCTTCCACACCCTCTTTACCGGTTTTGAGTAAAGATTATAGTCATCATTGATAACAGTTGGACAACACCCCCCCCCCCCCCCCAATCGTCGTCCAGTACCCTCAATCTACTACTACGTACAGCTTGTGCTCATGCACCCTTGTATCTTTGGCATTCGCCACTCTTCATGTGCTCCTGCAAAGCTGCAACCACGCCTCTCCACTATCATTCATGTTGAATTGACAACATGCAAGACCACATTAGTGTCGCTCTTGCCGCGTCCTGATGTCCCCAACTTGTGGCACGTGTTGGTTTCTTTGTCTCCTTTGCTTCTCATGGTATGCTCATTATTGTCTTGTGCGAGCTTCCACCCCATAATATATAACACTTTCACCCCCATGATCTGGGAAAAATTTGGCCAGTCCGCTACGAGCAATTTATCTCCCTCTACCATATTAGCCCATCCTTGAAAGACACTTACTTCACCACCAACACATTCCTCCCTGTTGCGCATGCACCTGTTGTGGCATGATTTCGTGGCGCGACTCTTATTCGCCTCCCCACACACATTTGCTAATTGTGCTACCAGGAGGACCAGCCAACATCACTTTCATTGAGGCTCTATATGACGTCAGCTATACAGCCTCCCTCCAGGCACCTTAACTGTAGCCACAACCATCCTTCTGAGCATTTAGAAAAGTTGTAAGACCAAAGTTTTCAAGGATGATCACCGCCTCGTCGTCATTGAAACATTGTCGTGACATCAAGTGTGAACTTGCGATGCTCGTGCTCTATGTGAAAATCCGTTTTGAAGACTTGGGATCAAATCTCCGCAGTATCTCCATTATCCCTTAGCGCCCCATCCGGTCTAATCTGTAAAACTGTGATCTAGCCATAGTTTTCTGATAGCATGGCTTAATCGGATTTAGTTCAAGTGGCCTTCTGAGCCCTTGGCCTTTAAATAAAATTAACCTCCGCTTGGATGCACATATTAAGAAAAGAAAATATATCATAAAAAACTACTATATTTTAACATGTTTGTATGAAGTATCATAGTCTTCAGATTCTAACCTTATGTAGTATTGGCAAAACCATGGTTGTTTGGTGATTGTAGTGTTTTTAATTGTATTCATTTTTTCACTTTGCATGCTCACAGATAAAATAGTCGTTGTGAGATAACTTAATTCATATGAGTTTTAAGCATCAATAACTTTGCCACACCGATTGAATATAAGCTTACATATCAATTTTGGTTCTAACGTGAGTTTACATGAATGTATTCTTCATAAGTTACAAAGGTTACCTATACATGATTCTACAAGAAACTACTCCCTCCGTCCTAGTGTCAAAAACGCTCTTATATTATGGGGCGGAGAAAGTAATCAACATATGAATGTCGTATATCATATCACGATAATGTTCTTGTATATGGATCACACAAAAAACAGTCTTGCATATGTAAGTAAGCAAGCTCTCCAGGAAACAAAGGTGTATGACCTACACGAAATGAGCGGGTCGGGATAAAAATGGAGCAAAGTTTCTCTTCTTTTCATGAAATAACTAAAGAAGAGATAGCTTTGGAGTAAAAAAATTGGAAGAGAACGGTTCATAAAATTTAGTAATAATTGGTTCCAAACACAAAACTATATTTTTCTAAATAGTGGTGTTCTAAGAAAACTTCAAAAATTATATCTTTGTGCATGTATTTTATGTTGAGCATCTACAGCCGCAGGATGCAAATCTGGGCCCTCAAACGCCCGCGGACAGTGACCGGACGGGCCTCAAAATTTACCATTTGCAATCACATACCCTATTTCCGAAACATCTATTACATGCAGCGCCATGCACAACGATCACCCCATCCGTCTTGGGTCGGCTGGGTTGTCAAAACACACCGAAAATTGCCCATAGTTAAGATTTTCACACCCGTATTAGACTCACCTCGCCGTGTGATGAGCTAGCCGACCGGCTTAAATAGCCAGGTCATGCAGAAGCGATAAGCTTCTGACATTATTGAATCATTTGTAAAGAAGATAGACTGTTACTATATGTGGCAATTTATGAATCATAGTCAGGGTCTATCTCCTTTACTAGGAAAACATTCATGTCCGTACTGCTTTTTATGAATCGATGAATAAAATAAAATAAAACTATTGTCACTGTAGTAGGGTTATCAACGTACATGAATGAGAGGAACTTGACACTCAATGAACAATCATCAACTAATGAAATGCAGTCTAGTGTTAAGTTATTGAAGGAAATATGCCCTAGAGGCAATAATAATGTTATTATTTATTTCCTTATATCATGATAAATGTTTATTATTCATGCTAGAATTGTATTAACCGGAAACATAATACATGTGTGAATACATAAACCTACAGAGTGTCACTAGTATGCCTCTACTTGACTAGCTCGTTAATCAAAGATGGTTATGTTTCCTAACCATGAACAAGGAGTTGTTATTTGATTAACGGGATCACATCATTGGTTGAATGATCTGATTGACATGACCCATTCCATTAGCATAGCACCTGATCGTATAGTTTGTTGCTAGTGCTTTTCTTCATGACTTATACATGTTCCTATGACTATGAGATTATGCAACTCCCGTTTGCCCGAGGAACACTTTGGGTGCTACCAAACGTCACAACGTAACTGGGTGATTATAAAGGTACATTACAGGTGTCTCCGAAGGTACATGTTGGGTTGGCATATTTCGAGATTAGGATTTGTCACTCCGATTGTCGAAGAGGTATCTCTGGGCCCTCTCGGTAATGCACATCACATAAGCCTTGCAAGCATTGCAACTAAATGTGTTAGTTGTGAGATGATGTATTACGGAACGAGAAAAGAGACTTGCCAGTAACGAGATTGAACTAGGTATTGGATACCGACGATCGAATCTCGGGCAAGTAACATACCGATGACAAAGGGAACAACGTTGTTGTTATGCGGTCTGACCGATAAAGATCTTCGTAGAATATGTAGGAGCCAATATGGGCATCCAGGTCCCGCTATTGGTTATTGACCGAGAGGTGTCTCGGTCATGTCTACATAGTTCTCGAACCCGTAGGGTCCGCACGCTAACGCTTCGATGGCAGTTATTATGAGTTTATATGATATTGATGTACCGAAGGTTGTTCGGAGTCCCGGATGAGATCACGGACATGACGAGGAGTCTCGAAATGGTCGAGACATAAAGATTGATATATTGGAAGCCTATGTTTGGACTCGGAATCACTCCGGGTAAAATTGGGAATTTTACCGAGTACAGGGGTTACGGAACCTCCCGGGGTCAATGGGCCTTGATGGGCCTTAGTGGGAAAGAGAAAGGGGCCATAGTGCTGGCGCACCTTCCCCCTTCCCTAGTCCTATTAGGACTAGGAGAAGGGCGCCTCTCTCTCCCTTCCCACTTGGGGAAACCTAGTTGGACTAGGATTTGGGGAATCCTACTCCTAGTAGGAGTAGGACACCTGGCGCACCTCTCCTGGCCGCCAGCCCTCCCTTCCCTCCTTTATATACAGGGCAGGGGCACCCCATGACACACAAGTTGATCATTGAGATCGTTCCTTAGCCGTGTGCGGTGCCCCTTCCACCAAACTACACCTCGAATATACCGTTGCGGAGCTTAAGCGAAGCCCTGCGCCGGTGGAACATCATCATCGTCACCACGCCGTCGTCTTGTGAAACTCTCCTCAACACTCGGCTGGATCGGAGTTCGAGGGACGCCATCGAGCTGAACGTGTGCAGAACTCGGAGGTGCCGACGTTCGGTACTTGGATCGGTTGGATCGGGAAGAAGTACGACTACTTCCTCTACATTGCGTCAACGCTTCCGTTGTTGGTCTACGAGGGTGCGAGACAACACTCTCATCTCGTTGCTATGCATCACCATGGTCTTGCGTGATCGTGAGGAAAATTTTTGAAATTACTACGTTCCCCAACAGTGGCATCCGAGCCTGGTTTTATGCGTTGATGTCATGTGCACGAGTAGAACACAAGTGAGTTGTGGACGATACAAGTCATACTGCCTACCAGCATGTCATACTTTGGTTCAGCGGTATTGTGAGATGAAGCGCCCGGACCGACATTACGCCAGACGCTTACGCGAGACTGGTTTCACCGCCCGAGCACTCGTTGCTTAAAGGTGACCGGCGGGTGTCTGTCTCTCTCACTTTAGTTGAATCGAGTGTGGCTCGCCCGGTCCTTGAGAAGGTTAAACGGAGTCTATTTGACGAAGTATCGTTGTGGTTTTGATGCGTAGGTAAGAACGGTTCTTGCTCAGCCCGTAGCAGCCACGTAAAATTTGCAACAACAAAGTAGAGGACGTCTAACTTGTTTTTGCAGGGCATGTTGTGATGTGATATGGTCAAGACATGATGCTGAATTTTATTGTATGAGATGATCATGTTTTGTAACCGGTTATCGGCAATCGGCAGGAGCCATATGGTTGTCGCTTTATTGTATGAAATGCAATCGCCTGTAATGCTTTACTTTATCACTAAGCGGTAGCGATAGTCGAGAAGCATAAGATTGGCGAGACGACAACGATGCTACGATGGAGATCAAGGTGTCGCGCCGGTGACGATGGTGATCATGACGGTGCTTCGGAGATGGAGATCACAAGCACAAGATGATGATGGCCATATCATATCACTTATATTGATTGCATGTGATGTTAATCCTTTATGCATCTTATTTTGCTTTGATTGACGGTAGCATTATAAGATGATCCTTACTAAATTATCAAGAAGTGTTCTCCCGAGTATGCACCGCTGCGAAAGTTCTTCGTCTTTGAGACACCACGTGATGATCGGGTGTGATAGGCTCTACGTTCAAATACAACGGTGCAAAACAGTTGCACACGCAGAATACTCAGGTTATACTTGACGAGCTATGCATATAAGATATGACCTCGAACACGGAGACCGAAGGTCGAGCGTGAATCATATAGTAGATATGATCAACATATTGATGTTCACCATTGAAACTACTCCATCACACGTGATGATCGGTCATGGTGTAGTTGATATGGATCACGCAATCACTTAGAGAATTGGAGGATATTTTTCTAAGTGGGAGTTCTTAAGTAATATGATTAATTGAACTTAAATTTATCATGAACTTAGTACCGATAGTATCTTGCTTGTCTATGATGTGTAGATAGATGGCTCGTCTTTGTTGTTCCGTTGAATTTTAATGCGTTCCTTGAGAAAGCAAAGTTGAAAGATGATGGCAGCAATTACACGGACTGGGTCCGTAACTTGAGGATTATCCTTATTGCTGCACAGAAGAATTACGTCCTGGAAGCACCGTTAGGTGCCAGGCCTGGTGCAAGGGCTGCGCCAGAAGTTGTGAACGTCTGGCAAAGCAAAGTGATGACTACTCTATAGTTCAGTGTGCCATGCTTTACGGCTTAGAACCGGGACTTCAACGTCGTTTTGAACACCATGGAGCATATGAGATGTTCCAGAGTTGAAGTTAATATTCAAGCGAATGCCCGGATTGAGAGATATGAAGTCTCCAATAAGTTCTATAGCTGTAAGATGGAGGAGAACGGTTCTGTCAGTGAGCATATACTCAGAATGTCTGGATATAACAATCACTTGATTCAACTGGGAGTTAATCTTCCGGATGATTGCGTCATTGATGAATTCTCCAATCACGCCACCAAGCTACAAGAGCTTCGTGATGAACTATAATATGCAAGGGATGACAAAACAATGCCCGAGCTCTTCGCGATCTTTGAAAGCATGGAGGTAGAAATCAAAAGGAGCATCAAGTGTTGATGGTTAACAAAACCACTAGTTTCAAGAAAAGGGCAAAGGAAAGAAAAGGAAACTTCAAAAGAGCGGCAAGCAAGTTGTGATCAAGAGAAGAAACCCAAGTCTGGTCCTAAACCTGAAACTGAGTGCTTCTATTGCAAGCAGGCTGGTCATCGAAACGGAACTGCCCCAAGTATTTGGCGGATAAGAAGGATGGCAAGGTTAACAAAGGTATATGTGATATACATGTTATTGATGTGTACCTTACTAATACTCGCAGAGCACTGGTATTTGATCTGGTTCATTGCTAATATTTGCAACTCAAACAGGGCTACGGATTAGCGAAGATTGGCTAAGGACGAGGTGACAATGCGCGTGGAAATGGTTCCAAAGTCGATGTGATCGCGATCGGCACGCTACCTCTACATCTACCTTCGGATTAGTATTAGACCTAAATAATTGTTATTTAGTACCAGCGTTGAGCATGAACATTATATCTGGATCTTGTTTGATGCGAGACGGTTATTCATTTAAATCAGAGAATAATGGTTGTTCTATTTATATGAATAATATCTTTTATGGTCATGCACCATTGAAGAATGGTTTGTTTTACTTAATCTTGATAGTAGTGATACACATATTCATAATGTTGAAACCAAAAGATGCAGAGTTGATAATGATGGTGCAACTTATTTGTGGCACTGCCGTTTAGGTCATATCGGTGTAAAGCGCATGAAGAAACTCCATACTGATGGACTTTTGGAGTCACTTGATTATGAATCACTTGGCACTTGCGAACCGTGCCTTATGGGCAAGATGACTAAAACACCGTTCTCCGGAACTATGGAGAGAGCAACAGATTTATTGGAAATCATACATACTGATGTATGTGGTCCAATGAATGTTGAGGCTCGTGGCGGATATCGTTATTTTCTCACCTTCACAGATGATTTGAGCAGATATGGGTATATCTACTTAATGAAACACAAGTCTGAAACATTTGAAAAGTTCAAAGAATTTCAGAGTGAAGTGGAAAATCATCGTAACAAGAAAATAAAGTTTCTACGATCTGATCGTGGAGGAGAATATTTGAGTTACGAGTTTGGTCTACATTTGAAACAATGCGGAATAGTTTATAACTTACGCCACCTGGAACACCACAACGTAATGGTGTGTCCGAACGTCGTAATCGTACTTTATTAGATATGGTGCGATCTATGATGTCTCTTACTGATTTACCGCTATCGTTTTGGGGTTATGCTTTAGAGACGGCTACATTCACTTTAAATAGGGCACCATCTAAATCCGTTGAGACGACGCCTTATGAACTGTGGTTTGGCAAGAAACCAAAGTTGTCGTTTCTGAAAGTTTGGGGCTGCGACGCTTATGTGAAAAAGCTTCAACCTGATAAGCTCGAACCCAAATCGGAGAAATGTGTCTTCATAGGATACCCAAAGGAGACAGTTGGGTACACCTTCTATCACAGATCCGAAGGCAAGATTTTGTTGCTAAATTCGGAAACTTTTGGAGAAAGAGTTTCTCACGAAAGAAGTGAGTGGGAGGAAAGTAGAACTTGATGAGATAACTGTATCTACTCCCTTATTGAGAAATAGTACATCACGAAAACAGTTTTGTGACACCTACACCAAATAGGAGGAAGCTAATGATGATGATCATGAAACTTCAGATCAAGTTTCTCAGAACTTCAGAGATCAACAGAGCAAGATCCGCACTGAGTGGTACGGTAATCCTATTTTGGAAGTCATGCTACTGGAACATGATGAACCTCACGAACTATGAAGAAGCGATGGTGAGCCCAGATTCCACAAAATGGCTTGAGGCCATGAAATCTGAGATGGGATCCATGTATGAGAACAAAGTGTGGACTTTGGTTGACTTGCCCGATGATCGGCAAGCAATTGAGAATAAATGGATCTTCAAGAAGAAGACTGACGCTGATGGTAATGTTATCGTCTATAAAGCTCGACTTGTTGCAAAAGGTTTTCGACAAGTTCAAGGGATTGACTACGATGAGACCTTCTCACCCGAAGCGATGCTTAAGTCCGTCCGAATCATGTTAGCAATTGCCGCATTTTATGATTATGAAATTTGGCAAATGGATGTTAAAACTGCATTCTGAATGGATTTACGGAAGAAGAGTTGTATATGATGCAACCAGAAGGTTTTGTCGATCCAAAGGAGCTAACAAAGTGTGCAAGCTCCAGCGATCCATTTATGGACTGGTGCAAGCCTCTCGGAGTTGGAATAAACGTTT
The DNA here is from genome assembly GCA_021605205.1 of Aegilops longissima. Taxonomy (NCBI): domain Eukaryota; kingdom Viridiplantae; phylum Streptophyta; class Magnoliopsida; order Poales; family Poaceae; genus Aegilops; species Aegilops longissima. Next base: position 17,292,167 of record CM038679.1, on the reverse strand, counting down.
TGATAGTGTGATCAAAGCATTTGGTTTTATCTGACTTTTGGAGAAGCCTGTATTTACAAGAAAGTGAGTGGGAGCTCAGAGCATTTCGATATTATATGTGGATGACATATTATTGATCGGAAATGATATAGAATTCTGGATAGCATAAAGGGATACTTGAATAAGAGTTTTCGATGAAAGACCTCGGTGAAGCTGCTTACATATTGGGCATTAAGATCTATAGAGATAGATCAAGACGCTTAATAGGACTTTCACAAAGCACATACCTTGATAAAGTTTTGAAAAAGTTCAAAATGGATCAGGCAAAGAAAGGGTTCTTGCCGGTATTACAAGGTGTGAAGTTGAGTAAGACTCAATGCCCGACCACCGCAGAAGATAGAGAGAAAATGAAAGATGTTCCTATGCTTCAGCCATAGGCTCTATCATGTATGCAATGCTGTGTACCAGACCTGATGTGTGCCTTGTCTGTAAGTTTAGCAGGCGGTACCAAAGTAATCCAGAGTGGATCATCGGACAGCGGTCAAGAACATCCTTAAGTACTTGAGAAGGACTAAGGATATGTTTCTCATTTATGGCGGTGACAAAGAGCTCGTCAGAACGGTTACGTCGACGCAAGCTTTGACAACGATCCGGACGATTCTAAATCGCAAACCGGATACGTATTTACATTAAACGGTGGAGCTGTCGGTTGGTGCAGTTCCAAACAAAGCGTCGTTCGGGATCTACATGTGAAGTTGAGTACATAGCTGCCGGAAGCAGCTAATGAAGGAGTCTGGATGAAGGAGTTCATAACCGATCTAGGTGTTGTACCGAGTGTATCGGGTCCAATGAAAATCTTTTGTGACAATATGGTGCAATTGCCTTGGCAAAGGAATCCAGATTTCACAAGAGAACCAAGCACATCAAAAGACGCCTCAACTCCATCCGGATTTGGTCGGTGGGAGACATAGAGATATGCAAGATACATACGGATCTGAATGTTGCAGACCGTTGACTAAGCCTCTTCCACGAGCAAAACATGATCAGCACCAAGACTCCATGGGTGTTAGAATCATTCTTGTGTAATCTAGATTATTGACTCTAGTGCAAGTGGGAGATCAAGGAAATATGCCCTAGAGGCAATAATAATGTTATTATTTATTTCCTTATATCATGATAAATGTTTATTATTCATGCTAGAATTGTATTAACCGGAAACATAATACATGTGTGAATACATAAACCTACTGAGTGTCACTAGTATGCCTCTACTTGACTAGCTCGTTAATCAAAGATGGTTATGTTTCCTAACCATGAACAAGGAGTTGTTATTTGATTAACGGGATCACATCATTGGTTGAATGATCTGATTGACATGACCCATTCCATTAGCATAGCACCTGATCGTATAGTTTGTTGCTAGTGCTTTTCTTCATGACTTATACATGTTCCTATGACTATGAGATTATGCAACTCCCGTTTGCCGAGGAACACTTTGGGTGCTACCAAACGTCACAACGAATCGGGTGATTATAAAGGTACATTACAGGTGTCTCCGAAGGTACATGTTGGGTTGGCATATTTGAGATTAGGATTTGTCACTCCGATTGTCGAAGAGGTATCTCTGGGCCCTCTCGGTAATGCACATCACATAAGCCTTGCAAGCATTGCAACTAAATGTGTTAGTTGTGAGATGATGTATTACGGAACGAGAAAAGAGACTTGCCAAGTGAGATTGAACTAGGTATTGGATACCGACGATCGAATCTCGGGCAAGTAACATACCGATGACAAAGGGAACAACGTATGTTGTTATGCGGTCTCGACCGATAAAGATCTTCGTAGAATATGTAGGAGCCAATATGGGCATCCAGGTCCCGCTATTGGTTATTGACCGAGAGGTGTCTCGGTCATGTCTACATAGTTCTCGAACCCGTAGGGTCCGCACGCTAACGCTTCGATGGCAGTTATTATGAGTTTATATGATATTGATGTACCGAAGGTTGTTGAGTCCGGATGAGATCACGGACATGACGAGGAGTCTCGAAATGGTCGAGACATAAAGATTGATATATTGGAAGCCTATGTTTGGACTCGGAATCACTCCGGGTAAAATTGGGAATTTTACCGAGTACCGGGTTACGGAACCTCCCGGGGGTCAATGGGCCTTGATGGGCCTTAGTGGGAAAGAGAAAGGGGCCATAGTGCTGGCGCACCTTCCCCCTTCCCTAGTCCTATTAGGACTAGGAGAAGGGGCGCCTCTCTCTCCCTTCCCACTTGGGGAAACCTAGTTGGACTAGGATTTGGGGGAATCCTACTCCTAGTAGGAGTAGGACACCTGGCGCACCTCTCCTTGGCCGGCCAGCCCTCCTCTTCCCTCCTTTATATACTGAGGGGGGGCACCCCATGACACACAAGTTGATCATTGAGATCGTTCCTTAGCCGTGTGCGGTGCCCCTTCCACCAAACTACACCTCGAATATACCGTTGCGGAGCTTAGGCGAAGCCTGCGCCGGTGGAACATCATCATCGTCACCACGCCGTCGTCTTGTGAAACTCTCCTCAACACTCGGCTGGATCGGAGTTCGAGGGACGTCATCGAGCTGAACGTGTGCAGAACTCGGAGGTGCCCGACGTTCGGTACTTGGATCGGTTGGATCGGGAAGAAGTACGACTACTTCCTCTACGTTGCGTCAACGCTTCCGTTGCTGGTCTCACGAGTGCGTGAGACAACACTCTCATCTCGTTGCTATGCATCACCATGGTCTTGCGTGATCGTAGGAAAATTTTTGAAATTACTACGTTCCCCAACAGTTATCTCGCTCACGCAATGGTAATTGATAGACCTACACAACAACAAAGAAGCTTGCCGCCATGCGCCGGCGTGGCTATTTAAGTCGGTCGGCGTCCGCCTCGCGTAACGATGTGGGACTAAAATTTCGGTGCCCCGATGAGAGAGGACGGAGCTTCAGTCACTGCAGGTGGGACCATTACGACCTGCAGCAGGGTCGGCGGATGCGTCCGGGCGCCCCCATATCCGCCCCATATTTAGGCTGGATATGAAGGGTGCCGGTCAGCTCGGGCATTTAAGGCACCCAGTTCGGCTAGATTTTTGTGACCGATAGTGATCTGGCGAGTCGCCTGGGCGTTTGAGACGGGTTTAAGGCGCCCGGTTGTAGATGCTCTTACAAGCCATGTTTTGCGATACCCTAACCTCTGCCACGCTATAGTAGCCAGTGGTTGCCGACAAGAAATGAAATTTATGGAATTGGTGCTTGATTAATTTATGATCTACACCACACCAACATATGCTTTGACTTGTCCTACATAGTACTAGCTAACTCTGCTCTGCTTATTTCATACAATCTTCGTACTCCACTATGAAACATATGCATTATTTCAATCACAAGCTTTTACCATTAGACTCTACATCTTTTCTCTTTGCGGAGAAAAAGTTGAAAATTGGATTCTATATCTTCAATACAGCAATGCATCTATTTTAAACGGTCGTACAGGGAGATATTTTTTGAACCACGGTACATGCAACTCTTGCTTTGCAAAAGTTGCGAGTTGTTGCAACCATCAAATGGCAAACAATGATGCTGAGTGAAGTCCCCTAAAAAATGTAACAAAAAGGCAAAATTAACAGAAGAAATTACATGTTGATTCGTTGATGAGATCATATGTTTTAGCCTGAAGTACTTTTTGACGGGGTACGGTACCGGGGGTGGCTAGCTCCAAGGAGCCCGGCCTCGTAAACTTCAAGGGGGCCCAACGGGCCCACGGCGTGGCGCTTATCCTAATAGGCCAGACAACCTTCTTGACGCCCAAGACTAGAGGACGGCGGCGCCCTAGATCGCATCTAACATGTAAACTCTAGGCCTCTCCTGTTGATATAAAGGGAGGTAGAACTCTCGGTAGCAACATCATAAACCATTGTAACCCCTCGCACGAGGTATCTCTCCATTATGAATAACCAAAACCAGCAGGACGTGGGGCATTACTCTCCGGCGGCCCAAACCTAGATAAACCCTCGTGTGACCTCCGATCCATGACTTCCAGGCGCGCTTGGACCCCTACCGAGGGATCTGACGGAATTTCCCTCTTATATTTTGCGGTTAGTCGAAGCTGGTATTTCGCTTACTAGATGATATCCCCCATGTTGTTACAGGAAATTTTTGCAATAGATTTCATTGGTATTTGGTTATATGCAACATGACTAATTTGAGTAATAGCATGAGAACCACAAAAAATTATCAAATATAAATAGCGCAACAGAATACAAATTTTCAATGCATATTTGCATATTGGGATGAGCCTTTTACTCTGCATAATTTTTTTTTCGCCACACATATTGCATGGTGAAAGGGCATGCTTTCATGTTAAAATAGAAATAAACTACTGAGGACTATTTCCTGCCTCTCGTCAGCGCCGGCGTCAATCTGCCTCGTTTCCTATGGCCATGGAGGCATGATGGATCTCGACCCTTGCAGGTGGGAGGGCTCTTGCTGCATTTTAGGTGTTTTTTAATGTTTCTTTAGGGCATGTGTCCTGCTTGAAAAGGTGAGCGGAGACGGATCCCTAAAGACGGAATAAGATTCTCTCCGCCTAGCCCTGTTCTGGGGTGCATCTATTGTCATCAAAGGCGTGTGGAGGTGTGTTCTAGCAGATCTCACAGAGTTCCGCCGGTATTTGTCTTTGGTAGATCTGCTTGAATATGATCTTAGCTCGTTTGTGTTCATGTGGTCTACATGTTAGATCCCTTCGATCTACGCTTCTATTCATTGGCAACGGTTGTTGCTCTGGTACACTGCTTCTTTGGGTATTTAGCATGACGATTTTCCCACTGTCACTGCAACAACGTTTGTCCGACATCGACGAGGGAGAGGTGATGACGACGGCACGCCTTCGGTTGGATACAGTGCTTGTAGTCGTCACTAGGAGGGATATGACATGGATGTAATTCTATTACTCCTACTTTCTATATTCTTTGTACTGTTATGATGTTTGATGAATAAATTATATATTTTTTTTCATTTCTTAGTAGGGACTAGATATAGCAAAATTTCGTGGTAGCAAAAAAGAAGATATAGAAATTTCCGTGGTACAACGTCAAAAAAAAAAAATCCGTGGTACCACGGCTGGGCCTCCTCACCACTGTAGCGGCCTCTTTCCTGTGAAAAGACCGGTCACTCGCTCGGGCCCTGCGATCTACGGCGAGCCACCTGGCCGAACGGGTGCCAGAGATCGTGGGCCAAAAATACAACGGGACGGCGCGCGTCCGTCCGATCGGCCGTCGAGCAGCGACAAGCCCCACCCGAACGGGCCACGGGAGAAAGAAACGGGGAAAAGGCGTCGGATTCGCTAGGTTTTCGGTGGGAATCGATGGACGGGCACCGCGTCCGCACGGAATCTGCGGCCAGAGGGGCTAGGCAAAAGCCGTCCCTCCCAGAGAAAAAGAAAACAAACCCGGGAGGAATTCGCGCCGTCGTTCTGTGGCCCGGCGCGCCCGGCGGCGACGCGGTCCGGCCGTGCGCCTGCCACTGGCGTTTGTTGGAACCCGAAACGGAAATGGTTCTACCTAAGCGGAGATGCTCTGCCACACCATACCACACCATCTTGTTAATTAATGGTTTGGTTGTTTAATCTTGGATTGGATTGGACAAGACACCACGGTCGGCGAGTAAATTCTGCTTATCCGCCTCTTGGATTTCTCTGCCCGAATTGGAGTTTGGTTTTTTTAGCAGTTTGGATTGCCTATCACATGTATCACGTGGTATCGGAGTCTGGGTATTGGTATTTTCTGGTCTCTGCTGTGCGTATGTGAATGTGATACTTTTCATGTGAAAAAAAATAGTGCTTGAAACTCGGAAGGACACGCTGAAGTATCAGCGTATCACTCACTCGTGCTTTATGTATTTTGTTTTAGTAGGTCCCCAGTTCATTTTTTAGGCCAAGCATGAAAACATAAGTAGAGAAATACACAATGGACGGTAAGAAGAGCATGGTTGCTCCACAACTAAATGCTATGACAAGTATTTATTTCAAGCTTTATATTCGTAGTGGTAGTCTGGGAGATGGCATTCTCGTCAACCACGAGATGTCTATGATGACATGGTTAATCTCAAACTGTGATGCCGGTTTCTTATCTTGGATGTGGTCGTAGGGTAGGGTGTGTGCGTCTGAGTTTATAGGGGTGATTGTATGTGTGCGCATGTGAACATCAGCAATTATACTGTGTTAAAAAAATCGTTATAGTACCAAGTATGTTTCCAGTAATGGCTATGTGTACTAATTGACATCTATTCCCTTCCCTTTCCCGCAAAACTCTAAAACCCAAGTGGAAAAGAGAGCGCATTTCATTCGTTTTTATTCCGCGCATAGCATACATGCCCCCAATTGGCAACAGCCACTACACATCAAAAAGGCGCCCAACCAAACGGCCAAAACCTATTGCTCCGCCAAAGAAGAAGAAAAACCCGTGAAGAAGAACGCCGGCCGGAGCACCATCACCGTGACATCAAACGGGCGCGCGTTTCACCAAAGTCGATCGACGGAGTGGGGAGAGACCACCACCAACCGCTCTGTCCGGTCGGGGCTGGCTCAAGCTCAAAGGAACCATCGTGCCGGTGCAACATCCAACTATCCAAGTGGCCGGCCGCAGATTTGCTTCTGCTGCATGCAACCGGCGGCGCATCTCCGAGCCGATCTCGCGTGCGTGCAGCTCGGTTGGCGCCGCACCGCAGCCCGGTCAACCACGTGCATGACAAGGCGCGCGCTACCCTACCCCGGGGCCAAACCGACACGCTGCGGAATTATTGCGATACGTTCGATCTCTCTGCCAACCTGCTACGCGATCTCTGCCTTTCCCCACACCTTGGCTTTGGATCGGCGACAGATATCTCAGGAGAGGGATTGTACCATGGGAGGCGCTTTCGCCGGGCCTAGTCGCCTAGAGCAGCAGGCAGGGAGGCGCTTTCGCTGGGGCTGTCTCCGCGTCGACCGTATTCCGGTGCGATCTGAGCCGTCGGATCCAGAACGGACGGACGCGAACGCCGCCGGCCGTCGCGAGTGGGGGAAAGCTTTGCGCGTCCATTGGTCGAGATTTGCGGGGGCGGCCGGCGCCTTAGCACAGAGTACGTACGTAATCAAATCTACCGTGATCTATCCTAAAGCTGGCGTAGTGGCCCGTGGTCCTTTGATCGGGGTCCTGGCCTGGCTGCATGATTCGAAGGAAGTCCATGCGCCGGGACCCAAGGTGGCTATGGCTATGGCTAAAGCCCCTAGCACCGCCGGCCAATGCCGAGGAGAGCCTTTCCTCCTGATGCAGACGCTGGCCTCTCGCCCAAGAGCATCTGGAATAGCACTATCAAATTTTTCCCGCCGCTGTAGCCATCGTATATAGAGAGAGAGATACACGGTCACGATCGAGTTTTACTCTGTGATCGATGATAAAGCTGGTAATCGATCGTATATACGGATATACAACGAGTCGGTAGCACATGCACCTTTGCGAATGGCCTTGTCAACAACCGTCCCGACGAGCGACGACTCAAACGGCCGGCCGGAGCATTTCTTCAACGTGAGTCTCGACGTCGATCCGGACGGAAAATCTGGTGGAAGAAGACCTCTTCATCTGCGTGATCCTTGTGTTGGAAAATCGATCGTGTGATATGACTTGCGCTCGACGCCGGTCTTCACTTAGTGCGACACACGTTTGACGACATGTTAATTAGTATATGATGTACCACCAAATCGCGATCGCCGAGATCAAATCAAGCTGATGATGTTTTCACTTTCTGAAAAGTTATGTCAGATCGGTTTGGACTTACGGTTGGGACAGTGAAATCGGTTGTCACGCCTGTAACGGAGGGACAAGATGTCGAGGAGCGGTGTCACCGGCCGTAGAGTCCACGCATGTGTTATTTGACGGTGCAACGGCGGGCTTACGCAGCCGGCCTCAACCATTATATTGATATATGGCAGTCGTCTACGCATGTTGCCGACTAACCATGGACTCCCGAAGAAAAAGAGTATAAAGAATCATGGTTTCCATTTAGAGGAAGGCTGGCATATATATGCTGAGTGACGTAGATGCAAGAGGGAGCTAGATGCAACGCATGATCTATGGTAATTCTCAACTAGGGGAGTAAATAAGTGTAGTAGTTCCTCTGCATGCAGTATCCGGATAGGTTCTGTGACGATATCACAAATTAGGTACCGAGGGCAGGGAGAAAGACAACACACACACACCATTCGCTTATGCAAAACCGAAAGTAAGTAAATGAAGCAAGGCATTCGTCATGGAATTAATAAGCAACTTGAAATCCGGCCTCTGACTCGTCTCCGGAGCAGCTGAAAGCAAATTTGATGGCGTGTATATATCCACTGAATCCGGCTTTAGGGGAGGTGCACTCTTTTGCTGTATGCGCACACAAGCAGAGTGCACACACTGACACACACACATGACGGACTAACACCGGTCTTAATCTGAGCATGCATGAGTGATTGGAAAGGTTTGGTGTTAATTAATCACTAACGAGTTTTCTTCATTGGCGGCTTCTTCTTTCTTAGGTGCACGTTGATCGATCGGCTTTCACTGGCGCTGTAGGGAGATGATGATGGAAGCAAAGGCCTCTCCTATAGGAGGAGCTTTTGTAGGAATGGACCGGTCGATTTAACAAACCTAACATAACAAGCAACTTCTTTTTTGCTGTGTGCCAGCCAATGGGGGTCTCTGATTGCTCATCATTGTCTCTTTGTGCTGGGCCATGCATATGCAGCCTACTAGTGGTGAACACACGATTGCTACTTGCGACGTTGACGTTGTTAATCCATGGAACAGCTCGGCAGATGATAATTTAGCTAGGCTTACGCTATGGATCGGCTCGCGTGTACTGTACCTGGTACTAGTGCTGGGTGTGGGTGGGTAGAATAGAATTTCAGATGAGGATTTCGCTGCCCTAACAGGTACAGAACAGACCGTGGTGGGGTGCTGGCCCGCTGGACCTAAACGTACTGACGCCAAGGATCGCGTGATCGAACCGATCGATCGACCGACCGACATCACAGGGCTCATACCTCATAGTGGTGCCCCGGCCCGTGAATCATCTACATTCCCTGCTGCCAGTATATATATCCACCACACGTGGCCGTGGATGTCTCGTACGAGCGCGAATCTCCAGGGGCCCCATCCGAAGCTAAAGTACTGGATGCCCTCGCTCCCCCACCCAATCCGCATGGCATGGCCCAGCCAGCAGCCACCGGTACGCTGATCTCGGCAAGCACCCATGCACCACACGATGAGAGCTGCACACACATGCATCAGGAATCAGATAGATCGGCTTCAGATTTGCGCTTCAAGGTGCTGTAGCAGTGTAGCTGTGTAGGGGACCTACTACCGCCCACTACGACGCCCAGTGCAGTGCCGACCGTACGGCAGAGCATCCCCACCACTAGGTCGGTCGTCGAACACGCCACGAAGAAGGGAGGAGCCGGAGCGCCAATGGAGATGGAGCTTTGAGGAGCCTAGCTTTGACCCTCCATGCATGAGACGAGAGGAGCGCTTGTCCTTGCTCCATGGTGCTCCGGAAAGATTGAGGAAAGCAGCGCAGGGAGATCCCCGGCGGGATCTGCGTGCCGTTTTCATGTGCATGCACCTCTTTCCCTGTGCGCGCCGATCTCTCTTTGGAGGGAGGATCGGCCCGAGCTAGCCAGGGTAGGGCGAGGCAAAGCCAAAGGCGCGATGTGATGGATGGAAGGAGACCAACTACGCGCGCCGGGCCGGGCCGGGGCGCGTAATAATGCAGCGCTTTTGCGCGGTGACACGCGCACTGCGCGCGCGCGGGGCCGGCGAGCTCCGTGTCGAGCACTTGGCGACGCGGGCAGAGGTCGCCGATGGCCGGCCGCATGCTTAGTGCCTAAGCAAGGAGTGTGGGAGCACGTACGTACGTCAGGTGCTATCCGGCTGTGGATTTGGAGGGGCCGGCCGGGCCGTGTCGTGTGCAACACATGTATGTGTGGGGAGGGGAGTGTGCCCGTCTACGTACGTGCGTGTGCGTGTGTGGTGGAGCTGCCACCGGTGCGTCTGCGGGCGAACGAGCGAGGGCCTGCCCTCATTTGGTACGGATGGAGACGCGCGTCTTTGTCTCTATCTATTCGGTACAAATGGCATCCTAGGTTGCGTGCATAGCCACAGCCCACAGGACTGTATATGGAGTCGGGGTGCTCTTGCAGTCTTGCACACCAAATGTGACGCAGCTGCATCTTTTTGCAGTTGTTTACCCAAAAGAAATTGTAGTGAAACTAAATGTACGGCACATGTCAGCCATTTGGAAGCCTTGCGACATCAGCACATTTAGCCATGAGAGACAAAGGAGAAGAGATGAAGAGATCCATAGGAACTCTTTCTCAAGGAAGAAATGACCCGATTTTGTGGTGTGAAAATGTTATTATAATGTAAATCAATTTCCTTATTGGAGGCTTTAGTTGGGTGGGGTCATACCTAATCATGGCTGTTAGTTTTTTGGGGGTACATCAGTAATAAACAGACTAATCCTTGTGTGGCGGCTGCCGTCGCTGTTTTCCCACACCACAGCGCCGGATGCCTCCGTGGCCCTGGTCCTGCGTCTCGGCATCGACGCGATGCTGATCCCGCGCCTGAACCATGCTGGGGCGCGCGAGCGTGCCGAGCTGCTTCGGATCGTTGGTGGCGTGACCCTTTCTGAGTCGCCCGACGAACGGTCTCGCTACCTGGCTGCGCCAAGGGCTCGCTCCTCTCGTCGGCCGGCGTCTACCAGTTGTGTCACTTCGGTGGGCTTGGGGTGCCTTTCGAGACTTTTGCCTGGGGCAACTTCGCCCCCAGCCGGGTATGCTTCTTCGCCTGGCTTCTGGTGCAGGCCAGGGTCCACACTCGGGACGTCCTCCTTCGCAAGCACATCGTCGACGCTGCCGGGGCTGGGTGCCCCCTCTGTTCCGCTCCCCTCGAGACTGCTGATCACCTCATCTTCGGGTGCGCATTCGCCCGACGCTTCTGGGATGCGGTCGGGAAGAGCCACCTTGAGACTACCACCGTCCATTCGCTTCACCTCCTCACCCCGCCGCCCCGGGTGTCGGCCGGGACGGGGGCCACCTTCCTGCTACTCTACTGCTGGCAACTTTGGAAGCCGGAACGCGGTGGTCTTCCGAAGGACCCTCCGTCGCTCCCTGGGCTCCTCGGTAGGTGCAGGGACAATGCGGTGCTCTGGCGTGTTCGGCTGCCTCGCCCCTAAAACATGCCGTGGATGCTGGCTGCCTTGTTTTCCGATCTGGTTAAGCCCACGCCACTGGGTTTGACCTCTCCACCCCCCCCCCTCTCTCTCTCTTGACCTTGTGAATGTACGATGCCTCATCTGGGCCTTTGGTCCACATATCTATACAAAAATTCAGGTGGGGAAAACTCCCCCTCGGTGAAAATTCAAAAAATAAACAGACTAATCGAAATGTTGTATATTGTAGAATATTATGCCGAACTATGGTTAAGCTAGGAAATTAAACCATTAAAGGTGCTCTAGAAATGCCAGTTGAAAGAAAGTTACAGAACTTAGTTGCAGGTTAACCAACAACTGAAGAAAAAAAGTGGTAGGTTAAGCTTGGGCTGGGCTGGGCTGGGCCCCTTTTTAAAAACATCTAAAGAAAAAGTGGCAGGTTAAGCTTGGGCTGGGCTGGGCCACTTTTTAAAAATATCTAAGGAAAAAGTGGCAGGTTAAGCTTGGGCTGGGCTGGGCCACTTTTTAAAAATATCTAAAGAAAAAGTGGCAGGTTAAGCTTGGGCTGGGCTGGGCCACTTTTTAAAAATATCTAAAGAAAAAGTGGCAGGTTAAGCTTGGGCTGGGCTGGGCCACTTTTTAAAAATAAAATAAAACCTGTGCACATTTTTAATTGAATTACTGTTTATTTTATTTTATTTTTCATTTTTTGTTTTTTTTTTGAAAATATGAACGTTCAAATGGAACCATTGACCAGCCAACCGTAAAACAAGTGAACCAGGAGCACCGAGCGTGCAAGGGAAGGAAGCATGCAAGCGCCCAACTCGTTTCATTGGGACAGTCCAAGCAAAGTTGCTGCATGAGCGCCAGTTCCTTGATCCGGGACCTCAAAGCGTTGTATAAGAGCCTCCAATAAAAGGCATGGCTGCTGCTCTGCTCGCTTGGGCTACTAGGCTACTAAAAACAATAGCTTTGGTAGTGTTTCTAGAAACCCAGCTAATGCCACTCAAAAAACACCCAACTACTACAGTCGCACGGACTATGCCAATCTATTACATGGCTTCTTTCAATCTGTCAAGGGGCTTGCATGAGAATATCACTTCCATAATTCGATAGTTCTGGTGAGGGAGCAAACAGGGAAGAGGAAACCATGCTGGGTCTCTTGGGATGTCATGACAAATGCAAAACACCTAAAGGGTATGGGTTTTTGTGATATGAAAATATTGAATCTTTCATTACTAGACAGACATGCATGGATAGTGATTGATCACCCATCTTCGCTTGGTTCATGTATTTGCTAAACTAACATAAACATAAATGGGGAAATAGAAAAGGAAAAGGAGAAGATAAAGTAGGAAAACTTACAAGAGATAGTGAATAAAAAGAATAAACAAGATAGGATGTTCTAGTGGCCGACCCATGTACAAGAGTCGAGTTGATTTAGAGCAAATCCTCTCCGGGGTTTTTCTTTCTTTTTGGCTTTTACCAATTTGTATTTCATATTCAGTTTCTTTCCTATTCTGCTGTCCTTCAGGTTTTAGTGGATTTTTTATTTATATATTTGCATTTAATTTGCAATATATTAAAAAAATTGTAGAAAAATACATCTTTTAGTACATGGTATTTTTTTTAATTACAATGGGAACATTTTAATTCATATGAATGAATTTTTTTATATCTATGCGAAACCTTTTAATTTACCGTTAATGTAATCTTCTTGAAAAAATGATTAACAATATGTTGAATAATTTTGGTTCTGAAATTGCAAAGAGAACGGGAACAAGTTGAGAACCATGATTTGCACCGGCTAGGAGCCGGCCCCGCTAGTATTTGCAGTATTAAATCCAAATAAGCCACAACAAACAGGTAGTTTTTCCAAACAGGTCCGGTGGAGTGATGTGACCCACATAGTCCACACTATGGTCGAATCCTATTTTACGCGCTCCGCCAACGATTTCGGTTTCGGGAACATGGTCATTTTATTATTTTCTATTTTTCCTCTTAATTAAAAAACAAAAAACTGTTCTTGTATATTTAAAAAAATCACATTCTGTATATAATTTTCGATATATATTGTAAGAATTGAAGTAGTCATCACACTCTAAAAAAAAGTTTGCGATATTTTAAAAATATACATATTTATAAAATACTTGTAACTTTTCAATAATATATTGAAATGTGAAAAAATGTTCAAAAGTTTTTTAAATAATTCAAGATATTTTCTAAAAGAATCAAGTTTTTTAATTGTTATCAAATTTTATATCAATATTCACTTATTTTTTCTTACTTTTTGAAAAACTGAATATAGAAAACGACTAAAAAGATTAAAAATACTAGGTCACAACAGTAGCGACTAGCAATTAAAAAGACAAGAACAGTAGCCGGCTAGCTTCGGTAAGTTGGACGCTAGAGTACTTTGCAATGGGCAATACATTTTAACTGGTCAGTTTGATCCATAGTGCGTCGAATAGGGCTAGGGACGGGAGTTCCGCGTTCCAGGCACTAGTTCAACTAGTTGATGAGCGCTCCTTCGAAAGTCTCGCAACGATCACTTACAGGTGGGCTGAGAGCGTGTCAAGTGGCGCACTCTGGGCGCTTCCTCTGGATTTTGTTTTTTCAGTTTCTGCACGCGCTTTTGGATTTTAAACTGGTTTTTTTCCTGTTTTGTTTTTGACTTTTTGGTTTTGACCAGTCTTCCTTAGTTTTGGGACCCAAAAAAATTCAAATTTCTTTTTTCGCGTGAAAAGAATGTGTTTTCTTTTTTCTTTTTTTTTGCCTCCGCGAGAAACACGGTTTTGCTTTCGCGAGAGGCACGGCCGTGCCTCTCGAAAATGGAAAAAAACGTGTTTTTTGTTTTTTTCTGTCTCGAAAAAGAAAAAAACGTGTTTTTGTTTTTTCCCTTTAGCGAGAGGCACGGTTGTGCTTTCACGAGAGGCGTGCCTCCCCGAAATGAAAAAAAAAAATGTGTTTTTTGTTTTTTTCTTCCGCGAGAGGCACGGTTTTGCTCGCGCGAGAAGCACGGTTGTGCTTTCATGAGAGGCACGGCCGTGCCTCTTTCGGAAAGGAAAAAACCGTGCTCCTGATTCGTTTTTTTGTCTGTTTTTTTCACGAAAAAAGGTTTGCCAAAACCTATCAACCTGGTAATTAGTTTAGAAGATCTCGACGCGAGGAATCCGGTGGTGGAAAAGGTTCAAGATTTGAACGCACGGTTTAAGAGATAAAACATTTTGAATAAATGGATCTACAAAAAATGGAAAAGGCGCCACTTGTCGCAACTTGAGGAGGTGGGAGTGGTCTTTACAAAGGGTACTCCTCAATTAGTGATTTCGTCTGGAACCCGACGCTCACACAGCTGCTGTCGTGGGCGGGGCCAACAAGCGCTGTCGGTCGCTTGCTCGGTCACACAAGGTCGTTCGAGGGCACCCCTATGTCTCACATTAAGCGAGCATAGGGGCAAGCCTCGCGTTGTGGGGAGCCAAGATGGGCTGGCCCAGCCGCACGGGAGGCTGCAACCTTTTCTTTTCCTTTTTTTTGTTCTTGTTTTTTGCTTTATTTTTATACTCTTCTTTATGCTTTAAAATATTCTACATATAAAAAAACTCTCTTCAAATACACATTTGAAAAGTGTTGAAAAGTATTTGGAAAATGTTGAATAAGTATTTGAAAAAAGTTGAACAAGTATTTGAAAATTTTAAATAAGTATTAAAACTTGTTGAATAAGTATTAAAAAAATGTTGAATAAGTATTCAAAATATTGAATAAGTATTAAAAAAATGTGGAAAGACTATCTGGAAAATGTTAAACAAGTATTTAAAAAATAATGAATAAGCGTTCGGACAATGTTGAACGTGTATACAAAAAATGTTGATCACTTACTAAATAATGTTTTTGACACATGCGAAAATGTAGACTAGAAATGAAAACAAACATAAGAAAAAAGAGTATAAATTAAAAAGCAAGCAAAAAAAGGAGAAGAAACAAAAGGCAAAAAAAAAAAGACAAAGAAACAAAATGCAAGAAAGAATGAAAAAATGGAGAAAAAACAAACAAAAGAAAAAATGGCTAGAAAAAGCCTCAAGTGGGACGCGCCATACAAACTTATCTTGTTAGGCGCCTGGGCGGAGTGGCTAGCAGCACCGATCGAACTGCGTGGAGGAGATCAGGGATGGGATCCTGGTTCTCCCATTTCACCGCTTGTATTGCGGTCGTTCGCTAGGTCATCCACCAGATTTGTTTAGACCAACAACCTACTGACCCATCAAATCATTGACCAGTTGACTTTTAAAAATAAGATTAAGTGTTTAATAAAAGTTCATAGAATCAAAAAAATCACAGATTTATGAAAAAAGTGTGCAAAATTGAAAAAAGTTCACAAATTTGGTTAAGAAATTCATCAAATTTCGAAAAAGTTCATAAATCCAAACAAAGTTCACCGATTTTGGAAAAAAGGTTCATGAATTTTTAGAAGTTCGTCGATTTTCCAAAAATCATCAATATTGAAAAATCACTGATTTTGTTATAAAGTCTTCAATCATAAAGTAAATCACTGAATTTTGAAAACAGTTCGTCAATATTTGAAAAAAGTTTGACAATTTTTAAAAATATCATCAGTTTGAAGATAAGTTAATTGAACTAGAATTTTTTTATCAATTTTGGAAATATGTTGACAAACTTGAAAAGAATTCATCAATTTTTATAAAAAGTTCATCAAATTTGTAAAATGTGCAGCAAATTTGAATATAAAATCTCAAATTTGAAAAGAGTTTATTGGTTTTGCAAAAACTTCACAAACTTAATGAAAGAAAAATTGAAAAAACAAACAGGAAATAGAAAAGAAAAAAGTAAACATGGAAACCGAGGAGGAAAATGCAGAAAAAATATAACAGAAAGAATATGGGATGGCCCGCTTACAAGACCTAGTGTACAAGGGGGCGGAGCGCCGTGTACGAGATTGCCTATAAGCAGCAAATCCTATTCGGTGGCCATTACGCCGGTTGAAGGCATCGGCACAAACCGACCCATTTACCCACTTCTTTTACGGCTTAAATTGTACTCCCTCCGTTTCTAAATATAGGTCGTTTTAGAGATTTCAACAAACGACTACATACGGAGCAAAATGAGTGAATCTACACTCTAAAATATGTCTACGTACATCCGTATATGGTAGTCTATTTGAAATATCTAAAAAGATTTATATTTAGGAACGGAAGGAGTAAAAAACTTGGCGGGTGAGTAATTCGAACAAGCGACCCCGTCGTTCAGTGTTAGCTTTGGTAGCCAACCAGCCAACTAAGTTGATGTGATTTGTTACATCCTTTATCCTATTTTCTATTTCCCTATTTCTTTCTTTTTCAAAATGCATGAAATTTCGATCAAAATTGATGTTATTGTTTTTCAAAATCCAATGAGGTTTTTTTCCTAAATTGTGAACTCTTTTATATCAAAATTGATGAACTTTTTCAAATATGTGAACTTTTTCTTAAATCCTGTGAACTTTTTCAAAATTGATGAACTTTTTCGGTTATGTGAACACTTCTTTGAAAATTCGTGAACTTTTTTAAAATCGATGAACTTTTTAAAATTCATGAATTATTTTTCAAATTTACACTTCTTTTTTCCATTTTTTTTGTACTAGGACTGTTACAAGGGTCAAATACCACTGTTTTCGGAACAAAACACATATGTGGTGCGGTGCATTTGTTATTGCGCCAAGTCCGTGGACGTTTTCATGCGAGTTCGAATCCCACATTGTGCATATTTTCCCCTTCTTTTAGTATTAGCTTGGCGCGAGTGATTATGGGACGGCCCACTACCGCTCGGCTTCGAGCGCCAACTACCTAAGCGACACTGAAGGCACCGAAGAGGTGCTCCCCTATAAGCGGCGCCGAATAGGAAATGCCCCTCTAGACGAAGTGGACTAGGAGCACTTAGTGACGCAGCACACTGAAATCACGTCCACTCCCATGCTCGCTTGGGACACGTGCATGTTTTGATGAAATGATTTATTTTATGTGAATACCTGACCGATGCATACACCGAATTAGTTTGTACCTGTCCATTGGCATTCAATATATGGCAGTGTGGTGGGTCCATGGTGTTAATTGGTCTGTAAAGTTTCCAAAACAAAGACTTCATAGATGACTTTTGGACATCTCATTGATTTTAGGGTTTGAAACAATGTCCGATTTAAATGTTGGTGTGTGAAAAAGTAGGTGATGGAGAAACTGGATGTGGTGGTAATACAAATAAATTTGTATGGCGCATTATGACCTGTTGCCGGGCAAAATGCATGGTACAAAACCGATAGCCAATGTGACTAATGACATATATTATTAGAAAAGAACAAGTCCTTAGATTATTATAATGAAGTTTTCGTGTTTTTAGTAAAAACAAACAACAACAAATATAACAAAAACTCTCTCAATATTTTTACATAATTTCTTAGGAATTAGTGTAGTAAAAGTTTGATTTTCCTAGAGAAACATAGTTTCGTCGAATTTGTACCATGAGTTTTCAAGGAATTAAAATCTTATAACCATGAAATCCACTATTTACTTCTATTTTCTCGGAATGAGATTCCCAGTTTTTATAAAAGACGCATAATTTCAGGGAACTTGGTTCCACATTTCCTAAATCTTGGGAATGATTTAAATCCATTAAACATATTTTTAAAAGTTGAAATAATATTTAAATACTTGGTAAAAACATACTTGTTGAAGAAAATCTTCTCATTAGTTAGTCACTAGTCAGACAACCTAAATATTAGTACATGTTCATGTCATTCAAGCCATCCATGTGAACACTTCTTTGAAAATTGGTGAAGTTTTTCTTAAAATCGATGAACTTTTAAAAAATCATGAATTATTTTTAAAATTTACAGTTCTTTTTTTTCAAATTTTTTATGCTGGGACTGTTACAAGGGTCAAATACCGGAGGGGGAAAGGGGGAAGGAGAGGGAGAAGGAGAAGGAAAGGGGGGCGCCGCCCCCTCCCCTAGTCCAATTCGGACTCCTCCGGGGGGGCGCCATCCTTGTGGGCTGCCTTGCCTCCCTCCTATGGCCCATATCTTCCCCCGGGGGGTTCCGGTAACCCCCAGTACTCCGATACGTACCCGATACATTCCGAAACACTTTCGGTGTCCGAATACTATCATCCAATATATATATCTTTACCTCTCGGCCATTTCGAGACTCCTCGTCATGTCTGTGATCTCATCCGGGACTCCGAACAATGTTCGGTCACCAAAACACATAATTCATAATACAAATCATCATCGAACGTTAAGCGTGCGGACCCTACGTGTTAGAGAACTATGTAGACATGACCAAGACACATCTCCGGTCAATAACCAACAACAGAACCTTGATGCTCAATTGCTATGCTTGTTTTTGAAAGTTACTGAACATTTTGTAAAATAAACCAACAGAGAAAAGGAAAAAAACAGACATAATCTATTTGGAAGGTTCCCAAAACCAATAAAATCCCGTCTGAATCTTCCAAAACCAGAACCAGCAACTATTTCGCGTAGCGGTAAATGGGCCTGCCAAAGTGCTATGCTTGTTTGCTACACCAGGAGAAATTGCAACAGTATGATGCAATATGTAGAATAGACTTTGTTGTTCAGCTTAATACACCGTAGTCCATCTTTGGCTCCTTCAACCTCACAACCTTCATTCACATATTTTGACAAAAAGTTCATGGATTTGAAAAAAGTTCAGCAATTTTGAAAACATCATCATTTTTTAAAAAAGAATTTTGAAAAAATTTCATAAATATTGTTTTCTTGCAAATTTGAAAAAAGCATCAATTCTAAAAAAAATCAAACTAGAATTTGCTGATCGATTTTGAAAAAAAGTTGACAAAATTGAAAATAATTCATCAATTTTGATAAAAACTCATCAAATTTGTTAAATGTTTAGGAAATTTTAATATAAAATATCAATGTTGAAAAAATATTATTTGTTTTGAAGAAAGTTCACCTACTTAATGAAAGAATTTTTTTAAAAAAGAAGCAGAAAAAGAAAGGAAAAAATAAAACATGGAAACCCCTGGAAGAAAACATGGAGAAAAATAGAACAGAAAGAATATGGGTCAGCCCGCTTTGAAGACCTAGTGTGCGCTGTACGAGATCTCCTATAAGTGGCAAATACTATTCGGCGCTCTTTGCACCAATTGAAGGTATCGACGCTTGTTGCGCCAATAGAAGGTATCGGTGCTTGTTGCGCCGATCGAAGGTATCGGCACCCCCCTCCCCCCCCCCCCCATACCGGGCCGGCCCATTTACCCTCTTCTTTTTTGGTTTAAATTGCAAAAAATGGTTGCATGCGTGATTCGAACAAGTGCTAGCTCTGGTAGCCAACTAGCCAACTAAGTTGATGTTATTTGTTACATTCTTTGTCCTCTTTTCTATTTCTTTACTCTTTTTTTTCAAATTGCGTGAACTTTGTATCAAAATCGATGTTTTTTTTCAAAATCTGATGAACTTTTTGTGAAATCATGAATTTTTTTTGAAAATCGATGAACTTTTTTCAAATTAGTGAACCTTTTTCTTATTAAAATCAATCAAATTCATTCAAACGCATGAAATTTTGTTTCAAAATCCGCTAAAATTTTTCAAATTCGTGAACTCTTTTCTATTAGAATTGATGAACTTTTTTTAAAATCTGTGAACTTTTTTTCAATAGCTGGTGAACTTTTTTCAAAATTGATGAATTTTTCCGATTATGTGAACACTTCTTTGAAAATTGGTGAAGTTTTTCTTAAAATCGATGAACTTTGAAAAAAATCATGAATTCTTTTTAAAATTTACAGTTCTTTTTTTTCAAATATTTTATGCTGGGACTGTTACAAGGGTCAAATACCGTTGTTTTTGGAACAAAACACATATGTAGTCATGGTGCAGTATTGTTACTGCACCAAGTCCGTGGACGTTTTCATGCGGGTTCGAATCCCACATCGTGCATATGTTTTTCCTTTTTAGCATATAGCTGGGCGCGAGTGATTCTGGGCTGGCCCACTACCGCTCGGCTTTCAGCATCAACTGCTTAAGCGGCACTGAAGGCGCCAAACATGAGCTCCCCTATAAGCGGCGCCAAATAGGAAATGCCCGTTTGGAAGTGGACTAGGACCACTCGACGATGCATCACATCGAAATCACGTCCGCTCCTATGCTTGCTTGGGATACCTGCATCTTTTGACGAAATGATTTCGTATATGTGAATACCTGACCGTTGCGTACATCGGAACATGTTGCTCCTGTCCATTGTCATTCAATATATGGCAGTGTGTTGGGTCCACAGTGTTACTTGGTCTGTAAAGTTCCCAAACCAAAGACTTCATGGACAACTTTTGGAATCACATTGATGGGTGTGAAACAGTGTCCGATTTAAATGTTGGTGTGCGAAAAAGTAGGCGATGAGGAAAGTGGATATGGTGGTAATACAAATAAATTTGTATGGCACATTATGACCTGTCGCCGGGCAAAATGCACGGTACAAAACCAACAGCCAATGTGACTAATAACATACTAGATTTTTAGAAAAAAATAAGTCCTGAGATTAGTATAATGAAATTTCTTAAAAATTGATCATGAAGCTTTTGTGTTTTTAGTAAAAACAGACAACAAGAAATATAACGAAAACTCTTTCAATATTTTTACATAATTTTCCAGGAATTAGTATAGTAAATTTTTGATTTTGCTAGAAAGACATAGCTTCGTGGAATTTGTACCATGACTTTTCAAGGAATTAAAATCTTATAACCATGAAATCCACCGTTTACTTCTATGTTCTTAGGATGAGATTCTCAGTTTTTATAGAAGACACACAATTTCACAGAACTTGGTTCCACATTTCCTTAATCTTGGAAATGATTTAAATCCATTAGACATATTTTTTCAAAAGTTCAGATGATATTTAAAAACTTGGTAAAAACATACTTGTTAAAGAAAATTTTCTTATTAATTAGTCACTAGTCAGACAACATTACTAGATGCGTTGTAAACGTGAGGGTGAACAAAATCTGCATGCATGTGAGGCCGCTGTCACATGTCATTCAAGCCATCCACAATAACACATTTATTATCCTTAAAGATTATTAAGAGTATGCAGAAGGATACACCATATACTTTCCTTTGAAAGAAATATACATCGACCTAAACTAAAGAATACACCCAAACTATATATAATGACCCAGATCCCTGTGTTCTTTAATGGTGAGATATCATAGAGGGTCGTCGCCGAGTGCAAACAAAAATGGCTAATGATTTTAAAAATTGATTAAGAGTTTAATAAAAGTCCACGGATTCAAAAATTTACAACTCTTTACTCTAACACCATGCTATAGATTCCTAAAGTGAAAAGAGAGCATGCTATAGATACGGTTGATTCAAGAAGTGCACGACATCAGAAAAAGGCACCACGCACAGCGGCGACCTTCGTACCGTGCACCGAGCATGCTAGGTTTCTACTGCCTCCCGCCGGTGCTGCCGTCGATCTTACCTCGTCTCCTGTGGTTTTAGGACCATGGAGGCGCGGTGGATTCTGGCCCTTGCTGCTAGGAGGGTTCTGTTTTTATTTATTTATAGTTTTGTTAGTGCGTCCTACTCAGAGATGCGAGGCGGCGGTGGTTCTCTGTAGATGGAATAAGATCCTCCCCGCCTAGCACTCGTTTCGGTAGTGTTTCCATTGTTAGAGGGCGTGTGGAGGTTTGAATCCGGCGGATATCGTGGGATTCGTTCGGCGTTTGTCTTCAGTGGGTCCATGTGGATTCGGTCTTTGTTCGTCTGTGTTCGTGTGTCTACAGGTTGGATCCTTCCAACCTACGCTTTTCTTCATTGGTGGCGGTTGCTGTTCTGATGTGCTGATCCTATGGGGCCTTAGCAGGACGAATTCCCAATTGTTTACTCCAACAAGGTTTGCCCGCCTCTGATAAGGGAGGGGCGATGATGGCCGCCATCGCTCGCTCCAGTGTTTGTAGTCGTTGCTCCACAGATCTGGATGTATTTATAGGGGCTGATTGTTAATAGTTTGAAAGTTTTTTTTGGAAAAAAAAGAAGATACGGTTGATTCAGACTATAGGATTGTCAACAATTCACAAGCCCACAAGGGTAGCGAGTAGGTTTTTCATTTCTGGTAGCACGTACTGCTCCGTTGTGTGGACGGTGGAGTAGAGCCAAAATCTCTCGTCGTCCTTTGCTGAAACTACAGAGCGGAGAGGGATCTAATCGATCACGCCATGTCTTATCAGCCACCCAGTCTGATAAGTGATACCTCGCGCGCGCTGCCAATCGATCGACCCAGCACGCAGCTCAGAGTTCAAGAGATCTCTCTCTTGAGTCTTGACGGAAGCAGGGCCTCAGGAGATTCAATCACGAGGCCTTCTTCTTGGAGCACGCGGGCAGATCATGGCCGTACCGGAGATCTGGGCGAAGTGACACCACAAACCAGTGCTTATGCTTACCGGAAGAGACGGGCGCCAATCGAACCCAACCGGAGCGAGGCTCGAGAGGAGAATCGATGGCCATGAGCCCATGATAGCCCATTCGGTGCTTCTGGCGATATCGACGCCGGTTCCGAGGCAAATCAAGCTGGGTAAAGCATATATGCCGTTACCATGATCACTGCATGGATCGCCAATGCAATCTCGCGTGTTCTCGTAAACGAGTCCTGTAACTGTAAGCGCTGGAATCCATATGGATCGACAGCTCTAACATGGTCTTCTAGGCTTAGCAATGGATCGACAGCCCCGATCTGGGAACGTTTTGTTTATCATCATGATGAAGTCAAAGCCTAGGGTGCACCCCAACTAGTAATTCTAAGCCAGGTAATGAATTTCAAGTCCCACCCCAACTAGTAATTCTAAGCCTGGATGAGCGCCACGATGTCCACCATCAGACAACGAACGCGCTGGTGACTGTAGGTAGGATTGGATCGTGCGTACTGTCTATCTTTGGGAAATCATTCGTGCCATACAGCCATTACTGCATACAGCAATGCAATGCATGGCGATTAACCTGGATTTGCCTCACGGGCTCAATATCTTCTTTGAAACCAGCAATTTATAGTAGTATATCACTGCTTTACAGGCTTTCGATCGGG
Organism: Aegilops longissima; assembly: GCA_021605205.1. Lineage (NCBI taxonomy): Eukaryota > Viridiplantae > Streptophyta > Magnoliopsida > Poales > Poaceae > Aegilops > Aegilops longissima. The sequence goes on along the minus strand of CM038679.1, from coordinate 17,268,845 downwards.
CGCGTGCTGCATTGCCCTGCATCTGCATGCACCGTTGCCCCGAACAGGCGGCGCCGTGATGAGCGCCAAGAAATTAACCTGTGCCTGTAAAATCGTTCAAGGACAAGCGTGGTACAACGCCAAGGGATTTAATCTGTACCCGTAAAATCAGGCAAGGACACGGATCGCATGGTGATCTCCGCTGGGCAGGTCGATCGCGTGAGGCGAGCGCAGGGTTCTGTCTCCTCTCTTTCGGCAGAATATCTGTCTCCTTTGCCCTTCTCCTTCTGCCATGAACGTTGGAAGGGGGCACCACCCTCAGAGACTCCAACAATATTAAACAGAATATCCATTGAGCTTGCTATCAACATTGTACATACTATCGCAGACGTATCATTTTTTACTTTTTATTTTGGGAGAGCAGACGTATCAGTTTGAAGGAACGAAATTGTTGGACCTTACGGAATGGAAACTTCACATGTCTAGAGTTGTACTTGGGAGTTGGGAGCCCTTATGTCAAAGTAAGGCGTTTTTCTTAGGAACAAACAATACGAAAGGATTCTACTGTAATTTTTATATGAAGGTAAGGGCATCTCTAAAATGAACCTCAAACCGCGTCCGGACTGAACACAAAGTAGGAAGGATAGGGTTCTCTGCTTACCAAAAGTGATCGGCCGCACCGGAGATGCTTGCATATGGCACGGACGTTGACTCACGGGACGAATACCTACGGATGTCTGAGAGCATATGCGAAAATGCCATGGTAAGATTTGTTGCTGTCGCGGTCTCGGTGTTTGGACCTAAATACCCAAGAGAACCAACTGTCGTAGACACCGAGAGGATCTTGGCAATGTCTGAAGCTAGAGGGTGGCCAGGTTTGCTCATATCTCTTGAATGCATACGTTGGAGATGGAAGAACTGTCCAAAAGCTCTACAAGGACAATATGAGGGTCATGTTAAGAAGCCCACTATCATTCTTGAAGCAGTTGCGTTACATCATCTTTTGGATTTCGCATGCTTTCTTTGGCATGCTCGGGTTTCACAATGACATCAATGTGTTGTTTGCTAGGCTGACTGGAGGGAAAGCTCCTCATTGCCACTATACTGTCAGTAAGCATGAATACAACATGGGATTTTATCTGGTTGACAGTATCTATCCTTCATGGGCTACCTTTGTCAAGACCATCTCTGACCCACTTGGCCAGAAAAAGTCTCACTTTGCCCAAAGACAAGAAGGAGCTAGAAAGAATGTTGAGGGGGCATTTGGAGTTCTACAAGCACGTTATGCAGTTGTTTGTGGACTTGCTAAGCAATGGGCATACAAAGACCTTGTGGGAGGTGATGACATGTTGTGTGATCACGCACAACATGATCATGGAGGATGAGGGTGAGTGCTACTTGTCAACTGTGTTGGGTTTTTCCGCAAAGAGGAGGGGAGATGCAGTATAGTAGAGATAACACTACTGCAGGATGGTCAAAACGCGACACTACGATCAGAGACCCTTCGACGAAACTGTGTGCGATGCCATAATCGCAAACGGTGGTGTAAAAATCCGTCAAAAAGGTGCAAAACGTTTGCGATGACATATGCATCAAACAAGGTTCAGAATTTAGTTGCGTGTGCGATGCAGGGCATACGGTCTAGCTCAATTAACTGTTTGGGATGAGGAGGAACAAAAGAAACGGGCAGCCAGATGAAGACGTGTGTGATATACAACATAAGGTTCACTGGGATGAACTGTGTGTGACTAGGCAACACAATGGAACCGGTTCAACTGAACAAGATGTGTGTGATACGCGGCAAACAGGTTTGTAATCAGAAATGTGTGCGAGACCAATAATAACACAGACGATTGTTGCTAATAAGCCGTGTGAATTGCTCTATCTACACTAGAATAACATGTAGCATATATATAACTGAAATAAACATCCAATTACATAAGTGACTATACAGATCATTCGCACGCACCTCAATAAACAATTGCATGCATTCTAAAGTAGGAGAAACGATCGTCTAGTCATCTAGTTCTTGTGACGCTCCCGCCACTGCTATGTGGCTCGATCCCTCGTCTGGGTCAGGAAGAAGACAGTGTCTCATGTCAACGATCCGCCTGTACATCTCGTAGCTTGTGTACGCGTCCATGGCCGCGTACTTGACATGTTCATCCAGTCTCTCATGCCACACACTGTGCCAGGCGTTCTTATCCTTATTGCTCTCTTCCTTCATCTTCGCGTAGTAGGGGTCGATGATGGCCGAGGCGAGGTCAACCAGGGAGTTCAGTTTGTTTTTGTCGCCGCCCTAGACCTTGTACTGGTGCTGGATGTTGACAAGATTCGGGCATTTCAAGTCCGAAACCTTGAGCGCTTTTAGATCGTTGGTGGTGTCCACCATAGCGAAATTGTAGTCGGAGCTGTTGATAAACCTGGAGAAACGCTTGCAAGGCCTTGTGGCAAGGTGGTAGTGGTAGACGAGGACATCATGTCGCACGCACAACTGGGCGACGACAACCTTCTGATCGTGTCCGGCACGACCGACGGTGTACTCGAGGTCGAAACCGACCACTCGGTACTTGTCCGCGGCAAGGAACTGCTCCATAGTTTGGATGGAGCTCTCCAATGAGACCGGATCATTTGTGTACACCACTGAGAGGGCCTCCCCCCTCACGTGGGTGTCCACTATGTGATGTGTGGTGAACTGCCCGCCGTTGTCGTCGTCGGCCGCTGGGAGCGCCATTGGAGCCACGGGGAGCGCCATTGGAACCGATGGATGTCCTCTTTGTATGTGTCCTCATGGGTGTGCTTATTGTGTCGTGTAAGACGAGAGATGAAGGTAAATGGCCGCAGGAATAAAAGGGGGCCGGGCGGCGTGGATTCTCGGCGCGTCCGCATGGCAGTTTTTGCAGCGGGTAACTGCATCGTCACGCCACGCCCGATGCAACCGTTTGCACACGAACGTGCGTGATCGTGTGCCGGCCCCAAACACTAGCAGCACGCGTGGAGGGATGAGGGTAGAGCACCCGGAGGGACGCGAGAGCAGAGCGCGCCGCGGCCGCCTGAATCGCAAGCAACCACACGCATAGAGCAGTTGAACACGCAGGAAATGGTCGCCTACAAGCCGGCCGACAGTTCCTTTATATTCTGTGCCATACTTTGCACTCAAATTTAACCAACAAAATGTTAATGCATGTTTTAAAAATTATATAACTGGAAACTATGTTCAAATACAAATTCAACTATATAATCTTTGGCGACATGCATTCGTATTTTATTAGTTAAATCATACTTATAAACCAGGATGGTGGTATAGTTGGTAATTAAATCACAAACGTTTTTTATTAACCGTATGTGTACGTGGCCTTTCGTCCTCCTCTCGCACGTCTTGTCACCCCGCTGCGGCAGACGGCTTACAGCGCAAGTTTGCGCAGCGCGCGGGGGCATTCTTTTGGCCAAACCGTGGCGCCAATGAATTGTCGGTGAGCCTGTTGCCGCGCAACCTCGCAGGTTCCCGCGCAAGCTTCCCGCCTGACTTGGTGAAATCCCCCAAAATCCCAATGCTTACCGGTCTGCTATAAAAACCCTCACGGCCGGCGAGTCCCGCGTCGCATTTCCCCTCCCTCCCTGTAGCTTATCTTGTCTGTTTTTCCCACAATCGCCAATGGCACCGGTCTGTCGTCGTTGTCGCTCAGCCACTCCGCCGTCATCAGAGGACAACTCCAGCTAGGAGGCTACACCGCGCGACGGCGCAGTCCCCGGCGTAGTGTAGTGCGCGTGGTGGCTCTGTTGGGAGTGCGCGGAACACCCACCACACGCTCCGCCGCCGGTGCCTGTCGGCAGCTGTTGCCGGCCGCCGTTGCCTCCACACCACCGTCGAGAGCCAGGGCCATCGCCCACTCCGCCGCCGCGGCCTGAAGGCGGGAGGTGGCCGTCGTGGCCGCCACCCCACTGCCGTCCACTATGGCCGTCACCCGCTCCGCCACCGCGGCCCGAAGGCGGGAGATGGTGGTCGTGGCCGCCACCCCGTCATCGGCCGCCGTGGACACCAGCCCACCGTCGATCGCCAGGGTCATCACCCGCTCCGCCATCGCCGCCCGAAGGCGGGAGGCGGAGGTGGATGCCCTCACGTGCGTCACCGACCTTGCGCGCTACACCAAGTTCCTGTGGGAGGAGGAGGAGCGCCTCGTCGAGCACGCAAAGAGCCTTACCGCCGTCGTGGCCGCGGCACATGCCGCCTCAGAGGCAAGGAATCAGGAGATCTACGAGGAGAATCACCGCTTCGAGAGGGGTCGTCTGGACCGGCAGTGGGCGTTTGAGGTGAGCATCGCTGAAGCCGCAACAGCGGCAGGCACCGTATTGCGGTTGCCCAGCTCGTCGGTAGGCTCCTCCTCCTCCGCCTCTTACTGAGCGCGCTTGGCAGAGGAGAGGCAGTCAGAAGTAGTACAAAGCCCCTCCATAGTAGTAGTAGTAAGAGTAGTATTTAGGGGCTATTTTGTTCAGTTCATCTAACTATAGATGTGATGGAGCTGTACAACATACTTAAAATTAGCTAGTATATATAATTGAACTAGCTATTTCAGTAAGTGGTTGGCAACAATTGGGGAAAAGTTTGATCGTCTCAGCTGTCGAGTTGAACTGTTTGTATAAATTAAGAACGACTGCTTAATCTATGAATGAAATCTATGCTTAATTACTGAATTTTAGTTGCAAAAATTAGATACTGCTAGTGATTTTTAGCTTCATATTTTGACAAATCGCAGTGTTACAAGGATTGACAAATCTTACCAAATTGTTTGTACGTGGTTGCACACGGGTCATCCAAAACAACCATTTGCATTGAAGGGATGCACAAATCCTGCGCGGCTCTCACTTTGCATACATGTGTTCTATCTAAAACGTTTGCGATCAAGAGCTTCAGAGATCCTGCTTGGCACATTTTCTCTTGGCTTCCTAGGGAAGCTGTCGGTTTGCATACATGTGTTCTAAATAAAACGTTTGCGATGAGTGTTTTATCTTTAAAAATCAAATTAAACTGCGGCTTGGGCGCCATTAATGGAGAGGATGCGAGCAAGGCGGGCAGCCATGGAAGTCAAAGGGCTCGCTTCCTAGTGAGCCTTCACAGCGTACAACTCGCACGCATCCCGGTGAGCCTGCGCATTCGAGGATAGCTTGCACGTCTTTTTGTCAACCTGCGCACTGGACGGCGCTCGCATGCCTCCCGTTCAGTCAAGGTCAAGCAGCTGTCCGCACGACACCTCCTACAACCATTAAAACCAAGACACATGGCGTCACGTGAATGGTTAACAGAACGCACACGGTTTGAATTCTACAAACGTTTGAGATATTAAAGTGGCAGCTATTTTTACAAAATGCCTTTGTTGGCTGTCATTATTCGAGTGCGCCTTCTCTCAAAATGGACACGAAAAATACCACAGCATGTCGGGTGCCATTCCATGATAGAATGCCAAGTTTCATGAATTTCAGACGAGTTTTGGATTTACTAGAATTTAAAAACCAGGCATCTCAATGTTTTGCCGGCAATCAACAGTGCCCTGGTGTTTGAAATTCATTCCCATTTCTTGCATGGGACCTAAGCATGCACCCAAGGACACATATTTGATTTTTCAACCAATTTATATGCACTGGAGCATGTGCATGTAGTTCAAATTTGAATTATGCATATAAATGCATTGAAAACTCAGTTAATGCATAAAAATGTCCAAATGAACCCCGTAAAATCATAAAAATTCACACAACACTCTTTTTGTTCTATGTTGACACGAGAAACGATTTGAATGCAATAAGGGGCAATGGATATCGTTTCGCCCCCAAAGGTGGGACGTTCCCTACCGAAACCATCATGTTGTTGTGAGAAGCTCCGATTTGTGAGAAGCATATACCCAAACCTGCCCCAAATGGGACAAAAAATTTACCACGGCATGTTGATGCCGCTCCATGATAGCATGCCAAGTTTCCTGAATTTCAGACGAATTTTGGATTTACTAGAATTTAAAAACCAAGCATCTCAATGTTTTGCCAACAATCAATGGTGCCCTAGTGTTTGAAATTCATTCCCATTTCTTGCATGGGACCTAAGCATGCACCCAAGGACACATATTTGATTTTTCAACCAATTTATATGCACTCGAGCATGTGCATGTAGTTCAAATTTGAATTGTGCACATAAATGCATGAAAAACTCAGTTAATGCATAAAAATGTCCAAACAAACCCCGAAAAATCACAAAAATTCACACAACACTCCTGTTGTTCTATGTTGACACAAGAAAGAATTTCAAAGCAATAAGAGGCAATGGATATCGTTTCATCCCCAAATGTGGGACGTTCCCTACCGAAACCATCATGCTTGTTGTGAGAAGCTCCGGTTTGTGAGAAGCATATACCCAAACCTGCCCCAAATGGGACACAATTTTTACCACAACATGTTGATGCCGCTCCATGATAGCATGCCAAGTTTCATGAATTTCAGACAAGTTTTGGATTTACTAGAATTTAAAAACCAGGCATCTCAATGTTTTTCCGGCAATCAACGGTGCCCTGGTGTTTGAAATTCATTCCCATTTCTTGCATGGGACCTAAGCATGCACCCAAGGACACATATTTGATTTTTCAACCAATTTATATGCACTCGAGCATGTTCATGTAGTTCAAATTTGAATTGTGCACATAAATGCATTTAAAACTCAGTTAATGCATAAAAATGTCCAAACGAACCCTGAAAAATCACAAAAATTCACACAACACTCCTATTGTTCTATGTTGACACGAGAAATTTTTTGAAAGCAATAAGAGGCAATGGATATCGTTTCGTCCCCAAAGGTGAGACGTTCCCTACTGAAAACCATCATGCTTGTTGTGAGAAGCTCCGGTTTGTGAGAAGCATATACCCAAACCTGCCCCAAATGGGACAAAAATTTACCACGGCATGTTGATGCCGCTCCATGATAGCATGCCAAGTTTCATGAATTTTAGACGAGTTTTGGATTTACTAGAATTTAAAAACCAGGCATCTCAATGTTTTGCCGGCAATCAACGGTGCCCTGGTGTTTGAAATTTATTCCCATTTCTTGCATGGGACCTAAGCTTGCACCCAAGGTCACAAATTTGATTTTCAACCAATTTATATGCACTGGAACATGTGCATGTAGTTCAAATTTGAATTATGCACATAAATGCATTGAAAACTCAGTTAATGCATAAAAATGTCCAAACGAACCCCGAAAAATCACAAAAATTCACACAACACTCCTGTTGTTCTATGTTGACATGAGAAAAAATTTGAAAGCAATAAGAGGCAATGGATATCGTTTCATCCCCAAAGGTGGACGTTCCCTATCGAAAACCATTATGCTTGTTGTTGTGAGAAGCTCCGGTTTGTGAGAAGCATATACCCAAACCTGCCCCAAATGGGACAAAAAATTTACCACGGCATGTTGATGCCGCTCCATGATAGCATGCCAAGTTTCATGAATTTCAGACGAGTTTTGGATTTACTAGAATTGAAAAACGAGGCATCTCAATGTTTTGCCGGCAATCAACGGTGCCCTGGTGTTTGAAATTCATTCCCATTTCTTGCATGGGACCTAAGCATGCACCCAAGGACACAGATTTGATTTTTCAACCAATTTATATGCACTGGAGCATGTGCATGTAGTTAAAGTTTGAATTGTGCACCTGAAATGGCTAGAAAACCAATTTAATGTATAAAATGTTCAAACGAACCTTGAATAATTCCAATTCTTTTACGGCACACATATAGTTGCATGTTCACTCCAGATAAAAGGTCTAGCAATTCAAACACCATCCGTTGCCGTTGTGACCCCATTATGTAATTCAAATAAAGATGAAAAATCAAGTAGATCACATACAGTTTATTATCAGCAACCGTGTGAGATGCAGCACAAAATATCCTGGAGCACCGTCGGTGTATAGTACGCCTATGGCTTACACGAGAAGGTGCATCGGCTACAGTCCACAGACGGTGTCTCAAGCACACTAGCTCACTCCCCAAATATCATTTCACTGTTTAATCGTCGCCGGTGAAAGATGGGCACGTGGACCCGCGTCGTGAGGGCAATTGTAGCGATCCGACCTCAAAAGGTCAAATCTCTGTTGCATAAGTGTCATCCCTGGATCAGTAATGCTGACACACACAGTACTTGAAGGATTTATAACAGAGTGCAATCACACGCTTAATACATCGAATGTCTCAAAAGAGAACTTATTACAATAAATATGGCTTAAGGCCATCTAAATAAGATAACAACGAAAGGTTTGGAAGATAAAGTGAGTCCATCAACTCCAACGGCATAGCTGAGTGCACGACAACGACCTAGCGCACCTTAGTCTTCATCTGAAAAGTCTGCAACAAGATATGTTGCAGCCCAAAATGGGTCAGCACATGGAATATGCTAGCAATATAACACAGTAGAGCAATAAACAGGTAAATGCTATCACTACATGCATATATGGCTGGTGGAGGCTCTATGGTTGTAATGTTTTGCGAAAAGCCAATTTTTCCCTTCAACAAAGAAATACATTTTATTTAACTATCATGGTAGTTGTTATACATTGAGAAGGTTCCTCCAACTCAATCCCAATTAAGCAGTATTTAATAACCCAACAAAATTACTTTAGAGTGATGAGATCAACATGATAATCCAAGAACCAGATACTCAAGATGTCCGTAACCGGGGACACGGCTAACCATGATTAGTTTATACACTCTGCAGAGGTTTGCGCACTTTTCCCCACAAGTCTTGATCTCCTCCATTGGTTTTCTTGCACTACATGGTGTTTGAGAAACGGATGACCGAGACACAACCTTTCAGAAGCATTTACTCTTTACTCTGGGTGGACAGTTACACCTACTTTCCCCTACATCTACTAGCCCACCACTGAAAGAGGTCATGCAACGTACTCAACTATGATAGAGCCCATAATAGCTTGTGGCTGCACGAAGAAGTTTCTAGCATGAATAATCTTATGATCCCTTTGAGCCTGGGTGGCGAACCATAGGATGACCACACGGGTACTCCCGGATATCCTAGGACAACACTGGATGCTCCAGGTGCCCGCAACCAATCCACCCAGATGTGTATTTAAGTAGCCACCTTAAGTTAACCATTAATTAACAATATCACATCTGTCATGGATACACTTAAACCCAATCCACGTCTACGAGCATAGCACAACAACATAAGCATAACGTAGAAGTAACTCCCAAGGGTTTGATAATAAAAGGGCAATAGGTTCTACCCCATCATCTACTTCCCAATACCCACATGTTAATCACATTCTAATCATGCAGTGGTTGAGGATTGCAACTAATGCATAAAAACTGGGTAATAAATGGGTATGATCAATGTGTTACTTGCCTTGCTGACGATCCGCAAAGCCTAGAGACTCATAGTAGAACGCTTCGCACTCTGGGAATTCTATCGCAAACAAACAGTAGCATACATAAGCACTCAATCATATATGCAAGGATAAAACTTCAAATAAGAAGACCCAATCTGAAAGTTCAACTTAAGTGATTCGATTTGCAAAAAGAATCTGTCAAAACGGAGCTACGGAACTGAAACTACGGTCAAAAGAACTTCGAATTCAAATCTTCTTGAAACCAAATTTAAATTTTCAAAACCTTGTTCAAGTTGATTAACCAGAAAGAGGGGTTCGAGACGAAGATTTTGTCGTTGGTTTCACTGGATTTGGACAAACGGTTAAAGAGTTGCGAGAGTTTGAAGATCAGGGGCTAATCTGTGATAAAAATAATCACGGATAGGTCCCTTGCCGAAAAAAAAAGAAAAAGACTATGGCGCGAACGTTCGCTAACAGAGGCAAACGGGTGAATTTGTTCGTTAAAACAAACTACGAACGATCGTTCGTTAAATAACCTAAACCAAGAAAATCGGGGAAAAACCGAACTGATCTAAAACTAATAATAATAAATAAATATAGGGTTTTCTAAAAAAACCAGGACGGACCGAAAAAACCGGCGGCGGCGGGCGGGATCCGAACGGCGGCGGCGGTGGCGGCGCCACGAGTCCGCTGGCGGCGAGGCGAGGCGGCGGGGCTCGGCTGGCTGCAGATGGCGCGGGCGGCGGGCAACATGGGTGGCGGCAAAGAACTTGCAAGAATGGTGGCGGGGCTGAGGTGGCGAGGCGGGACGAGGAGAGAGGCGGCGGGGTACCTATAGGAGGACGGGGGGAGGGGTCCGAGGCGGCTTGGGGGAGGGGGCAAGGCGGCGGGGCGAGGCGGAGTTCGGCTCGGGGATGAGTCCGGATGTGAAGGCCTCACATGAGGAAGGCGGCGACAGTGAGCTTGCCCGTTCGGTGGGCTGCTATTCCGATCAAGAACTTAAAAAAAACAATTCCACCGAAAAGGAAAAATCCTAAATAAATATAAAAAAATTCTAAAAAAAATGGCAAAAACAATTTTCAACGTCTAAATAAAATATTTAGAACAAAGTGAACATTTTCTTGGCCTAAAAATGAAATTCTGAAAAAAGCATATTTTTCTAATTCAAATATAATAACAAATAAAATCCAAATAAAATAATTATTTGATTTTAACATTCCCCCCAATATTTCTTTTATTTTGAGGAAGTCATATTATCTCCTCTCTTTTATTTTTAATATTGGAAATATTTTCGGAGAGAAAAATAATTAAAACCAAAATGATCCTCTTTTCAATACTTGAGGAAAATCCAAATATGAAAATAAATGAAATCCCCAACTCTCTCCGTGGGTCCTTGAGTTGCTTAGAGTTTCTAGGATCAAAACCAAAATGCAAATAAAATATGATATGCATATCATGACCTATGTATAACATTCCAAATTGAAAATTTGGGATGTTACAAACCTACCCCCGCTTAAGGTGAATCTCGCCCTCGAGATTCGGGTTGGCTAGAAAATAGGTGTGGGTGGTCTTTCCGTAGATCTTCCTCTCATTCCCAGGTGGCTTCATCCTCGGTATGGTGGCCCCACTGAACTTTGCAAAACTTGATAACCTTGCTGCGTGCGACTCGGCTAGCAAACTTGAGAATCTTGACAGATTTCTCCTTGTAGGTCAGATAACTATCCAACTGAATTGCTTCCAGGGGCACTGTATCTCTTAGAGGAATATCGGCCATCTCAGCATGGCACTTCTTCAACTGAGAAACATGAAACACATCATGAACTCCTGACAGTACTTCGGGTAACTCCATCTTGTAGGCCACTTCTCCCATACGTTCCAAAACTCGGTATGGTCCTACAAATCTCGGGGCTAACTTTCCCTTAACTCCAAAACGTTTAACTCCTCGCAGAGGTGACACACGAAGATACGACCTGTCTCTGATTTCATAGACTACCTCCTTGCGTTTTGAGTCTGCATAACTCTTCTGCCTGGACCGAGCTACCTTCAGTCTATCTCAAATCAACTTAACCTTCTCTTCCGATTCTTTGATCAAATCTGGTCCAAACAACTGACGGTCTCCAACTTCATCCCACAGCAACGGTGTCCTGCACCTCCTTCCATACAAAGCTTCGAAAGGGGCCATCTTCAAACTGGCTTGATAACTGTTGTTGTATGAAAACTCTGCGTGAGGCAAATTATCATCCCAACTAGATCCATAATCTAGCGCACAAGCTCTCAACATGTCCTCTAGAATCTGATTAACTCTCTTGGTCTATCCATGTGTCTGCGGATGAAAGGTTGTACTAAACTCTATCCTGGTACCCAAATTTTGGTGCAGCTGATGCCAAAACTTTGAAGTAAACTGTGTTCCTCTATGTGATACGATGGTCCTGGGAACTCCATGCAGACATACGATCCTGGTCATGTATATCTTGGCCAACTTCGCACTCGTATTGGTGGTTTTCACTGGGATAAAGTGAGCCATTTTGGTCAAACGATCCACTACTACCCAGATAGAATCATATCCCGATCGGGTCCTAGGTAATCCGGTGATAAAATCCATGCCAAGCTTGTCCCACTTCCATTGGGTATCGCCATAGGCTGCAGTAATCCTACTGGCTTCTGATGTTCTGCCTTCACTCTTTGACATACATCACATACGGCTACATACTCGGCAATATCCTTCTTCATACCAGTCCACCAGAAATGCTCCTTCAAATCGAAATACATCTTGGTGTTTTCGGGGTGTATCGAGTATGGCGAGTCATGAGCCTCCTGAAGTATCAACTTCCTGATCTCTGCATTATTAGGCACATAAACACGGTCCTCAAACCACAAGGTGTCGTGCTCATCCTCACGAAAGCCTTTGGCTTTTCCTTTACTCATCCTCTCCTTTATCTCAGCAATTTCCTTATCATCCTTCTGAGCTTCTCGAATCTTTCCCAATAATGTCGACTGGACTTCCATTGCTGCAACAAAACCTCTAGGGACTATCTCCAAACGAAGCTCCCTGAGATCTTCGGCCAGCTCCTTTGGTAATCCTCTGCTTACGAGGGTATTGGCATAACTCTTCCGGCTCAAAGCATTGGCTATGACATTGGCCTTGCCTGGATGATAATGCAGCTTCATATCATAATTGAGGGAGTCCTGGATTAGGGGGTGTCCGGATAGCCGAACTATCACCGTTGGCCGGACTCCTGGACTATGAAGATACAAGATTGAAGACTTCGTCCCGTGTCCGGATGGGACTTTCCTTGGCGTGGAAGGCAAGCTTGGCGATACGGATATGTAGATCTCCTACCATTGTAACCGACTCGTGTAACCCTAACCCTATCCGTGTCTATATAAACCGGAGGGTTTTAGTCCGAGGACTAACAAAAATCATACCATAGGCTAGCTTCTAGGGTTTAGCCTCTCGATCTCGTGGTAGATCCACTCTTGTACTACCCATATCATCAATATTAATCAAGCAGAGTAGGTTTTACCTCCATCAAGAGGGCCCGAACACTCGGTAAAACATCGTGTCCCTTGTCTCCTGTTACCATCCGCCTAGACGCACAGTTCGGGACCCCCTACCCGAGATCCGCCGGTTTTGACACCGACATTGGTGCTTTCATTGAGAGTTCCTCTGTGTTGTCATCCTTAAGCCCGATGGCTCCTTCGATCATCAACAACGACGCGGTCCAGGGTGAGACTTTTCTCCCCGGACAGATCTTTGTATTCGGCGGCTTTGCACTGCGGGCCAATTCACTTGGCCATCTGGAGTAGATCGAAAGCCACGCCCCTGGCCATCAGGTCAGATTTGGAAGTTTGAACTATACGGACGTTATCCGCGGAGACTTGATCTTCGACGGATTCGAGCCACAGCCAAGCGAGCCGCACTGTCTCGATGGGCATGATCAAATTCTGCAGCGAACAAAGGCCTCGAGGCCGCATCAAAGATCCGCTCCGACCCTTAATCCGGAGCCGGATTCCCCGATCGAGGACGAGTGGTTGGACACCGCCTCGGGGGCTACGATCTCTATGGCGATTGAGCCGAACTCAATCCCTGTCCTTTGCGAAGACCTCGACTCCAGGGTGCCGGACTCCTCTCCGGACTCCGAACCCTCCGCGCCCCCGCCAATCGAATCCAATTGGGCGCCGGTTATGGAGTTCACTGCCGCGGACATCTTTCAGCACTCGCCCTTTGGCGACATCCTGAATTCACTAAAGTCTCTCTCTTTATCTGGAGAGCCCTGGCCGGACTACGGTCAGGAAGGTTGGGATGCGGACGACGAAGAAATTCAACGCCCACCCACCACCCACTTTGTAGCCACTGTCGATGATTTAACCGACATGCTCGACTTCGACTCCGAAGACATCGACGGTATGGACGACGATGCTGGAGACGACCAAGAACCAGCGCCTACAGGGCACTGGAAGGCCACCTCATCATAGGACATATACATGGTGGACATCCCAAAAGATGGGAACGGCGACGGAACAGCGGAGGATGACCCCTCCAAGAAACAGCCCAAGCGCCGGCGTCAGCGGCGCCGCTCTAAATCCCGCCACAGCAAAAATGGTGATTCCGACACGGGAGATAATAACACCCCGGACAGTGCCAAAGACAACCCCCTCCAGCAGGATTCAGCACAGGAGGAGGGAGAAGCCAGCCCCCATGATAGAGCGGCAAACAGGGAGGTGGAGGACGATAATTATATGCCTCCCTTCGAAGATGAGGCAAGCCTCGGACGACGCATTTAATTTGTCGTGCCCGAGGATCCCGTCAAGAGGAGCGTTTCAAACGCAGGCTTATGGCCACGGCAAGCAGCCTCAAGAAAAGCAGCAGCAGCTTAGAGCTGACCAAGACTTGCTAGGCGGCGGATGGATCAAGTCCTTGCAGCCAAGAGTACGAACTCGAACGCCCCTCCAAGAGATATCCAAAACGCAGGCTGCTACCCCAATTAGAGGAAGCAGCACCCAAACCTACATCACCAGCGCATGATGCGGCCGACCGGCCACCCCGTGGTCGCGACAGAGAGGCCTCTAGGCCGTCCATTCAAGCCGCACCCCGGCGTCACTCGAAAAGTACCAAGGCATGGGGAAACGCGCCAGACCTGCGAGACATATTGGAGGACAAGGCAAGGCAAACAAGATCGATCTACGGATCGCGTGGGCGCCCCACGACACGTGATGATATCCGTCACGCCGGATACAGCAATTCCGGCCGGGCCGAACACAGTATACAAAGCTCATTTGAGCTGCGTCGTGATATAGCTCAATACAGAGGCGCCGCACACCCCCTATGCTTCACAGACGAAGTGATGGATCATCAAATCCCCGAGGGTTTCAAACCCGTAAACATCGAATCATACGATGGCACAACAGATCCAGCGGTTTGGATCAAGGACTACCTCCTCCATATCCACATGGCCCGCGGCGATGATCTACACGCCATCAAATACCTCCCACTCAAGCTTAAAGGAGCAGCTCGGCATTGGCTTAACAGCTTGCCAGCAGAATCAATTGGTTGTTGGGAGGACCTGGAGGCCGCATTCCTTGATAACTTCCAGGGCACATACGTGCGACCACCAGACGGCGATGACCTCAGCCACATAATTCAGCAGCCAGAAGAATCGGCCAGACAATTCTGGACACGGTTCCTAACCAAGAAAAATCAAATCGTTGACTGTCCAGATGCAGAGGCCCTTGCAGCCTTCAAACATAACATCCGCGACGAGTGGCTTGCCCGGCACCTAGGACAGGGAAAGCCGAAATCCATGGCAGCCTCACAACACTCATGACCCGCTTTTGCGCGGGAGAGGACAGCTGGCTAGCTCGTAGTAACAACTTGACCAAAAAGCCTGGTAGTTCGGATACCAAGGACATCAATGGCAGGTCGCGTCGCAACAAGCACAAGCGCCACATTAACGGCGATAATGCTGAAGATACGGCAGTCAATGCCGGATTCAGAGGCTCTAAACCCGGTCAGCGGAAAAAGCCATTCAAAAGAAATACTCAGGGCCCGTACAATCTGGACCGAATACTCGATCGCTCGTGCCAAATACATGGCACCCCCGAAAAACCAGCCAACCACACCAACAGGGATTGTTGGGTCTTCAAACAGGCAGGCAAGTTAAATGCCGAACTCAATGCCAAGGGGCTGCATAGCGATGACGAGGAGGAGCCCCGCCGCCCGAACAATAGAGGACTGAAGGGCTTCCCCCACAAGTGCGGACGGTGAACATGATATACGCAACCCACATACCCAAAAGGGAGCGGAAGCGTGCACTAAGGGACGTATATGCGATGGAGCCAGTCGCCCCAAAGTTCAACCCATGGTCCTCCTGCCCGATCACCTTTGATCGAAGGGAGCACCCCACTAGCATCCGCCACGGCGGATTCGCCGCATTGGTTCTTGACCCAATCATCGACGAATTTCACCTCACTAGAGTCCCGATGGACGGCGGTAGCAGCCTGAACCTGCTCTATCGGGATACAAAGGCGCAAAATGGGCATAGACCCCTCAAGGATTAAACCCACAAAGACGACCTTTAAAGGCGTCATACCAGGTGTAGAGGCCAATTGTACAGGCTCAGTTACACTCGAAGTGGTCTTCGGATCCCCGGATAACTTCCGAAGCGAAGAGTTAATCTTGGCATAGTCCCGTTCGCAGCGGCTATCACGCATCGCTTGGACGATCCGTGACGGTAAAGTTCAATGCGGTGCCGCACCACGCTGCGTACCTCAAGCTCAAGATGCCAGCCCTCGAGGAGTAATCACGGTCAATGGAAACACCGAACGCCTCTCCAATAGAGGAGCACACGGCGGCCCTCGCGGCGGAGGTGCAAAGCAGCCTCTCACAGCAATTCTCGAGTCCGGCTATTAAACGTCCGGACACCGTCAAGCGCGCCCAGAGTAACCTACAACAAAACCGCTGGCACGATCCGAGCACGCAGAGCAATCCGCCCCAACCCCAGCCCTCGCGAAATTGCGAAGCGATTATTACGGCGTACATAACTACGCTCTGGAGATACCATGGGCATAAGGGAGGGCACAACCACGGCACGCCTGCACGCGGCTCAACCGCACTGGGGCCCCGATTGTGTCATTCTTTTCTTTCTTCTTTTCTCTTACTTTCGGGACTCCGTTTTGAAGCCCTGTCCGGCTCTAGAATTGCCGAACTCACGATGCAACAGCCAGGAAGCGTAGCTACGTCGAGTGTCCGGTGGTATCTACTACGAGCATTATACCTGTTTTACATACCATCCTGCAGCTTACCCCTGGAGGGGGACATGTTAAATAGTCCCATCCCTTGCTTATCGCACTATTTGTATCGTTCTGCTTTCATTGCAGTACTTTTTTGAATAAACAATACATAGCTTTTGCCTATTATTGCACTCCTTTTTTTATCTATATATATGTTCATTCATGACATGTTGCACCCGTACACTTTGTTACGGCCAACACACCAGGGGCTTAAGTACCCCAAAAATATGGTGTGATAAGTCCAAACACTTTCACAAGTGCGGCACCCCGAACTTATAGCATTATATGCATCGGCTCCGAATCATGTCTTGGGTCAATAGTTGGGTTTGCCCGGCTCCCATGTTTTGGTACCTTACGTTCCGTTATATCGGCTAAGGTAGCTTGGGAGAACCACTGCGATTGTGCCCGGTTGAGCTGGGTTGAGCACCTCGGGAGAAAGCTAAACTGACCATCATGATAGAGGCGAGAGCCGGTCGCTGTTCGAGAGGTTTTTCGGGTCCCTAAAGACTTATGCCGCTTAGAGCGAGGAGTCGGCATTGTCCGCCAAGGCGTGGATAGCGCCCGAACTCGGTCTTCCGAATACTAGGGGCTTCACGAAATTTAAAATTATAGAATTCTATGGCTAAGTGAGAGTGTTCAAGCACTATAGTCCGGTTGCCTTGTTCGTTATGTTGAGCGCCCCTCAAGGACCCAAGAATGGGAACAAGAGTGCTCAAGTTTATCCCGAACACCCCAAAGCACTCGTGGCATGGGGCTGAAGCCAACGACTTGCCATCTCTCAAATTTGATAAACGGCCGCATGAGATGGTAATATTTTAAATTCAAGCGTTGCTTAGCGCATATGAACAAGTTTTCAGCGTACAGGATAACAAATGCGAGTCTATTAAAAAATTACATCTTTGGAGCATTCACCCGCTATAAGGCGGGCACCCTTTAGGACACCCTCACAGTACATTTCGGGCTTGCGATGCTCCTTGCCCTTCGGTGGCCCGTCCGTCACAAGCTTCTCAGCATCCAGCTTGCCCCAGTGCACTTTAGCACGGGCAAGGGCCCGACGGGCACCTTCAATGCAGACGGAGCGCTTGATGACTTCAATCCATGGACAGGCGTCCACCAGCCGCCGCACTAGCCCAAGTAGCTCCTGTGCATGGCTTCCAATGGCCACACACCAATTATGAGGCCCTTCATGGCCTGTTCGGCGACCTTGTGGAGCTCGACCAGCTGCTTCACTGGTCGCTCAGGCACGGATGTCCGCCTCAAAGATCTTGAGACCAGAACACCTTTTCGTCGAGCTCCCCTCCTTGGCGCGGTAGAACGCGGCAGCATCGTATTACACCACGGGCAGATCTGCGAATGCTCTGGAGAGCTCCGGATTCGGGTAAGTAATAGATAATCCACTTTCACATGCTTGCTTTGCATAAAAATGCCTTACCCGCCGCTATCTTCTTTAATGATTCAATTTCTGGAGGGCTTTTTGGGCTTGGCCTTAGCGGCTTTGGCACTCTCAAGAGCCGAGGCGAGCTCGGACTCTCGAGTCTTGAGCCACGCTCCAAACTCGTGTTTTCCACGAGCACGGAGCTCTTGCCGCACCTCGCCACCCGCGCCTCCTGCTTCTCTCGCTCGGTGCGCTCCGTGGCGCTTTGCTTTCGGTCATGGACACCGCTTCCTTGTGGTCGCCACCTCGCTCGTGGGCCCCTACAATACCCACGTTAGTCCTGTCATTTTGCAACCAAATCCTTTCTATAAGGTATTACTTTAATAAGGTATTACTTACCTTCCTTGTCCTCGAGCTGCTTCTTGGCAAGGCCGAGCTCGTTCTCGGACCGCCGAGGCTCTGCTCAATGCATTAACCTCCATGATCGGTCGGGCAGAGGTCAGCAGCGCAGCCTGCATTCCCATATTGACATACTTATGTTAGACTCCTGCATATATCTTTTAGATCCTCAGTCCGCTTTTTTCTTTTGAACACCGAACTAAGCATCAGGGCTACCGTCTATGCAGTAATATTTTTACATATTTTAAACTTACCTCAAAGCCTGTTAGAAGGCTGGTACAAGCTTCATCAGCCCGCTCTTGGCGGACTGAACTTTCGGATCACCACACTCATAACAAATGTGGTGCTCCTCGTCGATGGAGGCGCTGTTAAGCGCCTCCGAAGCTATCCGGTGCCTCCGGATGGACGGAGGTCACCGGCGTCGCGATCTTGCCCTTCTTACGAAGGGCCGCTTGCGGACTTGAGAACCACTGAAGGTTTGATGGAGTCGGCACAAGGCGGACTTAGAGCCCTCGGGGTTTCGCCCCTTTCGCCAGAGTCCGGGAGGTCGCCTTGCGGCGCCTCCAGGACCACCTCCTCTGGCTGGGCCCATTTTGGGACTCCACCGCGGTGTCGTCTGCGTCACGAGGAGAGGAGGCGGTCGAAAGTGAAGTGCTATTCACATCCGACGAATCCAGGAGCCGCTCGATGAAGCGGCGAGCCTGCCCTGGGCGGGCTACATGGTTATATTCGGTGTTAGAAGACACTATCGACAAATAAAAAGTCATGAGCTATTCTGGAGTCCGGACACTTACGATGTCGCCAGGGGCTTGGCCCTTGGTGGCCACTCCTCCTCATCGTTGTCGGCGTTGGTGGAGAAGTCCGGAGGAAGGGTCCTTCCTTTCTTGACCCTCCGGCCTCCCCGATCGGGCGGCCTTCCTTTTTTCTCTCTCTTCACGGGGAGAGGCTTTTTTCCTCCTCCCCGTCCTCAGGGGAGGATTCCGCCTCAGAGTCGTCGGACGATGAGTCCGACAACACCTGGCGTCGGGCGCTCCTTCGAGTCCCCGTGGCCTTCTTCTCCAGCACCACGTGAGGTGCCAGAGCCAGCAGCTCCGTCAAGCGGGCGTCCGCTGGGTCTTTTGGCAAGGGAGCCGGACAGTTAACCTGCCAGGACATGTTACACCAGTCCTGTCAAAGGTAAGGGAGTTTAGATCCCACATAGAGTCAAACTATGAAAAACAAGAGTCCCGTAAAGGGCAAAATAGCTTACCTCGGTAGCTTGGCGCTGCGAGCTGAATCCGTGATCTTCGGTAGCGGATGTGGGAGCCTCGGCGCCCTTGAACAGCACCTTCCAGGCATCTTCGTACGTAGTGTCGAAGAGCCTTTTCAGAGTTTGGTGCTGTGCCGGATCGAACTCCCACAATGTGAAGGCCCGTTGTTGGCATGGGAGGATCCGACGGATGAGTATAACCTGGACTACATTGACAAGCCTGAGATTCTTGTCCACCAGGGTTCGGACGCAGGTTTGGAGTCTGGACAGCTCTTCCGAGTCACCGCACGTCAGGCTCGTCTCTTTCCATGATGTGAGCCGTGTGGGGAAGCTGGATCAGAATTCAGGGGCCGCCGCCCATTGAGAGTCGCGCGGCTCGGTGATGTAGAACCACCCCGATTGCCACCCCTTTATGGTCTCCACAGGAGCCCTCGAGCCATAGGACTTTGGCCATCTTGCCAACCATGGCACCTCCGCACTCCGCTTGGCGGCTGCCCACTACCTTCGGCTTGACATTGAAGGTCTTCAGCCATAAGCCAAAGTGGGGCTGGATGCAGAGGAAGGCCTCACACACGACGATGAATGCCGAGATATTGAGGATGAAATTCGGGGCCAGATCGTGGAAGTCCAGGCCGTAGTAGAACATGAGCCCTCGGACAAATGGGTGAAGTGGAAAACCTAGTCCGTGGAGGAAGTGGGTGAGGAACACCACCCTCTCATGGGGCCTGGGGGTGGGAATGAGCTGCCCCTCGTCGGGGAGCCGGTGCGCGATGTCGCTGGACAAGTATCCGGCCTTCCGCAGCTTTTTGACTTGTCCCTCCGTGACGGAGGAGACCATCCACTTGCCTCCCGCTCCGGACATGGCTGGAGGAGGTTGAGGAGGGATGTGCGGACTTGGGCGCTGGAGCTCGAGTCTTGTGAAATGGATGAGCAAAGGAGGAAGAAGGCGTGGGTGAAAAGGTAGATCCTTATCCCCTTATATGGACGGACGAAGCTATGCGTCCCCCGCCAGCCTGGTAAAACTCACTTATCCCCCAAGTGCCGTAATCAATGGCGCGGTTGGGTCACCCACGTCCGTATTGATGGGAATCCGGAATAAGGGGCACGATCTCCGCTCGATAATACGTGCCAAGGAAACCGCCTCGCTTCGCGACCGAGGTGGAGCAGTAAAAGCGATTCAGTATAAAGGCACGGCCGTGGTGTGATGTCACGCCACGGAATACGTCGGCAGATCTGTGCAAAGGTTATTCTCTACGGTGGTATGTGGAACTTGTTTTGCAGAGCCGGACACTATCCTTGTGTTCAAAATCTTCTATGAAGTATTCGGAGGAGGAACCCGCCTTGCAATGCCGAAGACAATGTGCGCGCTGGATTCGTCGTGATTGAAGCCTAGTTCAGGGGCTACTGAGGGAGTCCTGGATTAGGGGGTGTCCGGATAGCCGAACTATCACCGTTGGCCGGACTCCTGGACTATGAAGATATAAGATTGAAGACTTCGTCCCGTGTCCGGATGGTACTTTCCTTGGCATGGAAGGCAAGCTTGGCGATACAGATATGTAGATCTCCTACCATTGTAACCGACTCTGTGTAACCCTAACCCTATCCGGTGTCTATATAAACCGGAGGGTTTTAGTCCGTAGGACGAACAACAATCATACCATAGGCTAGCTTCTAGGGTTTAGCCTCTCTGATCTCGTGGTAGATCCACTCTTGTACTACCCATATCATCAATATTAATCAAGAAGGAGTAGGGTTTTACCTCCATCGAGAGGGCCCGAACCTGGGTAAAAACATCGTGTCCCTTGTCTCCTGTTACCATCCGCCTCGACGCACAGTTCGGGACCCCCTACCCGAGATCCGCCGGTTTTGACACTGACAATAATCCTTTATAAGCTCCAACCATCTCCTCTGCCTGAGATTCAGCTCCTTCTGTGTGAAAATGTACTTCAAACTCTTATGATCTGTGTACACATCACAACAGTTTCCAGTAAGAAAATGTCTCCAGGTCTTGAGTGCATGCACCACAGCTGCTAACTCCAAATCATGCGTGGCATAATTCAACTCATGCGGTCGAAGCTGACATGAGGCATATGAAACCACTCTTCCATCTTGCATAAGTACACCTCCAAGTCCTAAGCGAGAAGCATCGCAATACACTTGGAAATCCTTGCGTATATCCTGCAGAATCAGCACTGGGGCTGTAACCAAACGTTTCTTCAACTCCTGAAAACTTGCCTCACATTCATCTGTCCTTTTGAACTTAGTGTCTTTCTTCAACAACTCCGTCATTGGCTTCGCAATCTTAGAAAAATTCTCAATGAATCTCCGATAATATCCCGTGAGTCCAAGAAAACTGCGGATCTCTCCAACCGAGGTGGGTGATAGCCAATCAATGACAGACTTAACCTTGGTAGGATCCATGGCTATACCTTCTCCTGATATAACATGTCCAAGAAATCCTACTTCCTTCAACCAAAACTCGCATTTGCTGAACTTGGCATATAACTCATGTTCCCTGAGCTTCTCGAGAACTAAACACAAATGCTCCTTGTGTTCCTCTTCATTCTTCGAGTATACCAAAATATCATCAATGAACACCACAACAAACTTGTCCAAGAACTCCATGAACACCTTATTCATGATACTCATGAAATAGGCAGGGGCATTAGTCAATCCAAATGACATAACCATATACTCATATAGCCCGTACCTTGTGGTGAAAGCTGTCTTAGGTATATCCTATTCTCGGATATTCAACTGGTGGTATCTTGATCGCAGATCGATCTTGGAAAATACTTTAGCTCCTTGCAGCTGATCAAACAAATCATTGATCATCGGTAGTGGGTACTTGTTCTTGATCGTCACTTCGTTCAATGCAGGATAGTCAACAACCATTCTCAACGATCCATCCTTCTTCTCAACCAAGAGCACTGGGGCTCCCCATGGTGACGAGCTTTGTCGAATGTATCCCTTATCCAATAACTCCTTGATCTGTTCTTAATCTCCTCTAGATCATTTGCGAGCATCCGGTATGGTCTCTTCGATATTGGTTCGGTGCCTGGCAACAGCTCTATCAAAAACTCAATGTCTCGATCCGGCGGCATGCCTGGTAACTCCTCTGGAAATACATATGGATAATCCTTCACTACAGGCACTTCCTCCTGAACAATTCTTGAGAGGGAATTTACTTGGGTCCTCCTTGGCACATGTTTGGATACATACTTAATCCTTTTTCCCTCCGGGGTAGTGAGCAAAATTGAGTTACTAGCGCAATCGATGTTTCCTGCATACATCGATAGCCAATCCATTCCTAGTATCACATACAATCCTTGTGACTCCAAAATTATTAGGTCTGAGGGCAAAACATGCCTACCTATGGTCAATGGCATCTGAAAACATCCTTGGCTTGCCATATACTCTGCTCCTGGCGAGCTTACTAACATAGGTGTCCTAAGAACTTTGGTGGGCAACTTTTACTTATCCACAAATCCCCTTGAAATGTATGAATGTGTCACAGCCCTAGAATTTGTTTGTCATTAGTTGCATTAAGGCATTCATGTCATCATGTTTAAATTCCTAAGAAATTTGAAATGGGGATGTTGAAACCCTAGCACCAAATGAATTCAACTAGGTTCAAACTTAAAACCTTTCAATGAACCCAAAATGCCCTCCATAAATGTTCACCATCTTTGGTACTGGCTAAACCCTCTGCCAAAAATGGTTTCATATTTTTGGAGGCTATTCTGGATTTTTGCAAGCCATAAGTATTTGCATTTGGGCAATTTAAAACCTATAAATAATTTAAATGCCCAAATAATCTTGAAGGTATTTTTAGGCTGTTGAGAATATTTTAAAATGTGCCTCTGAATATTTTCAGGTTTTTCATAAATGGAATAGTATTTTTACTATTTCAAAACACAGAACAGAAACAAATAAAAACAAAAACAGGAAAAGCAGAGAGGAGAGAAACCCTACCTCGACTTACCCCTCCAGCCCACCTGCGCAGCCCACCTGACCGGCCCAACCCACCAGGCCTCTGCCAGTCGCCATCTCCACCGCCCCTGGTCGGACGCGCGGCGCGTGTTCGACGCACAGACGGCCAGGCTGCCACGCCCCTGGCCACCTCCTGCTTCTGCCGACGCCTTGGACGGCTCGAGACGACGCCACACGCCCCCCTGACCTCTCTCTCTCTCACGCCCGCAGCTCCTCCCCTTCTCTGTCTCGCCTCCCTCCCGCGACCGAACGGAGCCCGCCGCCGCCGCTCGCCGTTGCTACGCCCTGGGCCATTCCCTCGCCCCTCTGACGAGTTCATGAGCTCCGCCTCGACGTCCTCAACCTCCTCGCTCCGCCACTCGACGCCGAGCGCGCCCCTCTGCCCTCACCGAGCTCGTCCCCCACCGCCGTCGCCGGAGATCCCCCCCCCCGATGCCCCGAGTGCCTCAGGCCTCCCTGAGCTCGCCGTCCACTCCAAGAAGATCGCCGTGAGCTTCTGCCCGTCCTCCCCCTCTCTGTTTTCTTCTCTGTGCACCGTAGCCGCCGCGCCACTTGCGCTGATCGCTGACCGCCTCCCGAGCTCGTTTCGGCGAGCTCCGGCCCCCTAGCCGCTGCTGCTTGCTGCGTTGGATGCTTGGCGAGCTCCAGCTCTCGCTGGTGCCCTCCGCCGCTTCGCTTAGGCGGCGGAAGGGCGATTCGAGCACCTCCGCCGCACCTCACCGAGCCTTGCCGCCGCCAAACCTCGTCGCGGCAGGGATTCCGCCACCCGCAGCCTTCGCGGGCTCCTCGGATGCTTGCGCAGGGATGGGCTTTCCTTTGGTGCCTTTAAGCGCATCCACCGACGCAGAAGCGCCCGTCCCGAGCAACTCCGGCGAGGTCCCGCCGTCGCCGTGGTGGCGGCGAAACCCTGTTTAGCTGACGTGGCAACAATTAGTTTAGGCTCTAATTAACACCCACAACCACTGACTAGTGGGTCCCAGCGTCAGGTTTGACCTGGGTCAGCGCAGTTGACCTATTGACGTCATGCTGATGCAATAAATCATTTACTGGATTTATTCTTATACAGAAAATTCCAGAAAATTGTATAAACTTCTAAAATTCATAGAAATTCAACCGTAACTCCAAATGAAATAATTTATATATGAAAAATGATCAGAAAAATCCAATCTATCCATCTGTACCATTTTCATGCATGTTAGAACAACTTATAGCTGCTGTTTAGCACAAATCACATAAATGGCATTTGAATTTCACATATGGAGTTTGGATTTGAACTTAGGGTTCAAACCAACTTCATTTAACCTTTTTGCTAGCGGCATTAGCTCAAAACACCAGCATGTTGCCATGTCATGATCATGCATCATATTGTGCATTGCATTAATTGTGTTCTCCCTTGTTTGCCGGTATTTGTCCCCTCTCGGTAGGCGTATCCCGACGATGAGTTCGATGACACGGATAAAGAACTATATTATCTTCAGAAGTGCCAGGCAAGCAAAACCCCCTTGTTCATTCCGATATAATCCCACTCTCTCGCTCCTGCTCTATTTTACTGCATTAGGACAACAACGACTCATGTGTTACTTGCTGCGGTAGCTGAACCCCTATCCTCTGCATGACCTGTCATTCCACAGTAATTAGATGAAACCCACTAGCATGAGTAGGAGTTGTTTGAGCCCTGATGTGCCTACTCATTCATGCTTGTTTGTCATGCCTGCTATTGCTTAGAGTTGTGTCAGGTCTGATTCATCGGGAATGAATTGGAAAGTGGTGAACATGTCCTACTGTGTGTGAGCTAAGTGTGTGAACACGATTTGGTAAAGGTAGCGGTGAGAGGCCATGTAGGAGTACATGGTGGGTTGTCTCATTGAAACCGTCCTCAGGAACTGAGTTCTGTGTTTGTGATCCATGAACAGTTACTACCACACATTGGAATGCTTAAGTGCCCCTCTCGACTTATTAATCAACTTGATCTCTGTCCAGGAGTTGCAACTAGTTTCTGGTGTTTGTAGGTAGTGTTAGTAGTCTACCAAGTGGCACCCGGTACAGGTGGGCTTGGGGCAGACTAAACACTGAGTGTACGGTGTACCAAGCGTAGATCCATCCGTCGAGATGGGCTTGGGAACCCTGCTCACATCGTTTGGGGCCGTGAGTGACACCCCGGCCGGATCTCCTTGCGGATGGAACCCGAATAGGCGATAAACCTGGACGAGAGACTTGTGTGGTTAGTCGGTCGTGGCGACTCCTCGCCCGCTTCCGCTTGAAGGTTGTCGAGGTACATGGCGTGTCTACAGGCGATAAGTGGCGAGAGCGTGTGTGAAGAAGTACACCCCTACAGGGTTATCATTATCTATTCGAATAGCCGGATTCCTCGGATATGGAAACTTGGACCCCTTGCATAGTTCATAGACAAGTGAAAGTGGATACTATAAAACTCGCAAGATAAGCGTGAGTGCTATGGATGGCGTTCTCGTAGGGAGACGGGAGCGGATCCATAGTGGTGTATTGATATGGTGAATATGTGGACTCGTGTGCGCCACCTCAAAAGAGTTACTTGCAGTCGTAGTTTAGGATAGCCACCGAGTCAAAGCTGGCGTGCTGTAGTTAAACTCCACCACCCCCTTTTGATAATGATGCATATGTAGTTAGATCTGATGTAAGTCTTGCTGAGTACATTTGTACTCACGTTTTCTTATTTCATGTTTTGCAGAGAGACGTCAGTCTCGCTAGTAGTTCCGCTTGGACTTCGACGTTTAGCTTGTTACCTCAGCTACGATCTTGTGCCCTCGGCAGGATCTAGTTGATAGTCAGGCTTCTCAGCCTTTTTCATTTATAGATGTCTGTACTCAGACATGTTAAGCTTCCGCTTGTGCTTTGACTTGTATGCTCACGAGTGTTGGGTCATGAGACCCATGTTTGTAATATCTCGCTCCTCGGAGCCTAATGAATAAATATTTGAGTCGTAGAGTTATGTTGTGATGCCATGTTGTATTTACACATATTGAGCATATTGTGTGTATGTTTGAAATGCTTGGTATGTGTGGGATCCGACAATCTAGTTGTTTATCCTTGGCAGCCTCTCATATGGGGAAATGTAGACTAGTGCTTCTGAGCGATAGTAGTCCGCTACAGCCGGTTCACGAGTCCTGCTAGCCCACAAGACTTGCTTGGACACTTGGTGGCGGCATGTGTTTCACTTCGTTCCTATGTACGTCTTCGGGAAATGTCACGCGGTGATATTCGAGTCTGCCTAGCCTGCTACAGCCGGGATACGGAGTCCTGTTAGCCCAGTGCTATAGCCCGAATTCATACGTTGATGACCGACATGCTCGATGTGATTCATGTGTGCCTGTCCCCATGGGTTACCGCTGCTTTGGGTTCACGACTAGCCATGTCGGCCCGGGTTCTTTGTCATATGGATGCTAGCGACACTATCATATACGTGAGCCAAAAGGCGCAAATGGTCCCGGGCCATGGTAAGGCGACACCCGTGGGAATACCGTGCGTGAGGCCGCAAAGTGATATGAGGTGTTACCGGCTAGGTCGATGTGACTTGGAATCGGGGTCTGACAGCGTTGGTATCGAGCTTTGCGCTGAGGATTACCAAGCCAAACTGGTGAAGTTGTGTCTAGAAATGCTTTAGTTATGTAAGGGAATTGGTTGTGGAAGGAGCGTAAGGCTCTTTTACTCCTTATACCTCATGGCCTTCGATCCGAGTCATCCTCTTCTCTTCTACGGGTTTAAGAACTAGGCTTCTCATCTATCTATCGAGGATGACATGTTACTAATCCATAGACCTTTAAGATTGTTGGTTTTAAGCCCCAGTTCAGTTCCTACTATTTCTGTATGATAACTGTTGATCTCGGAACCTTGATGTTGTGTGGTTATGCCACCATCTCTGCAGGATGTCTCAAATCATTTTGAGCATTTACAGCCGTTATGCTGTCCGAGTCTTCCCAGGTTTCTAAATAGTCTGATGCATTTGCAAATCTTTTTCTTCCGTTCCCGATGTCCTTTTTGGTCAGAATAAGCACACTAATCGGTAAGTCGAGGTACTTTGTTGCCTCGGCATAGATGTTGGAGCTATTATTATGACCCTAGGTGTTTAGGAAGTCACCTAGCAATTTAGCAATGCTTTTGTATCCCCAGTGTGAGGATTCTGGCCATTATTCTTGAAAGCATCCCGTGATGTTATTAGTTAGTAGGCATTCTACTCCTGGGTTCTTGAACCCGAGATTCACCCTACTTACCTCCTGTTGATAGTATTTGCTAGTTCCTTAGGTTGTTAGTAACCTTTGCATTAGCCCTCGAGGTCCGTGGCATTTCCTTCTTCCAAATGCCATGAACTATTTAAGGCAGAAGTTATTTGAACCAAAAGATCACAATCAGAGTACTCTTGAGGAGTTCTCCATTCATAATTGTGACTCTGCCAGTCCTACCTCTCTGCATGGGTTATTCGGAAGAAACCTGTTGAACTTGATCCGACATACTAACCTATGCATCCACAACTCAGAAAGTTATATGTTCCTCGAGTTGTTCCTCCTTAGTTGTGCATTCGTTTATCGATGCCTATTACTCTTGTGGTCCTTCAAGCCATTCTACCCTGAATGACTTGGAGAAACAAACTCCAGTACCTCATCCATATCCAGGATTGGGTCAAAGTAGTTGTATTTCGCAGATCAAAATGCCAATTCAGCTTTTGTTCTGTTCTACCCTGAAGTATTACCCACTTTATGTCAGGAACGTCATGAGAATTGCACCTTCTTTTATGAATTCTTGACGTAGTGATACTTCTCGCTATCATTATTCATTCCTCAGTCCCGTGTTGATGCAACCGGAATGCCGACAAGTGAATTGTGATGTGTGAAATCGATACTCCTAGCAACCTTGTTGCTTGGTAGTTAATGGACAATATTCTCATTCTTAGCGTGTTGGTTATTAAATCATCATATTAAGATTGATCGTGCTACCTAGTCCTTATTCTGGTGCACTCTTCGATCAATGAGTTAGGATTATATCAAGTCCTCACTCATTTGATCATATCGTCTTGCCCTGAAAAGCAAGATTGTTCTCGAGCTTAGTAACGTACCGGTGGTTCGTGACTTTCCAAATATCTTCTTGGAAGTGTTACCGGGTTGTCTCCTGGCTGTTATGTTGAGCTCGTGATCAAGTTGGTTTCTTGTGAACCACCCTTTCTCCAAGAATCTGTGTTGGATATCCCTGAGCTAGTTGGTTAAGCTAGACAACAACTTGGAGAGTTGGAAGATAAAAGCTTGCCTAACTTAGTTCGTTCCAAAGGGATATTCTTGTGTAGTGTGTGTTGAAGAAAGATGATATCTTCATCGATTGGTCCCCGTGATCGATTCTTTGGACCTATTGTCTTATCAATCCTTTGACTTGAGTATGGGCTATCATCAAGTCAAATCAGAACCAACGATGCTCGTAATGTTGTCTTACTCGTGGTTGATCCCTCGAGCATACACCATTACATCTTTGGTCTGACCAATGCTATCACCGTGTTCACATGATGGCGGAAGTCCAGTGATATGGAAATTTCGATGAGTTGTTGTTGAGCCCATCAGCAGCATTTTGTCCTTCCCATGACTCATGTTGAACATCAACCTAGTGTTGAAAACTTTGTAAGCAATGCCTTCGTGTTCCGTTCATGAAGCCTATGCTTGGATGGAAGAAGTGACTTCCTCGAATTCATGTGCTTTAGGTGTAAGTTGCCGCCATGAATTTGAGAAAGGTTTGTTTTGTTTCCTCTGGAATCGTCCCAAGTTAGTCATGCACGTACGAAGTGCCCTATGGTTTGATAGGTTGGCCGCCTCCACTCCATATGTGTTCCTAGCACACCAAGCCACTTATTGGTTTGTTCGAGGAAAAGGAGTTACTGTGCGAATACTAGTTCATGCACAAGATTCCAATATCCTCGAAGATGGTTCCCCACCTGAACTTGGTAGTGTTTTATCATAAGACTACCGTGTGGTCATGCTTGTCTGAGACAGCGTGTTCACATGTGTTTAGCAGAACCAGCTCATGTTTTGGAGCTTGCTATCTTAGTTCATTCCTCGAGAATCCCGCAACGCCATCTCGTCAAATCGTGTTGCAAACTTTCTTTCAGACATGCTGAGTCTGAAGTATCCTATTTGCAATCGGATCCGAATCTCAGGCAGATATGATGGTTGGAACATTCCCAACAGTTTCATCTTGTTCCCAGCTTGCACCGCCATTGTGCCAATCCCCCATGGACTGCCTTCTCGGTAGTTGCTGTCCAATATCATATTCAAAAGTGGACTTACCATGGGTCCCATCCATTTCCGATGATAAGCAAATCATCCATTGCGTTGTCTTCAACAAGGTAGTCCACATCATCCATCCTAGTCCGGGTATGCCATTCCTTCGAACTCTTTCAACGATCAATTGTAAATTGCCTTAAGCTGGTACGAAGAGTGTCAATGATCTATGGATCAAAAGTAATTCTTTTTGCCACTTAAGGGAGCAGTTCTTCGAGTCATCTTTCCTAAGGTGTTCCGTTATGGAATCATGGCAATCATCTCCTTGTTACTTTGACACCATCCACCATCTTTCTAAGCGTGGAATTGTTGCCACTAATCACACCTCGTTGTTTGTTCTTCCATCCCTTTCGATGTGTTTTGTGTCTCAACTCGAGACGTTTCTACATCTCATTCCGTGAGTCGATCATGTTTACTTGATCTTCGTGAAGATCGAATCATGTAGAGCCTCCCACTCTTTCCATTGTCGTGTTGGATGGAGTTCTCAAAGCAAGATGTCAATATCATGATGATGTTCGAATCAACCTTCTTATGAAGTGCAACCTGGATCGTGAAGACCGTGATAGTTTGTGCCCCCCTCTGTCTTCTTACCTCACGTCTTGAATCTCGGGATGAGATTCTTGTTTAGTGGGGGTGAGTTGTCACAGCCCTAGAATTTGTTTGTCATTAGTTGCATTAAGGCATTCATGTCATCATGTTTAAATTCCTAAGAAATTTGAAATGGGGATGTTGAAACCCTAGCACCAAACGAATTCAACTAGGTTCAAACTTAAAACCTTTCAATGAACCCAAAATGCCCTCCATAAATGTTCACCATCTTTGGTCTTGGCTAAACCCTCCGCCAAAAATGGTTTCATATTTTGGAGGCTATTCTGATTTTTGCAAGCCATAAGTATTTGCATTTGGGCAATTTAAAACCTATAAATAATTTAAATGCCCAAATAATCTTGAAGGTATTTTTAGGCTGTTGAGAATATTTTCAAATGTGCCTCCTAATATTTTCAGGTTTTTCATAAATGGAATAGTATTTTACTATTTCAAAACACGTAATGTAAACAAATAAAAACAAAAACAGAAAAGCAGAGAGGAGAGAAACCTTACGGACTTACCCCTCCAGCCCCTGCGCAGCCCACGACCGCCCAACCCACCAGGCTTCGCGATCGCCATCTCCACCGCCCGGTCGGACGCCCGGCTGCGTGCGACAGCAGACGGTCACCGTCTGCCACGCCTGCCACCTCCGCTTCGCCGACGCCTTTGGCGGCTCAGGGCAGCGCCACGCGCCCCCCTGACCTCTCTCTCTCTCACGCCCGCAGCTCCTCCCCTTCTCTGTCTCGCCTCCCTCCCGCGACCGAACGGAGCCCGCCGCCGCCGCTCGCCGTTGCTGCGCCCTGGGCCATTCCCTTGCCCCTCTGACGAGTTCATGAGCTCCGCCTCGACGTCCTCAACCTCCTCTCTCCGCCACTCGACACCGGGCGCGCCCCTCTGCCCTCACCGAGCTCGTCCCCGACCGCCGTCGCTGAATCCCCCCCCCCCCCGACGCCCCGAGTGCCTCAGGCCTCCCTGAGCTCGCCGTCCACTCCAAGAAGATCGCCGTGAGCTTCTTCCTGTCCTCCCCCTCTCTGTTTTCTTCTCTGTGCACCGTAGCCGCCGCGCCACTTGCGCCCGATCACCGGCCGCCGCCCCGAGCTCGTTCAGCGAGCTCCGGCCGCCCCTAGCTGTTGCTTGCTGTGTTGGATGCGAGGCGAGCTCCAGCTCCGCAGGTGCCCTCCGCCACTCGCTTGGGCGCGGGAAGGCGATTCGAGCACCTCCGCCGACTCACCGAGCCTTGCTGCCGCCAAACCTCGTCGGCTGGCAGGATTCGGCCACCCGGAGCCTTCGCTGGCTCCCGTGGATGTCGCAGGATGGGCTTTCCTTTGGTGCCTTTAGCGCATCCACCGACGCCTTAAGCGCCGTCCCGAGCAACTCCGCGAGGTCCCGCCGTCGCTGTGGTCGCCGGCGGCGAAACCCTGTTTAGCTGACGTGGCGACAATTAGTTTAGGATCTAATTAACACCCACAACCACTGACTAGTGGGTCCCAGCGTCAGGTTTGATCTGGGTCAGCGCAGTTGACCTGTTGACGTCATGCTGATGCAATAAATCATTTACTGGATTTATTCTTATACAGAAAATTCCAGAAAATTGTATAAACTTCTAAAATTCATAGAAATTCAACCGTAACTCCAAATGAAATAATTTATATATGAAAAAGGATCAGAAAAATCCAATCTATCCATCTGTACAATTTTCATGCATGTTAGAACAACTTATAGCTTCTGTTTAGCACAAATCACATAAATGGCATTTGAATTTCACATATGGAGTTTGGATTTGAACTTAGGGTTCAAACCAACTTCATTTAACCTTGTTGCTAGCTGCATTAGCTCAAAACACCAGCATGTTGCCATGTCATGATCATGCATCATATTGTGCATTGCATTGATTGTGTTCTCCCTTGTTTGCCGGTATTTGTCCCCTCTCGGTAGGCGTATCCCGACGATGAGTTCGATGACACGGATAAAGAACTATATTATCTTCAGAAGTGCCAGGCAAGCAAAACCCCCTTGTTCATTTCGATATAATCCCACTCTCTC
This sequence comes from Aegilops longissima, assembly GCA_021605205.1. Classification (NCBI taxonomy): domain Eukaryota; kingdom Viridiplantae; phylum Streptophyta; class Magnoliopsida; order Poales; family Poaceae; genus Aegilops; species Aegilops longissima. Next base: position 17,236,262 of record CM038679.1, on the reverse strand, counting down.
GCTCCTGCTCTATTTTACTGCATTAGGACAACAACGACTCATGTGTTACTTGCTGCGGTAGCTGAACCCCTTTATCCTCTGCATGACCTGTCATTCCATAGTAATTAGATGAAACCCACTAGCATGAGTAGGAGTTGTTTGAGCCCTGATGTGCCTACTCATTCATGCTTGTTTGTCATGCCTGCTATTGCTTAGAGTTGTGTCAGGTTTGATTCATCGGGAATGAATTGGAAAGTGGTGAACATGTCCTACTGTGTGTGAGCTAAGTGTGTGAACACGATTTGGTAAAGGTAGCGGTGAGAGGCCATGTAGGAGTACATGGTGGGTTGTCTCATTGAAACCGTCCTCAGGAACTGAGTTCTGTGTTTGTGATCCATGAACAGTTACTACCGCACATTGGAATGCTTAAGTGCCCCTCTCGACTTATTAATCAACTCGATCTCTGTCCAGGAGTTGCAACTAGTTTCTGGTGTTTGTAGGTAGTGTTAGTAGTCTACCAAGTGGCACCCGGTACAGGTGGGCTTGGGGCAGACTAGGCACAGTGGCACGGTGTACCAAGCGTAGATCCATCCGTCGAGATGGGCTTGGGAACCCTGCTCACATCGTTTGGGGCCGTGAGCGACACCCCGGCCGGATCTCCTTGCGGATGGAACCGAATAGGCGATAAACCTGGACGAGAGACTTGTGTGGTTAGTCAGGTCATGGCCGACTCCCTCGCCCGGCTTCCGCTTGAAGGTTGTCGAGGTACATGACGTGTACAGGGCGATAAGTGGCGAGAGCGTGTGTGAAGAAGTACACCCCTGCAGGGTTATCATTATCTATTCGAATAGCCGGATTCCTCGGATATGGAAACTTGGACCCCTTGTATAGTTCATAGACAAGTGAAAGTGGATACTCTAAAACTCGCAAGATAAGCGTGAGTACTATGGATGGCGTTCTCGTAGGGAGACGGGAGCGGATCCATAGTGGTGTATTGATATGGTGAATATGTGGACTCGTGTGCCACCTCAAAAGAGTTACTTGCGATGTAGTATAGGATAGCCACCGAGTCAAAGCTGGCTTGCTGCAGTTAAACTCCACCACCCCCTTTTGATAATGATGCATATGTAGTTAGATCTGATGTAAGTCTTGCTGAGTACATTTGTACTCACGTTTTCTTATTTCATGTTTTGCAGAGAGACGTCAGTCTCGCTAGTAGTTCCGCTTGGACTTCGACGTTTAGCTTGTTACCTCAGCTACGATCTTGTGCCCTCGGCGGGATCTCGGTAGATAGTCGGGCTTCTCAGCCTTTTTCATTTATAGATGTCTGTACTGAGACATGTTAAGCTTCCGTTTGTGCTTTGACTTGTATGCTTCGAGTGTTGGGTCATGAGACCCATGTTTGTAATATCTCGCTCCTCGGAGCCTAATGAATAAATATTTGAGTCGAGAGTTATGTTGTGATGCCATGTTGTATTTACACATATTGAGCATATTGTGTGTATGTTTGAAATGCTTGGTATGTGTGGGATCCGACAATCTAGTTGTTTATCCTTGGCAGCCTCTCATATGGGGAAATGTAGACTAGTGCTTCTGGCGATAGTAGTCCGCTACAGCCAGTTCACCGAGTCCTGCTAGCCCAAAGACTGCGCTTGGACACTTGACTGGCGGCATGTGTTTCACTTCGTTCCTATATCTGTCCTTCGGGAAATGTCACGCGGTGATATTCGAGTCCTGCCTAGCCTGCTACAGCCCGGGATATCGGAGTCCTGTTAGCCCAGTGCTACATCCCGAATTCATACGTTGATGACCGACATGCTCGATGTGATTCATGTATGCCTGTCCCCATGGGTTAGCGCCGCTTTGGGTTCACGACTAGCCATGTCGGCCCGGGTTCTTTGTCATATGGATGCTAGCGACACTATCATATACGTGAGCCAAAAGGCATAAACGGTCCGGGCCATGGTAAGGCGACACCCGTGGGAATACCGTGCGTGAGGCCGCAAAGTGATATGAGGTGTTACCGGCTAGGTCGATGTGACTTGGAATCGGGGTCCTGACAGAATGCGATGCACCGGTATCAAAAAGAACGATTGCAGTAAATGACTTAACCAAAAACTTACCTATAACTGTATCTGGCTGCTCTTCAACCTCCTCCACGTTAACGTGGTTCACTTGTCCCATGTTGAAAGGGTTGGGCTTCTTCCCAGAGCTTCCATTGCCGTTACCATTCTTTGCTTCAGAACACTCGGTGGCGTAGTGTCCAGTCTTCCCGCACTTGAAACAAGTAATGTGACTTAGATCCTTCTTGGCGGGCGTTGCTGAGTTAGAGCTGTTCTGATTGCTGCCTGCTCCATTCCCATTCCCATTCTTGGGGCCACTGTGGTTATGCGAACTTCCTCCATTGTGGGTGTGGCCTCCATGGTTATGGGTATATCATCCCAAATTCGGGGTAAAATGAGGCTTCTGCTGAGCTCCTGAATTGTACTTCCCTTGTCCATACTTCCTTTTGCGGCTCTCAATCTGTTGCTGCTTCCCTTCAATCATAAGAGACTTGTCTACCAACTCCTGGTAGTTGTTAAACGTTGCCACCATTAACTGCATACTCATCTCATCATTCAGTCCTTCCATAAACTTCTCCTGCTTCGCGGCATCTGTGGCCACATCATCTGGGGCATAGCGAGCTAACTTGCTGAACTCATCCACGTAGTGCCCCACAATACGGTTTCCCTGGCGTAAGTTGCAAAACTCACGCTTCTTCATGCTCATAGCTCCAGTTGAGACATGAGCAGTGCGGAATGCTTGCTGAAACTGCTCCCAAGTGACATTGGCTATAGGGAAAGCGGCCGTGTAATTCTCCCATCATGAGGCTGCGGGTCCATCCCATTGATGTGCGGCAAAATGCACCTTCTCAGCATCTGTGCAACCTGCGGTGGTCAACTCCCTTCCAATCCTGCATAGCCAGTCATCAGCAACTATTGGCTCGGTGCTACTAGAAAACACCGGCGGTTGCAACCTCAGAAAGCGGGCTAAGTTGTCAACAGGAGGAGGTGGTGGTGGGTTGTTGTTATTGTTGTTGTTGCCTTGGTTCTGGACTAGTAACTGCATCAAGGCATTCTGCTGCTGGATCAACTGAGTGAGCTCCGGTGGGAAGACAAATTTGGGGTCACGTCTCGGAGGCATCTGATGGGTTTAGAGGGGAGAGATTAGAATAGAATGAGGTCTAATGAGAAAACACTACCCATATGCACATGAGACAAATACATCGATATCACACCAAATCAATTCAAGCAAGGGCATACAATCGATCTAACTATCGTTACAGTGCTCGGACTACTACTATATATATGGGGGAAATACTACGGATCAAATGGTGGTCTATTAGAAATTTTGATTGGTGGAAGACTCCATGATATCCGCTCCAGCTTCGTCTTCATAATCATCATCACTACTATCGGGGCCGGAGTCGGTGTCGTTGATGATGTGTACTCTTTGAACGGATGTCATCGGGATGGTCGTCATCTCCTCCTGGCGCGGGGTCTCCCATGAATACTCCTAGCTTCCTCGTCAGGTCGTCATTCTTATCCACTAGTATTGCGATTTCCTCCTTGTATCCGTCGTGTGTAGACTTGAGTTCCTCTTCTAGCTCCATGTTCCTGGTCATCACCTTCTTCAGATCTATCATGCTTGCGCACATTTGGTTCTCCTGGCGACGAATGTGCTGGTTTAACTCCTGGATGAAAGTTGCAATGGACCTGTCCCTCCTGGTGCTGATCATCTCCCATTGCTCATCTCAGCACCCACATATCGGGTAGATGGTGTCCTTAAGATCCTTGTGATAAACTTCGCCGATGTGTCTCATGGCGATGTGGGCTGCCATGCTCTTTCCTAGACTCCAGGTTGGTGCATCAAAGGAAAACTCTATGGGTTCAGTAACTGGCGTGAATGTCCTTCCTGGAACTTGAACTCGAATCATCCAACGCTCCTCTTCTGGTAAAGTGGCGGTCTAGGTCCCGGTGAAGCTTGGTATTCCGATGTTCAGGTACCTAGTGACTTCCTTCAAGTGTCGTCGAAAAGGTGTGTCTTCATCCGGTTGTGCAAACTTGTTCCTTGAGTCCGCCATCCTATAGATTGGAAAATGGAGAGGAGTCGGAAATGAGTAGAGAAGAGTGACCTATGGCTCATCTTAGTGGTCGTGTACTACAATCAACATGTGCTCTGATACCATCTTGTAGCGATCCGATCTCAGACGGTCAAATCTCTGTGCATAAGTGTCATCCCTGGATCGGTAATGCCAACACACACAGTACTTGAAGGATTTATAACAGAGTGCAATCACACACTTATTACATCGAATGTCTCAAAAGAGAACTTATTACAATAAATATGGCTTAAGGCCATCTAAATAAGATAACAACGGAAGGCTTGGAAGATAAAGTGAGTCCATCAACACAAACAGCATAGCTGAGTGCACGACAACGACCTAGCGCACCTTACTCTTCATCTGAAAAGTCTGCAACAAGATATGTTGCAGCCCGAAACGGGTCAGCACATGGAATATGCTGGCAATATAACACAGTAGAGCAATGAACAGGTAAATGCTATCACTACATGCATATATGCCTGGTGGAGGCTCTATGGTTATAATGTTTTGCGAAAAGCCAATTTTCCCTACAACAAACGAATACATTTTATTTAACTATCATGGTAGTTGTTAAACATTGAGAAGGTTCCTCCAACTCAATCCCAATTAAGCAGTATTTAATAACCCAACAAAATTACTTTAGAGTGATGAGATCAACATGATAATCCAAGAACCAGATACTCAAGATGTCCGTAATCGGGGACACGGCTAACCATGATTAGTTTATACACTCTGCAGAGGTTTGCGCACTTTTCCCCACAAGACTCGATCTCCTCCGTTGGTTTTCTCGCACTACATGGTGTTTGAGAAACAGATGACCGAGACACAACCTTTCAGAAGCATATACTCTTTACTCTGGGTGGACAGTTACACCTACTTTCCCCTACATCTGCTAGCCCACCACTGAAAGAGGTCAAGCAACGTATTCAACAATGCTAGAGCCCATAATAGCTTGTGGCTGCACACGGAAGTTTCTAGCATGAATAATCTTATGATCCCTTTGAGCCTGGGTGGCGAACCATAGGAGGATCACACGGGTACTCCGGGATATCCTAGGGCAACACTGGATTCTCCAGGTCACTACTAGGGAAAACCTTATACACAGAACTTTAGCAGTAGCGAGGGCCAAAAAAGAACGCTGGTGCTAAGTAGCAGTAGCGCGCCTGAGCAAACTGCGCTGCAGATAAATTTCTAGCAGTAGCGCGTCTTGCTCCAAACACGTTACTACTAAAATTCCCACGGCTTAGCCGATAGGCTACACATAGTAGTAGCGTCCTATAACGAACCGCGCTACCGCTACTTTCTTTGTAGCAGCGCGTTTTAATCTAAACTCGCTACCACTAAAGGATATAAAATTGAATGGAAAGCAAATAGAAAGGTAATTGAAAAAGAAATAAATAGAATAAGGTGAAAGGAAAATAAAATAAAATGTGAAGAAAACTAAATGAAAAAGGGGAAAAAGAGAAAGGAGTAGCGGCGTGTATCCCGAGCAGCTGTAGCTAACGTAGCGATGGCGCGCTTCGAACGCGCCATCGCTACTCGACTTAACCACGGGTTCGTCCTTCCCACGGCCACTTCCCCAAATCCAACTCTCCACTCTCCTGCCTCCGTCGCTTTGTCGGCCTTGCCTCCAGACACCCCACGCCGCCCGACCCAGATTCAACGCCGCCCGCCCCGACCTCAACGCCGCCCAGACGCCGCCCGACCCCGACCTCGATGCTGCCATCCGCCCAAGACCGCCCGAGCCCGACCCGACCTCGGCGCCGCTTGCCCTCCTCGTCGCGAGGCACCCGAGGTGAGCACGCTGCTCCTCCCTCTCCCTACCTCTGCCTAGGGTTTCTTTATATTTTAGTTGCATCAAATTAGTTAGGGTTCATGTAAGAGTGGAAACAAATCGGATGCGGATGCGGCTCAAATGAGTTAGGGTTCATGTAAGGGTGGAAACGAATCAAATTTCTAAGATGAATCATAAAACGATTAAAATTTGACCACTTATTTCACTTTATAGTTGGATAATTGGAATATCCGCTACCACTTTCCACCCCTATAGGTTCATCAAATTGGATGGTAATTAGGGCAATAGTTCCTAGGTACTAATTAGTTAGTAAGAACTAGGTACTAATTAGGTACTAGAATATTTTTATTTATAGTAAGTTTATTTTTAGTAAGAACTAGTTGAATTAATAGAACTAGTTAGTAAGAACTTGTTGCTATTTTTTAGTTAAAGCAATTTTTCCCACATCGACGCGGACGATGCCTATTCCGCATCCTCGTCGTCGAGTCGGCGGAGGACGACACCTGCTTGACAAGATGGGCCATGTCCGGGACTGGGCTCCGTCGGGGTGGTACTGGGAGGCGCTACCTACCGGGGGGCGCAGGTTGGTGTGGAGCCAGCCTGTCGTTGTCCCGAACCTTCTTTGGTGGCGGTCGCGTGGGGCAGTGACGGTCCAGAGGCTCGAGGACTCTGCGGAGGTGGTGCGTCACCGTGTCAGTGAGGAGGACGCGCACGTCCGTCGCTACTTGTTTGCGTTGGAGCACAGGTTCTCCAATACCTGGCAGGTTCTCCAGGGATCTCACTTGGAGCTATGATCCCGTGATGGTTCCTTCTCTGTGGTGTCCACCGCCCGCGCCGATACCCGTCGTGTGCTAAGGTTTTAGTTGTATTAGTGATGTTATATGTATGACACTATTCGTGGTGTATTAGTGATAATATTCGACGATGTACGGACGCATGAGATGATTTACTTTTGCTTATTGAATGCATGCTAATTTGAGTCCTATTAGATATTTTGAAATGTATATCTTGTGTTGCTCAATATCCAAGTGGCCGGTCATGTTTGCATGTTACACCTCCGAGTGGCCTATGTTTTGCCGGAGTGTTGATTCATTTCTGTTCCGGCAAATTTCAGGCGCTCGATATGTCCTATTTTAGCAAAGTTCATGCCGGATTTTTCCATGAATTTTGGCATGACTTGTGCCAGAATATGTAGGAAATATCGAGTGCCCCGGATTTGTGTGTTGAGTATCCTGGTAGTTTTCTTCGATCGATTTTCTATTAATGTTTTAACTATGAACATAGGAAATGTCTGACGACGAAAAGGATTTCGGTATTTGCAAATATGCAAGACGAAAGCGCTTGACTGCGACGGAATCTTCCTAGATGATGATAGGCGCTTCAAAGATCAAGCTGGACGAGAACTTCAAGTGGATATAGTAAGTCACAATGACAAGTCTTTTATCGTAATTAAGCATGACATCTGCTTCATTTGCTTCAACTTATATATTTTTTTACTATTCTACTAGCGTATCCCCTGCCATGCAAGAGTTTTTGTATTGGATAAGATAGGTTTCAGTCATACTACGGAGGTAAAGAAAGTTTACTTGAAGACCGAGCATGGTTATATTTTCGAGCAAAATTATACAATTCAGACGACTACACCTATTTTGCATGCAAAACATGGCGAGCACTATGCAAGACTTATGCATTTGAGCTCGATATGGTTATCACCTTTGATATTCGTCGGAAGATGATATTGAAGGTAATACCGACATCCTGGGTCGATGTGTAGACGCCTCGAGTTATACCATTATGTAAGTTTCTCAACCATATTTATGTCTTTGATATTGTTTATTCAAAATAGTTGACAACTAATTTGTATTGTCAGCTTATTTGGTGCAAGCAAACATGTCCAAATGCTTGTTAGACGGGACCTACTATCTGTCCCGAGGCTGAACTAAACTGCGAGGAGCTAAGTCATTATGTTTCATGGCTTGAGGATCTTGATCTGTCAAGACAAATTTTCTTCTGGATTTAGAAATGTTAGTACTGAAAACGTCGACCAATAGTGTTCGTAATGAACTACGGTCACATCTATTTAGGAAGGATGGTAAGATTTTTACTATTTTCCTCGGTGCATCTTTTCCATACATTATTTTTGAAGCTAAACTTCATTGCTAAGTATGTTACCATACGATGTTCTTCAACAGGGACTCCCGATGAATGTTGTGCCTTATGGGATCGAGACTAAAGGTACCATGAGTATTATTAGCTTACGGCCAAGATATCCTACAGATTACTTTAGTGCATTCAAGATTAGCGAGGATGCTTAATAGTGCAAGACTGGACCAAATATGTGATGGGGTAGCACAGAGAAGTACTAGGGGGCAGCAAGCAGAGGCGCTACCCACGATTAGGAGACAGGTTCATCTGCATGCTCCAACTTGATCAAGGAGGAGAGCTACACATGTTTTATGTTATTTTACCTAAGAGAGAGCAGCAGGAGTGATTAGCTAGCTAGAAATGAGTTTGAGGATGATGATGTGCTACACTATTACTATGATGATAAAATAGCTAGTGTTGGTGGTAATGACTATGATGATTATTATTAGCTAGTGTTAGTGGTGATTAAATAAATACTGTTGGTGGTAATGACCATGATGATGATTAAATATCTTGTGCTGGCGGATGAGATTCAAGTGGAGGCAACATGTGGTGCACATCGAAGTACTACTAGTCCAAACTAGATCAAGTTTGGATTAGTAGTATACTTTGACATGCACCACATATTGCCTCCACTTGAACCTAATCCACCTTCATTTGACACTTTGTTATGGACATAATGATGTAAACCTCATAAGCGGTATTGTACCAATATTTATGCGATGGCGCATAAATACACTAAAAATAAAAAAATAAAAAAGAATACTAGTAGCGATGGAGAGAAAACACGCTGCCAAGTAGTTACATTAGCGAGAGCGTGGGAGTGAACAAACGCTGCAGCTATGCGTCCTAGCGATGAGCGCGTGCGAAGGGCACGCTCATCGCTAAGCAATAGCTGTAGTGCCTTATTAGTAGCGCGCCTACTCGCGCTACTAGTGAGCACAAAACCAGCGCTACTGCTAGGGTTTTCCCTAGTAGTGGGTGCCCGCAACCAATCCACCCAGATGTGTATTTAAGTAGCCACCTTAAGTTAACCATTAATTAACAATCTCACATCTGTCATGGATACACTCAAACCCAATCCACGTCTACGAGCATATCACAGCAACATAAGCATAACGTAGAAGTAACTCCCAAGGGTTTGATAATAAAAGGGCAATAGGTTCTACCTCATCATCTACTTCCCAATACCCACATGTTAATCACATCCTAATCATGCAGTGGTTGAGGATTGTAACTAATGCATAAAAACTGGGTAATAAAGGGGTATGATCAATGTGTTACTTGCCTTGCTGACGATCCGCAAACCCTAGAGACCTGGTAGCACGCTTCGCACTCCGGGAATTCTATCGCAAACAAACAATAGCATACATAAGCAATCAAGCATAGATGCAAGGATAAAACTTCAAATAAGAAGATCCAATCTGAAAGTTCAACTGAAAAGATTCGATTTGCAAAAAGAATCGGTCAAAACGGAGCTACGGAACTGAAACTACGGTCAAAAGAACTTCGAATTCAAATCTTCTTGAAACCAAGTTTTAAATTATCAAAACCTTGTTCAAGTTGATTAACCAAAAGAGGGGTTCGAGACAAAGATTCTGGCGTTAATTTCACTGGATTTGGACAAACGGTTAAAGAGTTGCGAGGGTTTGAAGATCAGGGGCTAATCTACGATAAAAATAATCGCGGATAGGTCCCTGGCTGAAAATAAAATAAAAAGAAAAAGACTACGGCGCGAACGTTCTCTAACAGAGGCAAACGGGAGAATTTGTTCGTTAAAACGAACTAACGAATGAACGTTCGTTAAATAACCTAAACCGAGAAAATTGGGGAAAAACTGAACTGACCTAAAATAATAAAAAACCAAATCTAAGGTTTCTAAGAAAACCGGGACGGACCGGAAAAACCGGCGGCGGCGGGCGGGATCCGAGCGAGGCGGCGCCGAGGCGAGGTGGCGGGCTTTGCTTGCCTGCTGGATGGCGCAGAGGCAGCTGACTTGCAGGCAGGCGGCAGCGGCGGCGGCTCGGTGGCGGGCCGAGGCGGCGAGGCGGGACGACGGGAGAGGCGGCGGGTGGCGGGTACTTATAGGAGGATGGGGGTCCGAGGCGGCTTGGGAAGGGGCAAGGCGGCGGGCGAGGCGGAATCCTGCTCAGGATCGAGTCCGGCGGCGGCGCTCCCAAGGGAAGGCGACATGACAGTTGGGCTTGACCCGCTCGGGTGAGCCGTTAGCCCACCAAAGAATAACAAAAAAACAATTCCTCCAAAAAGGAAAAATCCTAAATAAATATAAAAAAATCTAAAAAAATGCCAAAAACAATTTTCACCATCTAAATAAAATATTTAGAACAAAGTGAACATTTTCTTGGCTTAAAATATGGAATTTTGATAAAAATGCATATTTTTCTAATTCAAATAAAATAACAAATAAAATCCAAATAAAATAATTATTTGATTTTAACATTTTCCCCCAATATTTCTTTTATTTTGGAGAAGTCATATTACCTCCTCTCTTTTATTTTTAATATTGGAAATATTTTCGGAGAGAAAAATAACTAAAACCGAAATGATACTCTTTTCAATATTTGAGGAAAATTCAAATATGAAAATAAATGAAATCCCCAACTCTCTCCATGGGTCCTTGAGTTGCTTAGAATTTCTAGGATCAAAACCGAAATGCAAATAAAATATGATATGCATATGATGACCTATGTATAATATTCCCCAAATTGTAAATTTGGGATGTTACAGCAACTTCGCTGGCCCACTCCGACGAGAGCGTGGCCGCAGCCGCCATGCGCGTGCTAACAAGGTGCATGAGCGCGACCGCAATCTGCGACCGGGCGGCAAAGGCAGCCCAAACGGCCGTTGTTGCTTCTCAGGCGGCGGCAGCAACATCTGCCTCGGGGATAACAACTGGTGAGATCGGCACAACAACGTTCCGTTCCGCAGCGGCGGCCTTAGCCCTGATGGAGGCCGCCCACGACCATGTAGAGGCCGCCCACGCCCAGCTCCTGGTGGTCACCGCACAAATCGAACGAAGCTTCTCCGACAACGATCGACAACCAATGGCCGAAGAGCTGGCAATCGCCGAGAGCGTTCGAGCAGCCGTCCGTTCCTCCGCCGCATTCCTTGCGACGATGAAGCCCGTCCTAGCCTAGATCGTGTCTGCCCATGCTAGCTCATGGCGGCCTTTTCCAAAGAGATGGCTGACACGGATGGCGAGATGCTTGCCGAGTATGGTGCGATGGATGCCATGGAGCCCCTTCCCTAGGAGACAGTCGGGCGTGAGCTGGACATGGAGGCGGCGGCGGAGATCGGCGAGCACCAGCCGTAGTAGTACTCTTTGTTTTTTTAATTACGCCGGTCTTTTATTAGAGTAATGTTTAGGTCAGCTAGCTCTATTTAATTGCTGAACTTGCTCGACTAAGAAGTGTGGGTGTGCTGTAGTCTCCTTTGTATACCCAAATTATGCAATGACGTGGATGACCAATGTAACCATGGAAATTCAAACCAAAAAATTTGACGTTCAAACTCATCACACACGGGTTAAGCTATCTGAATCGTTTGTGATGTCAACATACCGTACACGGTTCTGAATAAGGGACCGTGTCTGATGACACTTTGCGCGCTAGTTTTTTGGCTGAAGCGATTCCAAATTTTTGGCTTCCGCGAAAATATCTACCTCCCCGCCCCCTCCCCCTTACCAAAAGCCACATTTCCCCCTCTTTTCGCCTTCCTTTTCAAGTTGAAACCTTCACTCCTTGCTTGCAGCACCACCTCCTCGTCGGCGACCCTCCTTCGCGCTGCTCGGCCTCGTCTATCCAGGCAGGTAATCCACACCCTACCCCCATCCTCCTCCTCCTTCCACATCCCACATACCGACCGCCGGCGCGAGCGCGACACCTTCCACCCAAATCACAGACCCCTCCACCAAATAAGCGCCAGCCTAAGCCATGGTGCACGCAGTATAGCCAGGATCTCAAGGAGCATTTGGCAGCGGAGAAGCAAATCGCGGTCGCACGCGCGGATGAGGTCGCGATGGCTGCCATTCATGCCAACCCCCAGATCTTGGAGGAGCACCTTGCCATTTGCTAGCTACGCCGGTTAAGCATGCTCGGTTTACCCATTGCATGTGCTGCTCCTGCCTTTCCTTCACAAATTCTAGTGAATTTTGCTATCTAATTTTACCATGCAATCTGTTGCTCTAGTGTATATGTTCTATATGTCGTGCCGTGTGGTGCTCACTTATTAACTGTTTTGTTAATTAGTTGTCATCTTCAGTTAACTGTTTGGTTCAATTCCCCAAATGTGATGTTCAATTCTTCAGGCTGCAATTTTGAATTGTCTTCCATGTGAGAAATAAATCGAATTTATCTTTACAAAATACATGAGAAACGAATACAATTGCTATATTTCCAAGTTGTCAAGCATGCTTGGTTTGGTTATACATTGTGCAATGTGGTGCTCAGTTAACGTGTGGTTCATTTGCGTTGTGGTGTTTAGTTAACTGTTTGGTTCAATTCTGCAATGCGATGTTCAATAGTTGTGGGTGCATTCTGTTATTGTATACCATGTGAGGAATAAATTGAATTTGGCTATAGTAAATACATGAGAAACAAATACAATTGCTACAATTGGCTGTAGTTAACTGTTTGGTTAACTGTCTGATCTTCTATTAAGAGTATGTTATATTGTGCAATGTGGTGCTCAGTTAATGTTTGGTTCATTCGTTGTGGTGTTTAGCTAACTGCTTGGTTCAATTCTGCAATGCGATGTCCAATTGTCGTGGGTAGAATTCTGTATTGTTGTGCATGTGAGGAATAAATTGAATTTGGCTGCACTTAATACATGAGAAACATATACAAGTGCTATATTTCCTAGTTCTTAACCATGCTTGGTTTGGTAAATGGGTTTTTCATGTGGCTTGCATTAATCTGATGAATCTGCAATGTGCTTATATTTCACCAACATATTTTACTAATAGCATGCGAACCCTTACTTAACCTGATGACTAACTACCTTGTATGTGTTGCAGGGAAACAATGGGAAGCACTGAGGTTTACAATCAAGGTTAGCACGTGCATGGTCCGTTCTCTAATAGCACATTATTGTGCAATTGCAGGAACAATTTTAATATTTTGGTTTGTAACAATTTGCTCTTGCACATGTAGGTCCTGCTGTCTGAGGTTTTGACCCACTGTTCGACCCTTTTTGTGTATGGGGAAATGAGTTGTCCATGAATATCAATCAAATTAAGAAACTCAGAAAGATTGTTAGGATAAAGAAATTAGCGACAAAAAACAACAAGATCTTTGTCTGCATAATGAAGAAGACATCAGTTCACTACCAGATGGTACTAACTATTATACCTTGTCTTTTTTTATTCCTTTGCCCCATTTCCAATATAGGGAAGATATTTATGCACATCCTTGTTTTCAGGCCTTTCCAAAGCAGTTCACTGATGATTACCTCTCAAACCACCTCTATGGTCAGGAGGCGAGTGTCAGGACCCCGATTCCAAGTCACATCGATCTAGCCGGTAACACCTCATATCACTTTGCGGCCTCACGCACGGTATTCCCACGGTGTCGCCTACCATGGCCCGGGACCGTTTGTGCCTTTTGGCTCACGTATATGATAGTGTCGGTAGCATCCATATGACAAAGAACCCGGCTGACATGGCTAGTCGTGAACCCAAAGGCGCTAACCCATGGGGACAGGCATACATGAATCACATCGAGCATGTCGGTCATCAACGTATGAATTCGGGCTGTAGCACTGGCTAACAGACTCCGGTATCCCCGGCTGTAGCAGGCTAGGCAGGACTCGAATATCACCGCGTGACATTTCCCGAAGGACAGACATAGGAACGAAGTGAAACACATGCCGCCATCAAGTGTCCAAGGAGTAGTCTGGGCTAGCAGGACTCCGTGAACCGGGCAGTAGCGGACTACTATCGCCGAAGCACGAGACTACATTTACCCATATGAGAGGCTGCCAAGGATAAACAACTAGATTGTCGGATCCCACACATACCAAGCATTTCAAACATACACACAATATGCTCAATATGTGTAAATACAACATGGTATCACAACATAACTCTACGACTCAAATATTTATTCATTAGGCTCCGAGGAGCGAGATATTACAAACATGGGTCTCATGACCTAGCACTCAGAGCATACAAGTCAAAGCAAAAGCGGAAGCTAAACATGTCCGAGTACGCATAACTATAAATGAAAAAGGCTGAGAATCCTCGACTATCTACGAGATCTGCCGAGGGCACAAGATCGTAGCTGAGGTAACAAGCTAAACGTCAAGTCCACGTGGAACTACTAGAGACCGACGTCTCTCGCAAAAACATAAAATAGGCAAACGTGAGTACAATTGTACTCAACAAGACTTACATCGAACTAACTACATATGCATCATTATCAAAAGGGGTGGTGGAGTTTGGTGCAGCAAGCCAGCTTTGACTCGGTGGCTATCCTGAACTACGGCAAGTAACTCTTTTGAGGTGGCGCACACGAGTCCACATATTCACCATATGAATACACCACTATGGACCCGCCCGTCTCCCTCGAGAACGCCATCCATAGCACTCACGCTTATCTTGCGCATTTTAGAGTATCCACTTTCACTTGTCTATGAACTGATATAGGCAACCCAGAAGTCCTTTTCTGCAGACACGGCTATTCGAATAGATCATATTAACCTGCAGGGTGTACTTCTTCACACACGCCTCACCACTTACCGCCATTTACACGACATGTACTCGGCAACCTTCAAGCGGAAGCCCAACGTGGGTGTCGGTCACGGCCTACCTAAACACTCAAGTCCCTAGTCCGGGTTTATCGCCTATTCGGGTTCCATCCGCAGGAGTCCGCCGAGGTTTCCCATACAGCCCGAACGATGTGTGCAGGGTTCCCGAGATACCAAACGGGCATTGATTACACCGAGCACGCGTGCCTACCGCAACACAACCCACCCCTAAGGTCAGGGTTGCGTATGCCCCAAGATGCTACAAACACCAGAAACTACTTGCAACTCCCGGACTGAGAACAAGGGTGGTTAAGAAGCCGAGAGGGTCCATTGGTTTCGGGCCCAATGCGTGGTAGTAACTGTTTCATGGATCACAAACACAGAACTCAGTTCCTGAGGACGGCTGCAATGAGACAACCCACCATGTACTCCTACATGGCCTCTCACCGCTACCTTTACCAAATCGTGTTCACACACTTAGCTCACACACAAGAGGACATGTTCACACACCTCCGATTCATCCCCGATGAATCGACACGAGCAGAGAGTGTGCATGACAAACAAGCATGAATGAGTAGGCACAACAGGCTCAAACAACTCCTACTCATGCTAGTGGGTTTCATCTAATTCTTGTGGAATGACAGTCATGCAGAGGATAAAGGGGTTCAGCTACCGCAGCAAGTAACACATGAGTCGTTGTTGTCCTAATGCAGTAAAATAGAGCAGGAGCGAGAGAGTAGGATTGTATCGGAATGAACAAGGGGGTTTTTCTTGCCTGGCACTTCTGAAGATAATATAGTTCTTCATCGGTGTCATCGAACTCATCGTCGGGATACGCCTACCGAGAGGGGACAAACACCGGCAACTGAGAAAGAATACAATCAATGCAATGCACATTCACATGAATGACATGTCACGTTAAGGTACTGAATTCACCTAATGCAATATCTAGCCAAGTTAATTGAAGTGGAATTCAAACAAGGTTAAACTCCAACTCCAAATGCTAGTTCATAAGTTACCCTAATCATGATTCATCCTATTCAATGAGGTTAACTTGTTCAAACATGCATGATCATGGCATAAACAGATTCTTCATATTTTTCTGATCATTTTTCATATATAACTTATTTCCATTGGAGTTACGGTTGAATTTCTATGAATTTTAGAAGTTTGGGGTATTTTCTGAAATTTCCTGAATTAAATTAAATCCAGAAAACCTATTACTGCGTCAGCATGACCTCACGGTGACGTCAGCAAGTCAACGGGCGCTGTCCAGGTCAAATCTGACCTGTGGGTCCCGATTGTCAGTGTCTAACTAAACTAACCTAGCTTAGTTAGTACTAACCTAACTTAACTAACCGGGCGGGGCCCGCATGTCAGTGGGTCAGGGGGTAATTAAGTTGGTCATTAGCACCTAATGACGATGCCACGTCATCACCACCGCGCAGGATCGCGGCGACCAAATCATGGCGGGTGTGCACCGGAGTGGCTCGGGTTTCGCTTACGGTGCACCATTTTGCTCGGGGTTTGCGGTTACGGCGAAATGGAAGACTCGCAGATCTAGTGGTGGTGGCGGCAGCAGCTGCGGTGGTCGGAATCGACGGCGGCGAGCTCCAAGGCGGCGGCCAGAATTCGGGCGGGGTCGGGTTTGACGCTACGGTGCACGGGAGGAGGAGCGGGTGGTGGCTACGAGCTCCTGGTGCTGCGCTGAGCACAAAAGTGGGGTTGGCTTCGAGCCATTGTGGCTCTAGCCACGACGGCGCCATGGCCGGCGGCGGGGAGTTTTTGGGTGAGGTGGAAACGGCGGCTACGGAGGCCAAACAAGCACGGGAGCTAGGGGGAGAGGAAGAGGAGCTCACCGTGGAGAGGGAGAGGTGGTCAGCGGGCTCGGGGGCGTCCGGAGTTCGACGAATCGGGCGACGGCGACCGGCGAGTCCGAGAAGGGGAAAAGCGGCGGGATGGTGCCTCGGGGCTTCTTCGGTCGCGTGAGCCGTCGGGGAGGACGAGGGAGGCACGACGGGTCTCTAGGGCATGTTGGATGGGCGAGGGAGGGCCTGTGGCCGCGGTGGTGGCGAGCGGCGGCGACGGCGTGTGTTCGGGAGAGAGCCAGGGAAGGGGGGAGGGAACCAGAGAGCGAGGGAGAAACAGAGGAGGTCCAGGGGGTACAGAGCGGCGCCGAGGAGGGGCTTCGAGGCCCTTCGGTGAGGCAGGCGAGCAGGGAGGAGGCGTGGCGAGCTCGGGCGCGTGCGCGGTGTCCCTCCTCTGCCTACTGGCAGAGGTAGGCGACGACTGGCACTTGCCAGGTGGGCTGGGCCGGCTGGAGGAGCTGGCCCAGGTAAGTGGGCTGCCAGGTAACTGGCCCAAGTGGTTTCTCTCTCTATCTCTCTCTCTCTCTCTCTTATTTCTATTTAATCCTGTTTTCTATTATTCTGTAACTTCAGGGCTTTATTAAAAATACTCAGACACTTTCAAAAATCATGAAACTAATCATGGCTACTGTTTAGAATATATCCAACAGTAAACATTTTAGTTTATGATTATTTGAGCATTTAAATTATTTTATAGTATTTAAATGCCCAAATGCAAATAAGTAATGAATTAACCCAGTGACCAAATATGTCACGAGAAATGTGCAGCACCTCTGGTTATGGTTTATAGCATTTTTCCAGAAATGATGAACATTTTCTAAAGCCATTTGGATTCACTGAAAAATAATTTTAGTTGAACCTATTTGATTTCCTTTAATGCTAGGGTTTAGGCAATCCCCATTTCAAGTTTCTTAGAGATTTAAACATGATGACATGGATGAAGATGCAACTAATTACAAGCAAGTTCTAGGGCTGTGACAACTCACCCCCACTAAACAAGAATCTCGCCCCGAGATTCAAGACGTGAGGTAAGAGGAAAAGGGGGAGTCACAAAAACTATCACAATCTTCATGATCCATTTGCCCTCCTCGAAAATGTTGATTCATTCCATCATCTTGGTCTTGATGTCTTTGCTTTCGAGATCTTCACTCGACACGACAATGTAAAGAGGGGAAACCCTACTGAGATTTAATCTTCTTGAAGATCGAGCAACTCAAGATCAGTTCATGGAGAGACGTAAGAACAACTCTTGAGTTGAGACACCAAACACATATTAGGAATGATGGTAAAGAAATGGATGACGAAGGTTCAAATTGGTAGGCAACCATTCCACGCTTAAGTAAAATGGTGCATGGTTTCAAAGTAACAAGGAGATGATTGCCATGATTCCATAACGGGGCACCTAAGGGGAGGTGACGCAAAGAACTATTCCCTCAAGTGGCAAAAAGAATTACTTTTGATTCAGAGATCATTGAAACTCTTCATACCAGCCTAAGGCAATCACAATCGATCATTTGAAGGAGTTCGAAAGGATGACATACTCGGACTAGGATGGATGATGTGGACTACCTTGTTGAAGACAACGCAAGGAATGTCTTTTCTTGCGCGTGCTCTCAAGAACTTGAGCATTTCCATATTCATCGAGGTTTTACCAACATCCGTGTCAAGGATCCTGGCAACACAACATACTACCATGATGAATAGTGGTGGACGATGCAGATGCAAAGGAAGGTAACACCTTCTCAGATTTTACCTTAGCGGAGCCAAGGAAGTAAAATCTGGATGATCGACCGAGAGACATTTAGCACTCCGCTTCTAATGCTCTCCTTGATGTGATGGCATAACCCATTTACATGGTTTGGTATCTAGAACATCAAGTAAAAGATCGGACTTCGGGAGCACAAGAATCCATAAGGATCAACTTCTAGAATAAGTCATGCAAGATCCTCATGAGAGGTGACCAAACGACTTAAACAAGATACTACAATAATAGTGCTTCTAGCTAGGTGCGTCCACTTCACTGGAACATATATCATAGTTCTTGGGAGAGGTTCCAACCATCATATCTGCCTGAGATTCAGATCTGGTTGGTAACATGATTTTCCATACTCATCAAGTCTAGAAAGAGAAATGAAGGTTTGCAACACAAACCGACGAGATGACGTTACGAGATTCTCGGGATATGAACTACGATAGCAAGCTCCAAAACATGAGCTGGTTCTGCTACATACATGTGAGCATGTTGTCCAAGACAAGAATGACCACATAGTAGTCTTATAATAAAACACTACCGAGCTCAGGTAGGGAGCCATCATCGAGGATATCGAAGTCCTTGCATAAGTCATATGATTAGCTCTTATGAGGAAACTTCTTGTCCTTGAACAAATCAGCCAGTGGCTTGGCGTGCTAGGAACACATGTAGAGCGAAGGTTGCAAGTCTCCGAACCACAGGATACTTCGCACGTATGCATGACTGACTTGGGATGATTCCAGAGGAAGCAAAACAAACCTTTCTCAAATCATGGCGGCAACTTGCATCAGATGCACATGAATTAGAGGAAGTCGCTACTTTCATCCAAACATATGCTTCATGAACAAAACACGAAGAAATGCTTGCACAAGTTTCCAACACTAGGTTGATGTTCAACATGACTCATGGGGGAGACAAAATGCTGCTGATGGGCTCAACAACAACTCATCGGAATTTCCATATCACTGGACTTCCACCATCATGTGAACACGGTGATAGCATTGGTCAGACCAAGGATGTAATGGTGTATGCTCGAGGGATCAACCACGAGTAAGACAACATCACGAATATCGTTGGTTCTAATTTGATTTGACGATAGCCCACACTCAAATCAAAGGATTGATAAGACAATAGGTCCAGCAACTGATCACGGGGATCATTCGATGAAGATATCATCTTTCTTCAACACACACCACACAAGAATATCCCTTTGGAACGAACTAAGTCAGGCAAGCTTTTATCTTCCAACTCTCCAAGTTGTTGTCTAGCTTAACCAACTAGCTCAGGGATATCCAACACAGATTCTTGAAGAACGGGTGGTTCACAAGAAACCAACTTGATCACGAGCTCAACATAATAGTCAGGAAACAACCCGGTAACACTTCCAAGAAGATATTTGGAAAGTCACGAACCACCGGTATGTTACTAAGCTCGAGAACAATCTTGCTTTTGAGGCAAGACGATATGATCAAATGAGTGAGGACTTGACAAGATCCTAACTCATCAATCGAAGTGTGCACCAGAAATAAGGACTAGGTAGCACAATCAATCTTAGGATGATGATTTAATAACCAACACGCTGAGAATGAGAATATTGTCCATTAGCTACCAAGCAACGAGTTGCTCGGAGTATTGATTTCACACATCACAATTTACTTGTCGGCATTCCGGGTGCATCCACACGGGACCGAGGAATGAGTGATGATGGTGAGAAGTATCACTACGTCAAGAATTCATGAGAGTTGGTGCAGCTCTCATGACAGTTCTGACATAAAGGGGGTAATACTCCAAGGTAGAACAGAACAAAGCTGAATTGGCATTTTGATCTGCGGGATACAACTACTTTGACCCAATCCTAGAAATGGATAAGGTACTGGAGTTTGTTTCTCCTAGTCAATCCGGAATAGAATGGCTTGACGGACCACAAGAGTAGTGGCATCGTTGAACATGAATGCATGACTACTCCTGACTATCAATCGATAGACGACGGCCAGGAAACAATTAAAGAGGAACAACTCGAGGAGCATATAACATTCTGAGTTGTGGATGCATAGGTTAGTATGTTGAACCAAGTTCAACAGGTTTCTTCCGGATAACCCATGCAGGAAAGTAGAACTGGCAGATTCACAATTATGAATGGAGAACTCCTCAAGAGTACTCTGATTGTGATCCTTTAGTTCAGCGAGGAACTTCTGCCATAAGCGGTTCATAGCATTTGGAAGAAGGAAATACTACGGACCTCAAGGACTATCGCAAAGTTACTAAGATCCTAAAGGTACGAGCAACACTATCAACATTAGGTAAGTAGGGTGAATCTCGGGTTCAAGAACCCATGATTAGAATACCTACTAACTAAATTGCATCACGGGATGCTTTCGAGAATGACGGCCAGAATCATCACACTGGGAACACAAAACATGGCTAGATTACTAGATGACTCCCTGAAACACCTAGGGTCATAGTACTAACTCCAACATATATGTCGAGGCAATAGGGTACCTCAACTCATCGATTAGTGTGCTTAATCTGGCCCAAAAGGACATCAGGAACGGGAGGAAGGGATTTGCAAATGCATCAGATAGTTTAGAAACCTGGGATGACTCGGACAGCATAACGGTTGTAAATGCTCAAAATGATTTGAGACATCCTGCAAAAATGGTGGCATAACCACTCAACATCACAATATCAAGGTTCCGAGATCAACAGTTATCATACAGAAATAGTAGGAACTTAACTGGGGATTAAAACCAACAATCTTAAGGGTCTATGGATTAGTAACACGTCATCCTGATAGACAGATGAGAAGCCTAGTTCTTAACCCCGTAGAAGAGAAGAGGATGACTCAGATCAAAAGGCCATGAGGTATAAGGAGTAAAAAGAGCCTTACGTTCCCTTCCACAATCAATTCCCTTACATAACTAAAGCATTTCTAGACACAACTTCGACCAGTTTGGCTTGGTAATCCTCTGAGCAGTCAGCTCGATACCAACGCTGTCGGGACCCGATTCCAAGTCACATCGATCTAGCGGTAACACCTCATATCACTTATGCCTCACGCACGGTATTCCCACGGTGTCGCCTACCGTGGCCGGGACCGCTTATGCCTTTTGGCTTACGATATGATAGTGTCGCTAGAATCCATATGACAAAGAACCCGGCCGACATGGCTAGTCGTGAACCCAAAGCGGCGCTAACCCATGGGGACAGCATACATGAATCACATCGAGCATGTCGGTCATCAACGTATGAATTCGGGCTGTAGCACTGGCTAACAGACTCCGTATCCCGGCTCAGCAGAGCTAGGCAGACTCGAATATCACCGCGTGACATTTCGAAGGGACGATATAGGAATGAAGTGAAACACATGCCGCCAGTCAAGTGTCCAGAGCAGTAGTGCTGGGCTAGCGAGGACTCGTGAACCGGCATGTAGCGGACTACTATCGCTCGAAGCACGAGACTACATTTCCCCATATGAGAGGCTGCCAAGGATAAACAACTAGATTGTCGGATCCCACACATACCAAGCATTTCAAACATACACACAATATGCTCAATATGTGTAAATACAACATGGCATCACAACATAACTCTACGACTCAAATATTTATTCATTAGGCTCCGAGGAGCGAGATATTACAAACATGGGTCTCATGACCCAGCACTCATAGCATACAAGTCAAAGCACAAGCGGAAGCTAAACATGTCCGAAAGTGAGATAACTATAAATGAAAAAGGCTGAGAAGCCCGACTATCTACGAGATCTGCCGAGGGCACAAGATCGTAGCTGAGGTAACAAGCTAAACGTCAAGTCCACGTGGAACTACTAGCTAGACCGCGTCTCTCTCGCAAAAACATAAAATATGCAAACGTGAGTACAATTGTACTCAGCAAGACTTACATCGTAACTAACTACATATGCATCATTATCAAAAAGGGGTGGTGGAGTTTGACCGCAGCAAGCCAGCTTTGACTCGGTGGCTATCCTGAACTACGACGCAAGTAACTCTTTTGAGGTGGCGCACACGAGTCCACATATTCACCATATCAATACACCACTATGGACCCGCCTCCTCCTCACGAGAACGCCATACATAGCATTCACGCTTATCTTGCGCATTTTAGAGTATCCACTTTCACTTGTCTATGAACTGATATAGGCAACCAGAAGTCCTTTTCCATGGACACGGCTATTGAATAGATCATATTAACCCTGCAGGGTGTACTTCTTCACACACGCTCACCACTTACCGCGTTTACACGACATGTACTCGGCAACCTTCAAGCGGAAGCCCAACGTGGGTGTCGGCCACGGCCTACCTAAACACTCAAGTCCCTAGTCCAGGTTTATCGCCTATTCAGGTTCCATCCGCAGGGAGTCCGGCCGAGGTTTCCCATACAGCCCCGAACGATGTGTGCAGGGGTCCCGAGATACCAAATGGGCATTGATTTTGCAGCCACGTGCCTACCGCAACACAACCCACCCCTAAGGCCAGCGTTGCGTGCGGCCCCCAGCATGCTACAAACACCAGAAACTACTTGCAACTCCCGGACTGAGAACAAGGGTGGTTAAGAAGCCGAGAGGGTCCATTGGTTTCGGGCCCAATGCGTGGTAGTAACTGTTTCATGGATCACAAACACAGAACTCAGTTCCTGAGGACGGCTGCAATGAGAGAACCCACCATGTACTCCTACATGGCCTCTCACCGCTACCTTTACCAAATCGTGTTCACACACTTAGCTCACACACGTGAGGACATGTTCACACACCTCCGATTCATCCCCGATGAATCGGACTGACTCAACTCTAAGCATGAGCAGGCATGACAAACAAGCATGAATGAGTAGGCACAACAGGGCTCAAACAACTCCTACTCATGCTAGTGGGTTTCATCTAATTCTTGTGGAATGACAGTCATGCAGAGGATAAAGGGGTTCAGCTACCGCAGCAAGTAACACATGAGTCGTTGTTGTCCTAATGCAGTAAAATAGAGCAGGAGCGAGAGAGTAGGATTGTATCGGAATGAACAAGGGGGTTTTGCTTGCCTGGCACTTCTGAAGATAATATAGTTCTTCATCGGTGTCATCGAACTCATCGTCGGGATACGCCTACCGAGAGGGGACAAACACCGGCAACTGAGAAAGAACACAATCAATGCGATGCACATTCACATGAATGACATGTCACGTTAAGGTACTGAATTCACCTAATGCAATATCTAGCCAAGTTAATTGAAGTGGAATTCAAACA
Source organism: Aegilops longissima (assembly GCA_021605205.1). Lineage (NCBI taxonomy): Eukaryota > Viridiplantae > Streptophyta > Magnoliopsida > Poales > Poaceae > Aegilops > Aegilops longissima. Next base: position 17,212,568 of record CM038679.1, on the reverse strand, counting down.
AGGTTAAACTCCAACTCCAAATGCTAGTTCATAAGTTACCCTAATCATGATTCATCCTATTCAATGAGGTTAACTTGTTCAAACATGCATGATCATGGCATAAACGGATTCTTCATATTTTTCTGATCATTTTTCATATATAACTTATTTCCATTGGAGTTACGGTTGAATTTCTATGAATTTTAGAAGTTTGGGATATTTTCTGAAATTTCCTGAATTAAATTAAATCCAGAAAACCTATTACTGCGTCAGCATGACCTCACGGTGACGTCAGCAAGTCAACGGGCGCTGTCCAGGTCAAATCTGACCTGTGGGTCCCGATTGTCAGTGTCTAACTAAACTAACCTAGCTTAGTTAGTACTAACCTAACTTAACTAACCGGGCGGGGCCCGCATGTCAGTGGGTCAGGGGGTAATTAAGTTGGTCATTAGCACCTAATGACGATGCCACGTCATCACCACCGGCGTGTGATCGCCGGCGACCAAATCCGCGGCGGGTGTGCACCGGAGTGGCTCGGGTTTCGCCTACGGTGCACCATTTTGCTCGGGGTTTGCGGCTACGGCAAGCTGGAAGACTCGCGCATCTAGTGGTGGTGGCGGCAGCAGCTGCGGTGGTCGGAATCGACGGCGGCGAGCTCCAAGGCGGCGGCCGGAATTCGGGCGGGGTCGGGTTTGACGCTACGGTGCACGGGAGGAGGAGCGGGTGGTGGCTACGAGCTCCTGGTGCTGCGCTGAGCACAAAAGTGGGGTTGGCTTCGAGCCATTGTGGCTCTAGCCACGACGGCGCCATGGCGGCGGCGGGAGTTTTGGGTGAGGTGGAAGCGGCTACGGAGGCCAAACAAGCACGGGAGCTAGGGGAGAGGAAGAGGAGCTCACCGTGGAGAGGGAGAGGTGGTCAGCGGGCTCGGGGGCGTCCGGAGTTCGACGAATCGGGCGACGGCAACCGGCGGGTCTGAGAAGGGGAAAAGCGGCGGGGCGGCGCCTCGGGGCTTCTCCGGTCGCGTGAGCCATCGGGGAGGACGAGGGAGGCACGGCGGGTCTCTAGGGCATGTTGGATGGGCGAGGGAGGGCCTGTGGCCGCGGTGGTGGCGAGCGGCGGCGACGGCGTGTGTTCGGGAGAGAGCCAGGGAAGGGGGCAGGGAACCAGAGAGCGAGGGAGAAATAGAGGGGGTCCAGGGGGTCCAGAGCGGCGCCGAGGAGGGGCTTGAGGCCCTTGGTGAGGCAAAGGCAGCAGGAGGAGGCGTGGCGAGCTCGAGGCGCGTCTTGGTGTCCCTCCTCTGCCTACTGGCAGAGGTAGGCGACGACTGGCACTTGCCAGGTGGGCTGGGCCGGCTGGAGGAGCTGGCCCAGGTAAGTGGGCTGCCAGGCAACTGGCCCAAGTGGCTTCTCTCTCTCTTATTTCTATTTAATCACGTTTTCTATTATTCTGTAACTTCAGGGCTTTATTAAAAATACTCAGACACTTTCAAAAATCATGAAACTAATCATGGCTACTGTTTAGAATATATCCAACAGTAAACATTTTAGTTTATGATTATTTGAGCATTTAAATTATTTTATAGTATTTAAATGCCCAAATGCAAATAAGTAATGAATTAACCCAGTGACCAAATATGTCATGAGAAATGTGCAGCACCTCTGGTTATGGTTTATAGCATTTTTCCAGAAATGATGAACATTTTCTAAAGCCATTTGGATTCACTGAAAAATATTTTTAGTTGAACCTATTTGATTTCCTTTAATGTTAGGGTTTAGGCAATCCCCATTTCAAGTTTCTTAGAGATTTAAACATGATGACATGGATGAAGATGCAACTAATTACAAGCAAGCTCTAGGGCTGTGACAGCGAGGAAGGTTTTCATAGAACACCCACGGTTCAATATTGAAGTGTTCCTGAAGAGGACGAAGGACGGACGGTCAATCATCCACGAGCCTCGGCCTAAAGTTGCAAAGACCTTCAACATGAATGAAGGCTCAATATTCGCCTTCCGCTTCAGCAGTTTTCCAGAAGAGATGCATCTGTCTATATACCGTCTATGATGCTAATTTTGAAAGGTTCTAATGTTCCATGTGGAGCTTGCTGCTGGTGCAGTTGTGTAATGGGGTAGCTGAGTGCTGAAGCTATATCGTGTTGTACTCTGATGTATTTCAATTATCAAATTCTACTTCCTTAATATGGGAATGAAATATATTGTGTGCTTAATATGAATGAATTAGATTAATAAAAGATTATGAATAATCGGATAATTAGCCTGCTAATTAGGTTTTGCTATTGCAAATGGTTATTGGAAAAATACCGTGGGCGATGACCTCAGGCAACACACACAGTTTCTAGGAATAAACCGTGTTGGATCAATGAACAATCACACACGACTTTCTCTTGAAAACGGTTTGCGTTAAGCCACCTTGCGCAAATGTTTACCACATAAAAACAGTGTGTCATGGACAGCCTTTGCCACACAGTTTGTTCTACGGACTGTGTGTTATACATTCAATAACGCAAACGATTTAATGGGAAAAATTGTGTGTGATGTACCTGTGAACGGAAACGTTTTCCGTGGAGCGGCTGTGTGGGATGTACATACGAACGGAAACATTTAGTGGGGACTGACTGTGTGGGATGTACTTGCATCGGAAACAATTTCGCCAGATAATTGTATTTTTAGCTCTCTCTGACGTATTTCCATATTTGGCGCCACGATCGCATTACGACATCATTTTGCCGAGCGTGTGTGCCAGGAGGGCATATCCCCGACGGTTTCTAGGTCGTGTGGGAAGGACCCCCCTATCACCCACACTCACTTGGCGACGGTTCCAAATGTCGTCATTGAAAGGGGTTAAAAACCATTTGTTTAGGACCGACGCGCACCAGTGTAAGTATTTCCCTCAGTGAGAACCAAGGTTATCGAACCAATAGGATAACAAAGCAAACTCTCCTCGTTAGCACCTACACACACAAAAGCAAATACTTGCACCCAACGCGTGCAAAAAGGTTATCAATCCCCTTGAACTTGTTACTTATAAGGATTACTTCTGATAGTGATAGATAGATAAAAATAAAAGTAAAAAATAAATAAATAAACTGAAGCAATGTATTTTTGTTTTTAGCAATATGATTAAATTGACCCCGGGGCCATAGTTTTCACTAGAGGCTTCTCTCTCGAACACATAGTGTCGATACTAAAACCAGCAGACCTCGGGTAGGGGGTCCCGAGCTATGGATTTTGGATCTATGGGTAAGAGGGGACGAAGGAGACATTATTTACCCAGGTTCGGGCCCTCTCAAAGAGGTAATACCCGGTACGTCTCCGTCGTATCTACATTCCTTAACGCTTTTGCTCTTGTTTTGGACTCTAATTTGCCTGATTTGAATGAAACTAACCCGGAGTGACGTTGTTTTCAGCAGAACTACCATGGTGTTGTTTTTGTGCAGAAATAAAAGTTCTCGGATTTGAAAGAAACTTTTTGGAGAATTATTTTGGAACATATAAAAAATACTGGAACCAAGACCCACTAGAGGGGGGGGGCTGGCTGCCCACAAGACACCAGGGTGCGACACCCCCCTCTGGCGCGCCCTGGTGGGTGGTGGGGCCCTCGGGGCTCCGCTCACCCTAATTCCAACGCTATAAAATCCTTTTTTTCCAGAAAAAATAGGAGAAGAAGTTTCATCGCATTTTATGATACGGAGCCGCCGCCATGTCATGTTCTTCATCGGGCGACCGGATCTGGAGCCTGTTCAGGGCTCCGGAGAGGGGGATCTTTGGTCTTCGTCATCACCAACCCTCCTTCATCACCAATTCCATGGTGCTCCCCACCGGGAGTGAGTAATTCTTTCTTAGGCTCGCTGGCCGGTGAAGAGTTGGATGAGATTCATTATGTAATTGAGTTAGTTTTGTTAGAGCTTGATCCCTAATATCCACTATGCTCTAAGATTGATGTTGCTATGACTTTGCTATGCATAATGTTTGTCACTGGGGCCCGAGTGCCATGCTTTCAGATCTAAACTGTTTATGTTTTCACCATTATATTATGTTCTAGATCCGGTCTTGCAAGTCATATGCACCTATTATGTGTTACGATCCGTATACCCCAGGGTGGCAGTAATTGGGATACTTTCTGGTGATGACCGTTGTCGGAGTAATGGGCCACGGGTAGCCTGACCCGATCCCCCGAAACTTTCAAGACATCATGGCCGGCTGCGCCCCTCAGAACGTCAAGATAGGTCTCCTCCTTCTGGCGGCCGATTGGCCGAACGACCGACTGCCAGAAGACGGCCATCCTCAGGAAGGCGGCCCCGATACGGGCCGAATCCTAGCAGGCAGCCTCCAGAGAGGCTGACTCCTAGCAGTCAGCCCACGGCGCCCTCAGAGTCCGCGTCCCATAAAGAAGACAAGGCATGATGAGGCTACAGTGCAGCCCATCACCCCCGAATCTAGGGCCGGGCGTGGCCATAGTGCTCCGTACAGGCGGAGATCTCCGCCCGGCGTGGCACTGTTGCCACTCAGCCCCTGACATCACTCCTGTCAGGCGATGCCCTGCTCCCACGACCGTATGTCGGTACGGCCGAAAGACGGTTGGCCCTACCGGTCAGCGAGAGCCCGAAAGACGGCATGAGCCTCACCAGACGGACCCGAGGGAGGCCGACTCCCAGCAGGCGGCCCGTTCCTTCCTCGGGGCCCATTCCCCATTAACCAGATAAGACCCGGAATGGCTACAGTGATCCCCCACGAGGCGGCGGGACTATAGCCACGCTCCCCTGACTAAGCCTGCGTCATTAGCATCACGGCTATAGTGATCAGCAGCCGGCAAGACCCGCGAGCGGCGGGGGCGGCCTGTCGGCTCCGTGCAGACCAGCCTCACGGACCCTGGCGGCCCCAAGAGAAGCGCGAGAAAGTGGCGGCCGAGAGGCGACGGCTGGGTCCTACACCCGGCCAGATTACCATTGTAACCCTCGGGGGTAGGCCTATATAAGCCCCCCAGGGCACCCATGCAAAGGGTTCCAACCTGTTAGAATTAGACCAACACCTAGGGGAAGAGGAGAGCTAGCCTTGCCTTCTTCTAGCTCTAGCATACAACTCAAGGAGCACCATTGTACTTACTAGTGCCTTAGTGATCATGCGGAGACCCCGCAGAGCAGGACTAGGGGTGTTATCTCCTAGGAGAGCCCCGAACCTGGGTAAAGTACGCCAGCGTTTGTGTCTACACCTCATCCCGCTTCCAGGCACCGGCGATGTTCTACTCGCTCCCACCATGATAAGCCATCCCTTGGCATATGTCGCACCCAACCCCCGACATTTGGCGCCCACCATGGGGCGAGGTGCACCGTCTCCCGGAGACCTGCTCTGGACGGGAACCCTATTCCTCCCTGGCGAGCGTAGCCAGCCCGACACGCCAGACGGCATCTGCACTGACGCGCTGCACGGTGCGGAGGTCGCCTGCGCAGCAAGCTGTCTCGCCGATCTTGTCGGTGAGGTTCGCCTCTCTGACGAGCCCGCGTCCGATGCGGGCACCGATGGCCCCGAGAGCCGCCTCGTGAGCCTCCTCGATCAGCTCCATGTCGCTAGCGAGCCTGCTGTGGACATGGAGTCGGTTGGCTCCACCGACCCGATGTTGGTCGACTCCTACACGGCGTCACTTGACGCGTTCCCCACCAATGTGGTGGTCTACGACGAGCCGCTTCCTCGCGCGGACAGCGGCGGCAGCACCATCCCGGAGGTGCTCGTCATCAGCCACGGCGAGCATTCTGGGGGAGGTGGCCAGGATCCGTTGCAGGCGGCTATGCAAGATCTAACTGGGTCCATCCCGGAAGACATCGACGCCGAGACGTTGGAGGCACGCCGCATCCAGCTCGTCGAGAGCGCCAACTGGCTGGCCAGCATGAGACGCCTTTCGGAGGCCTACCAGGGTGAGATGGACCGTGCTGTCGGCGGCACGCCGGCTCCTGGCGGGCCTAGCTGCATTGGCCAGATCCGGCAGCGTGGCGCGACCATCGCTAGCATGTTTGGGACAGGTCGTCCCATCTACGCCACGCCTGCAGAGAACATATGAGCTGCCGAGGCGGCATGAGATGAGCTAGACAAGCTCGAGGGCGACGAGCGTCGCCACATGACGGAGCAAGTCCAGCGGCTCCTCGATGCGGCTACTGAGCAGCAGGAGGTCGGGTGCCGCGCTGAAGCGCCCAACCGGCGGAACAATGACCCGGACGCCGCCTCCTCGCCGAGACCAAGGCGCGACATCCCGGATGCCGACTGGTGGCGCCCGCGATAGGAGAGACAAGGAGCCTGCTGCTAGCCGCAGCCGGACTCGCATCACCATCGAGCGCGACCAAGACGGCCGCCCAAAAGCGGTGCGATGGACGAGGCGACCGTCGCCTCCTCCCCGCAGGGAGAGGCGCATTTCCCCGCCGCCTGTTGACCACCTGGCGCTCGGCGACCGCCTTGGCCGCCGAGAAGGAATCGGAGAAAATGATGCCCGCCATCGGATCGATCGCCTCAATCGATCCTTGGCACTAGAAGAAGAGGATGAGCTGGGTCCGCCTTGCTTTGGCACCCGCATTCGAGAAGAGCCTTTCCCCAAGGGGTTCACGCTCCCGAGAGATACGCCCAAATACACCGGCTCCGTGAAGCCGGAGTACTGGCTGGTCGACTACTCCACAGCCGTCAGCATCGCGAACGGCAGCAAGCGCGTTGCCATGAAGTACGTACCGCTCATGCTCCCGGGCACGGCCCGGACATGGCTGAACAGCCTGAAGCCCCGCAGCATCAACAGCTGGGTTGATTTCACTGAAGCATTCGTCCACAACTTCACCAGCATGTACAAGCGGCCGCCCAAGCCCCGTTAGCTCTCTTTGTGCGTCCAAGGCCCCGAGTCGACTCGCTACTACCTCACGCGCTGGGCCGAGCTACGCAAATCTTGCGAGGGCGTGCACGAGGTGTAGGCTATCGAGTACTTCACTGTCGGGTGCCGAGAGGGCACCCTCCTCAAGCACAGGCTCATCTACGACGAGCCGGCAACCCTCAACGAACTGCTGATCATAGAAGACAAGTACGCCACGGCCGACTCCTCCATGAAGGCGGAGATCCAAGTTAACGCTTCGGGCAAGGTGGCCCCTCAAGCTCCACGGACCCCGGCTGGTGACACCAGCCGGCGACAGCAACCAAACGACAACAAGCGCAAGGCCATGCAGCCGACTTCCACGAGCCGGCAGGTGGCAACGGTCGAGGATCAGCAGTCGAAAGGGCAGCCTCCCCCCAAGCGCCAGAAGGGCGGCAAGCCCAACTGGTTGCCCGCCTTCTCATACCAGCAGACCCTTGATGCACCCTGCAAGTTCCACAGCGGCACGAAGCCGTCCAACCACACCACTCGGAAGTGTCATTGGCTCACCAGGATCGCCAAGGGTGACAGACTCCAGCCTCCCCCGCCTACCGGCCCGCCGCCTCCTCCTCCTCAGCAGCCGGCGGTCCGGCCGGTGGCGCGATACAAGATGAATACCCTGAGGAGCACGGAGCTTACGTCGTGTTCACCAGCGTGGCCGACGACAGGTGCGGCAGACGGCAGCAGCAGCAAGAAGTAAACGCAATGGCATCAGAGGCCCCTGAATTCATGCATTGGTCCGAGAAGCCCATCAACTTGAGCAGAGCCGACCACTTGGAGGTGATGCTCAATCCTGGCTCCTATGCTCTGGTGTTGGATGCCACCTTTTCCACAGAGAGACGAGCTGCTCGCTTCTCCCGAGTCCTGATAGATGGCAGCAGCAACATCAACATCCTGTACAAAGATACCATGGAGAAGTTGGGGATCAAGCAGAGACATCTTCAGCCCAGCCGGACTGTTTTCCATGGCATCGTTCCAGGCCTTTCCTGCTCACCAATCGGCAACACTCAGATAGATGTCCTCTTTGGGGACAAAAATCATTTCCGCTGAGAGCCAGTCTGGTTTGAGGTGGTGGACCTTGAAAGCCCCTATCATGCGCTGCTTGACCGGTCTGCCCTGGACAAGTTTATGGCGGTCCCCCACTATGCTTACCTAAAGATGAAGATGTCGAGCTCCAAGGGAATCCTGACCATAGCAGGAGACTACAAGAAGTCGTCCGCCTGCGCAGCAGAGAGCAGCCAGTTAGCCAAGTCCCTCGTGATCGCGGCCGAGAAGCGACTCCTTGACCGGGTGGTGGCCATGGCCGCAAGCAGCCAGAAATGTCATCCAACCCCAAGGAGTCGAAAGCTGAGGGCTCGTTCAAGCCAGCAAAGGAAACCAAGAAGATACCGTTGGAACCGGAGCACCTGGAGAGGTACGTTGTCATAGGTGCAAACCTTGACAACAAATAGGAAGGCGAGCTCATCGATTTCCTCCGTGAGAATCGGGACATCTTTGCATGGTCTCCCAAGGACATGTCGGGTGTTTCGACGGAATTCGCCGAGCACAAGCTACATGTTCGGTCAGATGCCAAGCCAGCCAAGCAGCCCTTGCGCCGCCTGTCGGAGGAGAAGAGAAGAGTCGTTGGAGAAGAGATAGCCCGGCTTCTAGCAGCCGGCTTCATCATGGAAGTGTTCTTTCCAGAATGGTTAGCCAACCCGGTCCTAGTGCTGAAGAAGAACAAGCAGTGGCGCATGTGTATTAATTATACCAGCCTCAACAAGGCGTGCCCCAAAGACCCATTTGCTCTGCCAAGATCGACCAAGTGATTGACTCCACAGCCGGATGCGAGCTGTTGAGCTTTTTGGACGCATACTCAGGGTACCACCAGATCAAGCTGAAACCGGCCGACAGGCTGAAGACCGCCTTCATCACGCCATTCGGAGCCTTCTGCTACCTAACCATGATGTTCGGCTTGAGGAACGCCGGCGCCACTTTTCAGCGATGCATGCAGAAGTGTCTCCTTAAGCAACTCGGCAGAAACACCCACGTCTATGTGGACAATGTTGTGGTGAAGACGGAGAAGCGTGGAACGCTGCTAGAAGACCTCAAGGAAACCTTTGAGAACTTGCGCCGATTTCAGATCAAGCTCAACCCGGAGAAATGCGTCTTTGGAGTACCAGCCGGCCAGCTTCTTGGTTTTCTGGTTTCAGAGCACGGCATAGAGTGCAACCCTATGAAGATCAAGGCCATCGAGAGGATGGAAGTGCCCACCCGACTGCTGGACGTGCAAAAATTCACCGGCTGCTTGGCATCCAACAGCCGTTTCATCAGTCGGCTGGGCGAGAAGGCTCTTCCCCTGTACCAGCTCATGAAGAAGACCACTTTTTTCGAGTGGAACAACAAGGCGGATGAAGCTTTTCTCCAGCTCAAGAAGATGTTGACCACTCCGCTTGTTCTAGCGGCTCTGAATCCTAAGGAGCCCATGCTCCTCTACATCGCCGCTACCAGCCGGGTGGTCAGCACAGTCATAGTGGTGGAACGGTAGGAAGAATGCAAAGCACTACCAGTCCAGAGACTGGTGTATTACCTGAGTGAAGTACTCTCCGCCTCCAAGCAAAACTACCCCCACTACCAGAAGATGTGCTACGGCATGCACTTTGCCGCCAAGAAACTGAAGCCATACTTCCAAGAGCACCCAATCACTGTGGTTTGCACTGCTCCCCTTGCAGAGATCATTGGAAGCCGAGACGCCTCAGGCCGAGTGGCCAAATGGGCCATAGATTTGGCCCCCTACACCATCTACTACCAGCCTCGCACCGCCATCAAGTCGCAAGCGCTGGCCGACTTCCTCGTCGGTGGGCGAGACCCGATACCGCCAAATACTGACTCCACCCATTGGCGAATGCACTTCGATGGTTCCAAGATGCGCACCGGTTTGGGAGCCGGCATCGTCCTCACCTCTACCAAAGGCGACAAGCTCAGATATGCGCTGCAAATTCACTTTGCCGCATTCAACAACGTTGCTGAGTACAAAGCACTCATTCACGGGCTCTGGCTTGCCAAGGAACTCGGCATTCGCCGGATCCTGTGCTATGGAGATTCCGACTTGGTGGTCCAATAGTCGTCAGGTGATTGGGACGCCAAGGATGCAAACTTCGCGAGCTACCACTTCCTCGTACAGCAACTGAGTGGATAATTTGAAGGGTGCGAGTTTCTCCATGTGCCACGAAATGACAATGAGCAAGTTGATGCCTTGGCACGGATTGGCTCCACCCGGCAAGCAATACCAGCAGGTGTCGCTCTACAACGCCTCCTTAAGCCATCCGTCAAACCATCGCCAGAGTTGGATTCCACTCTTTGTGCCGGCTCCTCCTGAAGCAGTCGGATCCGACTCGAGGACCCCAGCAGCCGGCACGGGGGATTCGGCAGGCGACCCCGGGGACTGCAGCAGCCGCACCCGGCCCGGGGACTGCAGCAGTCGGCCCGAGGACTTCATCAACTTAGCAAGCGGCAGCCGACTCCAACCCGCCGCCTCCCGACCCAACCACCTTCGTGCAAGTAGCAGTCCTAGCTGTCGAAGAAATTGCGGCACCTTGATGGGCCCAACCCATCCTCAACTTTCTGGTAAATAAAGAGCTGCCGACTGATGAGATCTCGGCCCGGCAAGTGCAACACCGGGCAACATCATACAACGTAGTCAATAGAGAACTTGTGAGGCGTAGTGTTACTGGTGTTTACCAGCGCTGCGTAGATCTGGAGCAAGGCCAAGCAATCCTCAAAGATATCCATCAAGGCGAGTGTGGCCACCACGCGGCTTCAAGAGCACTCGTGGCCAAAGCTTTCCGCCACGGTTTTTTCTGGCCGACTGCTCTAGAAGACGCTAAAGATTTGGTCCAGAAATCCAAAGGGTGCCAGAAGTTCTGCTCCAAGCCACATCAGCCTGCTTCTGCACTCAAGACTATCCCCATTGCCTGGCCCTTTGCCATCTGGGGCCTACACATGGTGGGACCATTCAAGATGGCGCGTGGCGGCATGACTCGTCTGCTTGTTGCGGTGGACAAGTTCACCAAGTGGATAGAGGAAAAACCAATCAAGAAATTGAATGGTCCGACTGCTGTGACTTTCATCTCCGACATCACCATCCGGTATGGCATACCGCACAACATCATCACTGACAATGCCACAAACATTGCCAAAGGAGCCTTGGCCCGTTTCTGCACGACGCAGGGCATCAGTTTGGACTTAGCATCCGTCGCCCATCCGCAGTCAAATGGCCAAGTGGAGCGGGCAAACAGCCTCATTTTGTCCAGCATCAAGCCCCGACGGGTCGAGCCTTTGGAGTGTGCGGCTGGCTGTTGGCTCGATGAGCTGCCGGCCATCCTCTGGAGCCTGCGCACAACTCCGAACAAGTCAACCGGCTTCACGCCTTTCTTCCTCGTCTACGGTGCTGAAGCCGTCATCCCGACGGACATAGAATTCGACTCCCCTCGAGTCACCATGTACACCAAAGAGGAGGCAAAAGAAGTACGAGAAGACAACGTCGATCTGCTGGAAGAGGGGCCCACTGTTGGCACTCAGTCGGTCCGCCATCTACCAGCAGAGCCTGCGTCGAAACTACAACCGAAAGGTCAAGCGAAGATCCTTCCAAGAGGCAGACCTTGTGCTCCGGCTGATCCAGCGAACAGCCGGCCAGCACAAGCTCTCGGCACCTTGGGAAGGCCCCTTCATCATCAGCAAGGTGTTGGGAAACGACTCCTACTACCTGATCGATGCTCAGAAGCCTTGAGCACGCAAAAGAGACGACTCCGGCAAGGAGACAGAGCGGCCATGGAACGCAAATGTAATATCCCAAATTTTCAAATTTGGCATGTTATCCATAGGTCATCCATGCATATCATATTTTATTGCATTCTTGTTTGCCATCCTCAAAAATCCTAAGCAACTCAAGGACCCTCGGAGAGAGTTGGGGATTTTTCGATTTTCATATTTGAGTTTTTATCAAATAATGAAAGACGAGGATATTGGATTTTATTATTTTCTCTCGAAAAAATATTTCATTTTAAATAAATAAATGAGGGAGATAATATGACTTCTCCAAAATAATTGAAATATCGGAGGAAAAATGTTAAAATCATTATTTGGTTTTATTTGATTTTATTTGGAATTTTAATTGCCCTAGAAAAATTTGCACGCTTTTAAAAGTTGCATTTTAGGGGCCAAGAGAAGTTCATCTAGTTCTAAATATTTTATTTAGGCGGAGAAAACTTGTTTTGGAATTTTAGATTTTTATTTATTTTTCTAAGAATTTTTCTTTCGTGGAATGATTTAAAAAAATGGACCCTTGGCCGATCGGGCTAAAGGCCCAGCTGAGCCAGCCCGCCCGCCGCGCCCGCCGCCTTCCCGTCTTGCCCGTGCTTGGCACGGACGCCGGCGAGTCCGAGCGGACTCCACCCCGGCGCCCCTTCCCAAGCCGAGCCGCCCGCCCTCCTATAAATGCCGCCGCCCCCCGCCCACCACCACCCCGCCACCACCCAAGCCGCCGCCCTGGAGCTGGAGCCGAGGCCGGAGCCCGATCCGCCGTCGCCGCCGCCTCCCGCCGCCGTCGCCGCCCTCTCGCCGAAGTCGCCGAGCCGCCGCCGCCTCGCCGCCCCCCCACCCACCGGAACCCGCGAGCCGCCCGCCCGCCGGACGCGCCGCGCGGAGGTACCCGACCCGCCGCCGGTTTTTTTTAAGAAAACCCTTCGGTTTTTTTTAAAACGCTAGGTCGTTTTTTTATATAGATCGGTTTATTTCGTCGGTTTATTTACTTAGCGAACATCCGTTCGTTCTAACCAACGCGTTCACTGTTTAGTTTCTGTTAACGAACGTTCGTTCGTTTAGCAGTTCGTCGCTTTTCTTTTATCGATTTATTCGCGGTTATTACGATCGCGATTTACGAACCGATTTTCGAACCTGTTTATCTTTTCGCTCGTTTATCGAATCAGGCGATTCAAGCGCCTGGAGTTTCATCTCGAAACCCTCTTTCCGAATAATCAACTTAAACCAGTTTTTATCTTTGTAAAATTTGACTCTAGTTCAGATTAGTAAACAGACCCTATTTCTTTCGCCGTTTGAGTTTTGTTGTTCCGTTTGGTTTGATTCTTTTTGCAAATCGGAGTTCTTAAGTTGAACTCTCCGGTCAACCTATTTCAGTTGAAGTTTCGTTTGTGCATCTTTGTTTGTTGCTTATGTATGTATAGTTTGCTTGCGATAGAATTTCCGGAGTGCGAAGCGTGTTACTACGAGTCTCTAGGATTCACGGATCGTCAGCAAGGCAAGTAACACTTGATCATATCTTTTCATACCCAGTTTTTATGCATTAGCTCAATCCCCAAACATTGCATGATTAGGATGGCATTAATTTGTGGGTTGGGAAGTAGATGATGAGGTAGGAACCTATTGCCCTGTTACTTTCAAACCCTTGGGAGTTACTTCTACGTTATGTTTATATTACCATGCTATGCTCGTAGACGTGGTTTGGGTTTGAGAGATATTCACGAGAGATGTGAGATTGTTAATTAATGGTTTACTTTAAGGTGGCAACTTAAATACACATCTGGGTGGATTGAGGCACTGGGAACCCAAGGTGTTCTGCTTTTTGGAAATCCGGGGTACCGTGTGATCTTCCTATGGACCGCCACCAGGCTCAAAGGGAACTGAGATTATTCATGCTAGAAACTTCCGTGTGTAGCCACAAGCTATTATGGGCTCTAGCATAGTTGAGTAAGTTACGTGAAGCTCTCGAAGAGGTAGATCGGCAGGTAGTGGGTTTTATAGGTTTGGTATGATCTATCCAGGAGTAGAGAGTTAATGTTTCAAAGAAAGCGTGTCTCGGTCATCCGTCTCTCAAACACCATGCAAGGCGAGAAACCAACGGAGGCGATCGAGTCTTGTGGGGAAAAGTCATAAACCTCTGCAGAGTGTACAAACTAATCATGGTTAGCCGTGTCCCGGTTATGGACAATTCGAGTATCTAGTACTTGAGTATTCACATGTATCTCATCACTCTAAATTAATATTGTTGGGTTGTTAATCACTTTAATTGGGATTGAGTTGGGGTTATACCTTGTCAATGATGTTTCAACCACCATGATAGTTAAAGTAAAATTTATTCCTTTGATGTAGGGAAAAATTGGCTTTCAAAAAAGCTGTAACCATAGAGCTTTCCACCAGCCATATATGCATGTAGTATAGCTTATTCTTTCATTACTCTATGTGTTACATTGCCAGCATATTCCATGTCTTGACCCGTTCTCGGGCTGCAACGTATTATGTTGTAGACTTTTGAGACGAGGAGTAAGGATTGTAGGTCGTTGCCGTGCATTTCAGTTATGCCGTTGGAGTTGATGGACTCACTTTATCTTCCAAGCCTTCATTTGTTATCGCATTAGATGGCCTTAAGCCATATTATTGTAATAAGTTCTCTTTTGAGACATTCGATGTAATAAGTGTGTGATTGCTACTCTGTTATAAATCCTTCGATCTTGTATGTGTCGGCATTACCGATCCAGGATGACACAGATGCACGAAGACTTGACCATCGAGGTTGGGTCGCTACAAGATGGTATCGAGCACACGCTGAGTGTAGGACACGACCACTAAGATAAAACCATAGGTCACTCCTCTCTACTCATTTCGACCTCTCTCCATTTTTCCACTCTTTAGGATGAGCGGAGATGAAGTACAAGTTTGCCCAACGGATGAAGACACACCTTTGGACGCCACTTGAAGGAAGTCACTAGGTACCTGAATATTGGAATACCAAGCTTCACCGGACGCATAACGCCACCTTACCGGAAGAAGAATGCTGGAAGATTCAAGCTCTAGTTCCGGAAGGACGTTTGCACCAAGCACGGAGCCCATAGTATGTGTTTTAATGCACCAACATGGAGTTTAGGAAAGAGTATGGCAGCTCACATTACCATGGGACGCATTGGAGAAGTCTACAACAAGGAGCTTAAAGACACCATATACCAAATATGTGGGCGCCGAGATGAGCAATGGGAAGTAATTAGCACCAAGAAGGATAGATCCATTGCAGCTTACATCCAGAGCTAAACCAGCACATTCGGCGTCATGAGAACCAGACAAAGCGTTGACATGCTGAATTTGAAGAAGGCGAAAACTAAGATCATCGAATTGGAGGGAGAACTCAAGTCTACACGCGATGGATATGAGGAAGAAATCAAGATACTACTGGAGAAGAATGACGACCTAGTCAAGAAGATTGGAGTCTTCATGGGAGGACCAACACCCAAGGAAGAGGAGCAAGAAGAGGAAGAAGATCCCGCTTGTCCAGACAACTACATCATCATCGACGACACCGACTCAGACCCAAGTGATGATGACTATGAAGACGAAGCTGGAGCAGACATCATGGAGTCTTCCACCGATCAAAATTTCTAGATGACCACCAAATATTAGTAGTATTTTCCCCCATGTAACTAGTAGTAGTTGAGCACGTATGCGATAGTCCTAGATCGTATTGTATGCCCTTGCTTGCTTGATTGAATGAATGTGTGTTTTGCCTCATGTGCATATGGGTAGTGTTTTCTCACTAGACCTCTTTCTATTTCTAATCTCTCCCTCTAAACCCTCGAGATGCCTCGAGGCGTGACCCGGTTTTGCTTTCCCACGGAGCTCACTCCAGTTGATCCAACAGCGAGAATGCCTTGATGCAATTACTAGTTCAGAACCAGGGCAATGCCAACAACAACAACAACAACCCGCCGCGGTGGACAATTTAGCCCGTTTTACGAGGTTACAACCGCGGTGTTTTCAAGAGCACCGAGCCAATAGTTGCGAGATGACTGGTTACGCCGTATTGGAAGGAGTTAACCACCGCGGGATGCACGGATGATGAAAGAGTGCGCTTTGCCGCACATCAATTGGATGGACCAACAGCCGCATGGTGGGAGAATTACGGCTACTTTTCCTATAGCCAATGTCACTTGGGACCAGTTCAACAAGCTTTTCATGACGGCCCATGTTTCAAGCTGGAGCCATGCAGATAAAAAGCGTGAGTTCCGCAACTTACGCCAGGGAACCGTCTTGTGGCCCGAGACGTGGATGAGTTTAGCAAGTTATCACGCTATGCCCCCGATGATGTGGCCACAGATGCCATGAAGCAAGAGAAGTTTATGGAAGGGCTGAATGATGAGATGAGTATGCAGTTGATGGTGGCAACTTTCAACAACTACCAGGAGTTGGTAGATAAGGCCCTAATGATTAAAGGGAAGCAGCAGCAAATTGAGAGTCGTAAGAGGAAGTATGGACAAGGGAAGTATAACTCAGGAGCTCACCAGAAACCTCGCTTAACCCCGAACTCGGGAGGACTAGTTCATAAACATGGAGGACATAACCATACCGGAGGAGGATCGCATAATGGAGCGAAGAATGGGAATGGAAATGCAGCCAACAATAATCAGAATCGCTCTAACCCAGCTACACCCGCTAAGAGAGACTTGAGCCAAGTTATTTGCTTTAAGTGCGGGAAGACAGGGCACTATGCCAATGACTGCCCTGAAGGAAAGAATGGAAACGGAAATGGGAGCACTGGGAAGAAGCCCAATCCATTCAACAAAGGACAAGTGAACCACGTTAACATGGAGGAAGTTGAAGAGCAGCCGGATGCGGTAATAGGTAAGTTTTTGGTTCATTCATTTACCGCTATTGTTCTTTTCGATACTGGTGCATCGCATTCATACATATCAAGGGGATTCGTGGATAAGTTTAAGTTACCCACCCAGACCCTTAGGACCCCGCTTTTAGTGAGCTACTTTGAGCAGAGTATATAGCTAGCAGATGGTGCACCAGATACCCCTAATCATTGGCACACATGTTTTCCGTCGACCTAATTATCTTGGAGTCGCAAGGATTGGATGTGATATTAGGTATGCATTGGATGTCAAAGTTTGGAGGAAGTATTGACTGTGCTAGCAAGTCAATTTATCTTACCACCCGAGAGGAAAAAGGATTAAGTATGTATCTAGGCATGTGCCTAGGAGGCCAAGTGAATACCCTCACGGGAGTTGTACAAGAGGAAGTACCTGTAGTGAAGGACTATCCAGATGTTTTTCGGAAGAGTTACGGGCATGCCACCGGATCGAGACATCGAGTTTCTGATAGAACTAATGCCAGGTACAGGGCTAATCTCAAAGAGACCCTATCGGATGCCCACTAATGATCTGGAGGAAATTAAGAAGCAGATCAAGGAGCTATTGGAGAAAGGTTACATTCGTAGAAGTTCATCACCTTGGGGAGCTCCAGTACTTTTGGTGGAGAAGAAGGATAAATCCCTAAGGATGGTTGTTGATTATGAAGGAAATATGCCCTAGAGGCAATAATAAAGTTATTATTTATTTCCTCATATCATGATAAATGTTTATTATTCATGCTAGAATTGTATTAACCGGAAACATGATACATGTGTGAATACATAGACAAACATATAGTCACTAGTATGCATCTACTTGACTAGCTCATTAATCAAAGATGGTTATGTTTCCTAACCATAGACATGTGTTGTTATTTGATTAATGGGATCACATCATTAGGAGAATGATGTGATTGACATGACCCATTCCGTTAGCCTAGCACTTGATCGTTTAGTATATTGCTATTGCTTTCTTCATGACCTATACATGTTCGGTAACTATGAGATTATGCAACTCCGTTTACGGAGGAACACTTTGGGTGCTACCAAACGTCACAACGTAAGCTGGGTGATTATAAAGGAGTACTACTGGTGTCTCCAAAGGTACATGTTGGGTTGGCGATTTGAGATTAGGTTTTGTCCTCCGATTGTCGGAGAGGTATCTCTGGGCCTTCTCGGTAATACACATCATATAAGCCTTGCAAGCATTGCAGCTAATAAGTTAGTTGCGAGATGATGTATTACGGAACGAGTAAAGAGACTTGCCGGTAACGAGATTGAACTAGGTATTGGATACCGACGATCGAATCTCGCAAGTAACATACCGATGACAAAGGAACAACGTATGTCGTTATGCGGTTTGACCGATAAAGATCTTCGAGAATATGTAGGAACCAATATGGGCATCCAGGTTCCGCTATTGGTTATTGACCGAGAATAGTTCTAGGTCATGTCTACATAGTTCTCGAACCCGTAGGGTCCGCACGCTTAACGCTACGATGACAGTTTTATTATGAGTTTACAAGTTTTGATGTGCGAAGTTTGTTCGAGTCCCTGATGTGATCACGGACATAACGAGGAGTCTCGAAATGGTCGAGACATAAAGATTGATATATTGAAAGCCTATATTTTGATATCGGAATGGTTCGGGTGAAATCGAGATTTTACCGTAACAGGGGGGTTACTGAACCTTCCGGGGATAATGGGCCTTAGTGGGCCATGAGGGAAAAGAGGAGGCCGGCCAGGGCAGGCCATGCGCCTCCCCCTAGTCCGAATAGGACAGGAGAGAGGGGCGCGCCCTTCCTCTTTCCTCCCCCTTTCCTTCTCCAACAAGGCAGAGGGGGAGTCCTACTCGGTGGGAGTAGGACTCCTCAGCGCACCCTTGAGGGCCGGCCGCACCTCCCCCTCTCTCCTTTATATACGGGGGCAGGGGAGCACCCCAGGACACACAAGTTGATCTACGGATCGTTCCTTAGCCGTGTGCGGTGCCCCCTTCCACCATATTCCACCTCAGTCATATTGTCGCAGAGTTTAGGCGAAGCCCCGCGCCGATGAGAGCATCATCATCGTACCACGCCGTCGTCTTGTGGAACTCATCCCCGACACTTTGTTGGATCGGGTCGGGGATCGTCATCGAGCTGAACGTGTGCTGAACTCGAAGGTGCGACGTTCGGTGCTTGGATCGGTCGAATCGTGAAGACGTCGACTACATCAACAGCGTTGTCATAACGCCCGGCCATGATCTCACGAGGGTGCGTGGACAATACTCTCCCCTCTCGTTGCTATGCCATCACCATGATCTTGCGTGTGCGTAGGAATTTTTTTGAAATTACTACGTTCCCCAACAGATTACCGAGCTCTGAATGAAGTAACGATAAAGAACAAGTATCCCTTACCGATGATTAATGATCTGTTTGATCAGTTGTAAGGAGCTAAGGTGTTTTCTAAGATTGATCTACGATCAGGATACCATCAGTTGAAGATCCGAGACAAGGATATACCAAAGACAGCATTCACCACACGATATGGATTATATGAGTATACGGTCATGTCGTTTGGACTGACTAACACCCCTGCCTATTTCATGAGTATGATGAACAAAGTGTTCATGGAGTATTTGGACAAGTTTGTTGTGGTGTTTATCGATGATATTATGGTTTACTCGAAGGACGAAGAGGAGCATGCGTAACACCTACGTTTGGTTCTTGAGAAACTCAGGAACACCGGTTATATGCCAAATTCAGCAAGTGCGAGTTTTGGTTAAAGGAGGTTGGATTTCTTGGGCATATTATATCGGAGAAGGTATAGCAATGGATCAAATAAAATTCAGTCGATCCTCGAGTGGTTGGCACCCACTTGAGCTTAGCGAGATTCGCATTTCCTTGGGTGGCAGGGTATTATCGAGATTCATTGAGAATTTTTCCAAGATTGCTAAACCAATGACAGAATTGCTAAAGAAGGATACCAAGTTCAAATGGACGGAGGATTGTGAGACAAGCTTCCAAGAGTTGAAGAAAGCGGTTGACTACAGCCCCAAGTCTTGACATTGCGAGATATACATAAGGAGTTTCAAGTGTATTGTGATGCCTCTCGCTTGGGACTTGGATGTGTTCTTATGCAGGAAGGAAAAGTTGTTTTGTATGCCTCACGACAACTGAAGCCTCATGAGTTGAACTATGCCACGCATGATTTGGAGCTAGCAGCTATAGTACATGCGTTGAAGACCTGGAGACATTATCTCATGGGAAACCGTTGTGATGTGTACATGGATTATAAGAGTTTGAAGTACATTTTCACACAGAAGGAGTTAAACCTCAGACAGAGGAGACGGCTGGAACTTATAAACGATTACGACATGAAGCTACACTATCATCCGGGAAAAGCCAACGTCGAAAGGCACGCTTTGAGTTGGAAGAGTTATGCCAATATCCTTAAAGGTAGAGGACTGCCAAAGGAGTTAGCAGAGGATGTTATGGAACTTCAGTTGGAGATTGTTCCAAGAGGTTTTCTTGCAACAATGGAGGTTGATCAACCTTGTTAGACAAGATTCGAGACGCTCAAAAGGAGGATAAAGAGATTGCTGAGATAAAGGAAAAGATGGGCAAAGGAAAAGCCAAAGGTTTTCGCGAGGATGAGCACGATACCTTATGGTTTGAGGATCGGATTTATGTGCCCAACAATTGGAGATCGAAGTTAATACTTGAAGAGGCCCATGACTCACCATACTCGATTCACCCGGAAACACCAAGATGTATTTGGACTTGAAGGAACGTTTCTGGTGGACTGGTATGAAGAAGGATATTGCCGAGTATGTAGCCGTTTGTGATGTATGCCAGAGAGTGAAGGCAGAGCATCAAAAGCCAGCAGGACTGTTGCAGCCTATGCCAATACCGAATGGAAGTGGGACAAACTTGGCATGGATTTTATCACCGGATTACCCAGAACTAAAGCAGGATATGATTCAATATGGGTAGTAGTGGATCGGTTGACCAAAGTAGCTCACTTCATCCCAGTGAAAACAACTTATACAAGTGCCAAGTTAGCCAAGATATATATGACCAGGATCGTATGTTTGCATGGAGTTCGAGGAGTATCGATCGATAGAGGACACAGTTTACTTCAAAATTTTGGCATCACTACACCGGACTTTGGGTGCAGATTGGAGTTTAGTACCGCATTTCACCCAGACGGATGGACAGATGAGAGAGTCAATCAGATTTTGGAGGACATGTTGAGAAACTCATGCGCTAGATTATGGATCTAGTTGGGATGACAATTTGCCGACGCAGAATTCTCATACAACAACAGCTACTGTGCCGGTTTGAAGATGGCACCGTTCGAAGCTCTGTATGGACGCAGATGTAGAACACCCTTGATGTGGGACGAGGTTGGAGACCGTCAGTTGTTTGGACCAGATTTGATCAAAGACTCA
This sequence comes from Aegilops longissima, assembly GCA_021605205.1. Lineage (NCBI taxonomy): Eukaryota > Viridiplantae > Streptophyta > Magnoliopsida > Poales > Poaceae > Aegilops > Aegilops longissima. The sequence continues at coordinate 17,191,588 of CM038679.1, read as the reverse complement.
GAGGAGAAGGTTAAACTGATCAGAGACAGGCTAAAGATTGCTCAGTCTAGACAGAAGAGTTACGCAGATTCAAAATGCAAGGAGTCGGAAACAGAGCATATTTGCGAGTATCACCCCTGAGGGGAGTGAAACATTTTGGAGTAAAGGGAAAGTTAGCCCCAGGATTTGTAGGACCGTATCGTGTTTTGGAACGAATGGGAGAAGTTGCCTACAAACTGGAGTTACCCGAAGGACTGTCGGGAGTTCACGATGTGTTTCACGTATCACAACTGAAGAAGTGCCATGCTGAGATGGCCAACATACCGTTGAAAGATACAGTACCTTTGGAGGCGATTCAGCTGAATGATAATCTAACTTATGAGGAGAAGCCAGTAAAGATTTTGGAGTTTGATAGCCGAGTCACTCGCAACAAGGTGATCAAGATTTGTAAAGTTCAGTGGAGCCACCATACCGAGGAGGAAGCCACCTGGGAGCGAGAAGATGATATTCGCAAGGACCATCCGCACCTATTTTCTAGCCAACCCGAATCTCGAGGGCGAGATTCATCTTAAGGGGGGTAGGTTTGTAACATCCCAAATTTTCAAATTTGGCATGTTATACATAGGTCATCCATGCATATCATATTTTATTGCATTCTTGTTTGCCATCCTCGAAAATCCTAAGCAACTCAAGGACCCTCGGAGAGAGTTGGGGATTTTTCGATTTTCATATTTGAATTTTTATCAAATAATGAAAGACGAGGATATTGGATTTTATTATTTTCTCTCAGGAAAATATTTCATTTTAAATAAATAAATGAGGGAGATAATATGACTTCTCCAAAATAATTGAAATATCGGAGGAAAATGTTAAAATCATTATTTGGTTTTTATTTGATTTTATTTGGAATTTTAATTGCCCTAGAAAAATTTGCACGCTTTAAAAGTAGCATTTTAGGGGCCAAGAGAAGTTCATCTAGTTCTAAATATTTTATTTAGATGGAGAAAACTTGTTTTGGAATTTTAGATTTTTATTTATTTTTCTAGGAATTTTTCTTTCATGAATGATTAAAAAAATGGACCCGCATACTCGATCGGGCTAAAGGCCCAACGAGAGCCGAGCCCGCCCGCCCTGCGCCGCCGCCTTCCCTCTTGCCCGTGCGTGCTCGCAGACGGACGCCGAGGGCGAGTCCGAGCGGACTCCACCAGGCGCCCCTTCCCAAGCCGAGCCGCCCGCCCTCCTATAAATTCGCCGCCCGCCGCCACACCACCACCCGCCACCACCCAAGCCGCCGCCGTCGGCGGAGCCGGAGTCCGAGTCCCGATCCGCCGTTGCCGCCGCCTCCAGCGCCGTCGCCGCCCTCTCGCTGAGTCGCCGAGCCGCCGCCGCCTCTCGCCGACCCCGCCCCACCGGAACCCGCCGGAGCCCGCCCGCACGGACGCGCCTGCTTGAGGTACCCGACCCCGCCACCGGTTTTTTAAGAAAACCTTCTTGGTTTTAAAATCCTAGGTCGTTTTTTTATATAGATCGGTTTATTTCGTCGGTTTATTTACTTAGCGAACGTCCGTTTGTCCGTTTGTTCTAACGAACGCGTTCATTGTTTAGTTTCTGTTAACGAACATTCGTTCGTTTAGCAGTTCGTCGCTTTTCTTTTATCACATTTATTCCGCGGTTATTCTGATCGCGATTTCTGAACCGATTTTCAAACCTGTTTATCTTTTTGCTCGTTTATCGGAATCAGGCGATTCAAGCGCCTGGAGTTTCATCTCGAAACCCTCTTTCCGAATAATCAACTTAAACCAGTTTTTATCTTTGTAAAATTTGACTCTAGTTCAGATTAGTAAACGGACCCTATTTGTTTTGCCGTTTGAGTTTTGTTGTTCCGTTTGGTTTGATTCTTTTTGCAAATCGGAGTTCTTAAGTTGAACTCTCCGGTCAACCTCTTTCAGTTGAAGTTTCGTTTGTGCATCTTTGTTTGTTGCTTATGTATGTATTGTTTGCTTGTGATAGAATTTCCGGAGTGCGAAGCGTGTTACTACGAGTCTCTAGGATTCACGGATCGTCAGCAAGGCAAGTAACACTTGATCATATCTTTTCATACCCAGTTTTTATGCATTAGCTCAATCCCCAAACATTGCATGATTAGGATGGCATTAATTTGTGGGTTGGGAAGTAGATGATGAGGTAGGAACCTATTGCCCTGTTACTTTCAAACCCTTGGGAGTTACTTCTACGTTATGTTGATATTACCATGCTATGCTCATAGACGTGGTTTGGGTTTGAGAGATATTCACGACAGATGTGAGATCGTTAATTAATGGTTTACTTTAGCAACTTAAATACACATCTGGGTGGATTGAGGCACCTGGGGAACCCAGTGTTGTCTGTTTTTTTTTGGAAATCCCGGGGTACCCGTGTGATCTTCCTATGGACCGCCACCCAGGCTCAAAGGGAACTGAGATTATTCATGCTAGAAACTTCCGTGTGCAGCCACAAGCTATTATGGGCTCTAGCATAGTTGAGTAAGTTACGTGAAGCTCTCGAAGAGGTAGATCAGCAGGTAGTGGGTTTTATAGGTTTGGTTTGATCTATCCAGGAGTAGAGAGTTAATGTTTCGAAAGAGCGTGTCTCGGTCATCCGTCTCTCAAACACCATGCAGTCACGAGAAACCAACGGAGGCGATCGAGTCTTGTGGGGAGAAGTCGCAAACCTCTGCAGAGTGTACAAATTAATCATGGTTAGCCGTGTCCCGGCTATGGACAATTTGAGTATCTAGTACTTGAGTATTCACATGTATCTCATCACTCTAAATTAATATTGTTGGGTTGTTAATCACTTTAATTGGGATTGAGTTGGGGTTATACCTTCTCAATGATGTATCAACCACCATGATAGTTAAAGTAAAATTTATTCCTTTGATGTAGGGAAAAATTGGCTTTTCATAAGCTCAGTAACCATAGAGCTTTCCACCAGCCATATATGCATGTAGTATAGCTTTATTCTTTCATTACTCTATGTGTTACATTGCCAGCATATTCCATGTGCTGACCTGTTCTCGGCTGCAACGTATTATGTTGCAGACTTTTCGACGAGGAGTAAGGATTGTAGGTCGTTGCCGTGCAGCTCGCTTATGCCGTTGGAGTTGATGGACTCCCTTTATCTTCCAAGCCTTCCACTGTTATCGCATTAGATGGCCTTAAGCCATATTATTGTAATAAGTTCTCTTTTGAGACATTCGATGTAATAAGTGTGTGATTGCTACTCTGTTATAAATCCTTCCAGTACTGTGTGTGTCAGCATTACTGATCCAGGGATGACACAGAAGCACAGAGACTTGACCATCTGAGGCCGAGTCGCTACAGCAAACCTCCTTCGAAGGTTTTACAGTTGATGTAGTATATACCACGCTAACTTTTGTATTAAGTACGAAGACTCCGGCTGCCCCGAGAAGAGCTCGGGGCCTGCCCTCCTTTATCTATATGATAAATATTATGACTATCAATGTGTTGTTTCGTTAGTCCGTCTAGCACCGGGTTCGACCAGTCGACCCGGGGACTCGCCGCCTTGTACTATGTAATGCTTCCTGCAGCCGGACAAGTAATGTATTGGAACTTAAACTTTCTCCTGCCAGAAGCCACAGTTCGCAGAGCGACTGTTCGATCGGCAGGAGTTAAGGCAGAAAGGGTGTCTGCATGAAAAATGGCTAAGGATCCAAAGTATGCACATAGTCCAAGCCGGCTTCCCACCTTGCCGACCGGCTGTTGAGCAGCCGGCAGGCCGGCTTCTACTTAACTTGCTAAAGAACTCTAAAACGGCTAAGTACTTGCCTCCCCGGAAGCGGCTAAGTACTTGACCCAGCCACAGACCGCAGAGCGGCTGTTCGGCTGGCAAGACGGCAACCAAGGGAAGGCGGCAAAGGAAAAAAGCCAAAGAGCAGAAAGCAAGGAAAGATAGAACTCGGAAAAATATTTACATAGCAAAAAGGCCCCTGGCCGACATTCAACAGAAGTTTGAGATACACCCCGCGGGTGGAATTGTGCAAAGCTAATAAGTTCGTCGAGACTGGTAAGCAGATAAAACAAAAGGTAAACTAGCGACCTAGGGAGCAGCAGATGGGTTTGGTGGAGCGGTTGATCCGGTGGTGTCGGTTGGTGGAGCGGCCAGCTGGTCAGTCTCCACTTGGCCGCCTTCAGTAGCAGCCGGCTTGCTCGGGCGTGGCTCGTTGCTGGAGGCACGGTCGAGCTGAGGCTGGCCGTCCGCTCCGACCTCTGGTGCCTCCTCTTCACCTTCCTCCTCTTCCTCGTCTTCTTCCTCGCTGCTGGAGTCGATCACCTCGGCCGAGTCCTCGCTGTCTTCTGGGTTCAGCCCAAACCACTCTGGTGGCGCCTCGGCATCGTTCTTGTCCCGCTACGGGATGATGCTGGTGTTGGTGTACTCGGCCATTGCCGTCGCTCGCTTTACGAGATCATCCTCCACCGCCGCCAGCTCCTCCTGGGCCTCCAGTCGAAACGTGGTCAACTGGGCTAGATTTAGCCCAGGGTACCACACCTTAACAAACTCCAAGGCCCGACTTGCTGGAGCCTGGGCCGAGGAGCCCTTCTAGGCCTCAAGGCGGCTGGCCGCCACCTCCAGCCAGTCGGCAGTCCGACTGGGTGTGCGCGGTGCCGGCATGTCCGGCCATAGGGCGACGATCGCCTGGGCGCCGACACGTTGAAGACGGCGCAACATCCGAAGAGCCGGCTAGAGACGGGCCTGGAGGCTGAGAAGCTGCACGCGGAGGGTTCGGGGGGCGTCGGCAGCAATCTCCGCACCTTCCGCCCTCCGCACTTCGCGATTGGCCTCGATGGCTCGATTGGCGGCAACGGAGTGACTGGGGAAGAAGTCTGCTCAAACAGAAAGCCAAAAAGCCAAAGTTAGAAGCAAGAAACCGGCCTGATCCGAAGACGGCGGCTTGAAGAAAGAGTAAATAGGGAAGCTCACCATCAACCATGTCTTCAATCTCGCCGAAGCCGGCAGTCAGCATCACCTCCTTGTCGGTCCAGGCGGAGCGTTGGGTCTCAAACTCAGCTAGGAGACTGGCCTCCTTGTCCTCCGCTTCCTTGTGGGCCTTCTTGAGAAGATCCGCCTGTTCCGCCAGTTGCGTGACCAGTCGGTCATGCTCCTCGGTCAGCTTGTTGCAGTCCACCTCCTTGGCACGCATCGCGGTGTTGGCTTCACCCAGCTGCTACTGCAAGGCGGCGTTGGCCTCTGAAAGAGAGGGAAAAAAAGGAAAGGACATCAATAATCAACAAAGAGAGATATAGTTGCCAGGAGGATCCGCCCGACCTCAGTGATCGGCCGAATCTCGGGACTACAGCCAGGTGCGCCCTTGGCCCCAAAGAGAGAAAGAAAGAAAGACTTACTCCGGCTTTCCGACAAGTCGGCGGTCCGTTGAGTTAGCTCCTGAACCTTGGAGTTGAAGATGGCCGCACGGAGGTTGTGATAATCCTGCAATGAAGATAGCAGATAATGTGAGTACTTGTAGCTTTCCAGTTAAAGTTCCGAGCCGCCTTCTCGGTAGCCGGCCCGAAACTCGGGGACTACACCCAGTGGGTGCACTGGCGTGCCCCCACGGAGAAGCATAAAAATCTAAGAAGCAAGAAATATACCCGGACGGCGGCTCGCGACTCCAAGAACGCATTGTTGCAACGCTTAAGAGCGTCGGCCTCGGCCTGAAGCTTGGCTTGGACGTCTAGGATAGCCGTGTTCAAAGGGCCCGTCCCGCCTCCCCGCACCCACGCAGTGGGCGCGGCGCTGGTCGCCTCGGCGTCCGGGATTGACGAGCTCGTGGCGGCAGTCTCCTGTGGGCGTGGCGCCGAAGCCGCCTTTGCGAGTCGGCGGCGCGTCGGGGTGTGGACCTCAGGAGTTGGGTCCGTCGCCATCTCGTCTCCGGCTGGCGGCGCTGGTGGATCAGCCGGCTGCTTGTCTCGCGCCTCCTCAGAAGGCGGCGGCCAGGGCACGATTACGTCCGGCATAACGACATCGCCGCCGTCCCTCTCCATGACCGGGTGCTCTTCGCCGGCTCCCCCAGTCGGCGCCACGAATTCTGGTGACGGCGGCACGGAGTTTAGGGGGGTGACGAATATCGCCGACTAACGACGCGTGGTTTCGTCAGCCTGTTTCTTCGCCACGACAGCAGCCTCGGCCTCCGCCAGCTTCTTCAAAGTGGCGGCCTCCGCCTTGTCCGCCTCCGCCTTCTCCAGGCGGGCGGCCTCCTGCTTTTCGCACGCCTCCCGTGCGTTTTGCTCCATCGCCTCCCAGAGGTCGGCGGCCGGATCGATCCGTCGGGTGGTGGAAGAGGTCTCCGTCAACCCAACGATGGAGGCGGCGGCCGACTCGAGAGAGAGCGGAGCCCTAAAATCAAGAAAATAAAACAAAGGAAGTTTAGAAGGAATCAACGAGAAAGAATACCGCAAGGGAAAGATACTTACGCCAACAGCATAGGAGGCGCCTTTGGGAGCTTCTGGTACTTGGCCGCCTTCGCTGCGGCCTCCTTCCGCCTGGTCGCGGCGGTCGGATTTTTGGCCTTCTTCGGCTCGCTGCCGAACAAGATGACGCCTTGCTTACGCTTGCGCGTGCCGCCTCGAGCAGCCGACTCGACAGAGGGGCCCTCGTCTGCCTTGCCGGCGCCCCGTGCTGGATGCCGCTCTTCTTCCTCCTCGTCATTGTCTGGCCAGGTCTCGATGCCGCCTTCTTCAGAGCCGCCTGCTTCGTAGACGCCGCCCGTTGCGGTGTCCTCCAAGGCGGCCGCCCCAAGTCGGGGTCGTCCACATCGCTTACCGCCCGGTCCGGCAGGTAGTCGCCACCTGCCCCTACGATGGCGGCCATGGCGTCCGACATGTAGATCTGTTTGAAGCGGCGAGAGGCCGGCTGATCAAGACCAAGATTGAGACCAGGACGAGTGTCCAGGAAGAAAGAATTGGAAACTTATCGCAGACGGCGGGTCAGTGCGGGAATATGGCCGTTTGCCGAAACTCCAAGACCCCTCCAGCTTGAGGCTGGAGATCTCGTTCACCAAGTTGGCGACCTCAGCAGTCGGCATATCCTTGGTGCTCAGCCGGCATGGGTCGCGATGCCCGCTCATCCGGCTGATCAGGTGCGGCCGGCCTTGGAGCGGGAGAAACCGGTGCTCGACGAAGGCGACCAGCAAGTCGGACTCCTTGAGGCCTTCGGTCGCAGTCAGCTCACGGAGCCGCTGGATGGCGGTGGCGCCTTCTGCTGACACCGGTTTCAGCTTGTAGGCCCAGCTGGCCCGAGGCTCGGTAGGCGGGCCGACTACATAAGCCGACAGGTGGAGGAAGTCCGACGGCCGGGTCCACATACTCCATGTAGAAGTAAGATTGCTTCCATATCTTGACCGACTGTGGCAGCTTGATGGTGGGGAAGGCGTTCTTCGGCGACGGTCGGCGAACTGCGATGAAGGCACCACACTGGGCAGCCACCTATCGGACGGAGGTGCCCAGCTTGGTGTAGAAGAAGGCTCCCCACAGCTCGATGGTGGGGCGGATGCCAAGATAACCTTCGCATAGCGTGACGAAGGCGGCTAGGAGAATCACGGTGTTGGGTGTGAGATGATGAGGCTGGAGGTGGTAGAATTCGAGAAACGAGCGGAGGAAGCCGCTCGCCGGCAGGCCGAAGCCGCGGATGAAGTGCAAGCGGAAGACGACCCGCTTGCCCTCCCCCAGCGCCGGTGAGATCTCCCCCTCCAGCGGCACGCATGCCTTCACGTAGCCCGTGCCGGGAAGATGCCGCGTCTCGTGGAGGAAGGTGTTGTGGTCCTCATTCACGTTGGACCTGTCCTAGTCGCCTCCTCGCTCGCGCGCCATGGAGAGCTCGACAGAGAAGAGGCGCGGCGAGGGAGCTGAGTATGGAGCCGAGCAAAGAGGGATCGGGTGAACGAGCTCGGCAGAGACGAATTGCGGCGGCGCTTCAGCGGGGCTCGGGGGCGCTGCGGTGAGAGGAAGAAGGAGGTAGGATGGGGTGGAGGGGCGCGCATGCTTCACCATCCCCACCCCTCTCCCTACTTATAGCCTACGGGCTATGAAGCCGAGGGGGCGGGCGTGGGATCATGGGATTAACTGTGCCCACGACCCCACGTTCCCACCTTTACCGCGTGAGTTGCTGCACGCAGTAACTCCGCGGGGAAACCCAACCGCCCGCCTCGGCCGCAGCGGATCCACTCGCATGCCGAGGCCCGATGGTGGTGGGCCCAGCCTGCGGTCACGTCCCATCACGCGCGTGGGCTGGCAGGCCGACCAGGCTGGCTGGCGCCATGTGGCACGCCCGCGACGAGCGGCGGGCCGAGAAGCTTAGCAAGCATGCCACCTGGTCCCCGCCGATGCATTCGAAATTCCAGAAAGATCCGACAGGACGTACCCGACTCCAGCCGACCATCTTCCCAGAAGTCGGATGAAGCTTCCTTAAGAGCACCCGGAGGAGGAAACTGATGAGGCTCCCCGGCTCCTCAGCCGCGGCTCCTCACCAGCTTCGGGGACTACTGTCGAAGTAATGGGACACGGGTAGCCTGAACCGAGCCCCCGAACCTTTCAAGACATCGGGGCCGGATGCGCCCCTCAGGACGTCAAGATAGGTCTCCGCCTTCTCGGGGCCGGTTGGCCGAACGATCGACTGCCAGAAGACGGCCATGCTTAGGAAGGCAGCCCCGATACAGGCCGACTCCTAGCAGTCAGCCCACGGCGCCCTCAGAGTCCGCGCCCCATAAAGAAGACAAGGCATGATGAGGCTACAGTGAGCCCATCACCCACGAATCCAAGGCCGGGCGTGGCCACAGTGCTTCGTACAGGCGGAGATCTCCGCCCGGCGTGGCACTGTTGCCACTTCACCCCTGACATCACTCCTGTCAGGCGATGCCCTGCTCCCGCGACCGTCTATCGGTACGGCCCAAAGACGGCTGGCCCTACCGGTCAGCGAGAGCCAGGAAGACGGCGGGAGCCTCACCAGACGGACCCGAGGGAGGCCGGCTCCCAGCAGGCGGCCCGTTCCTTCCTTGGGGCCCATTCGCCATTAACCAGATAAGACCCGGAGTGGCTGCAGTGATCCTCCACCAGGCGGCGAGACTGTAGCCACGCTCCCCTGACCAAGCCTGCGTCATTAGCATCATGGCTATAGTGATCAGCAGCCGGCAAGACCATGAAGGGCGGGGTGGCCTGTCGGCTCCGTGCCGAGCCAGCCGGGCGAGACCCTGTGGCGGGCCCCAGCAAGTGGAGAAGTGGGCGGTCGAGAGATCGACGGCTGGGTCCTGCACCCGGCCAGATTACCATTGTACCCCTGGGGGTAGGCCTATATAAACCCCCCAGGGCACCCATGCAAAGGGTTCCAACCTGTTAGAATTAAACCAGCACATAGGAGAAGAGGAGAGCTAGCCTTGCCTTCTTCCCCCTCTAGCATACAGCTCGAGGAGCACCATTGTACTTACTAGTGTCTTAGTGATCACGCGGAGACCCCGCAGAGCAGGACTAGGGGTGTTATCTCCTAGGGGAGCCCCGAAACTGGGTAAAGTACGCCGGCGTTCATGTCTACGCCTCATCCCGCTTCCAGGCACCGGCGAAGTTCTACTCGCTCCCACCATGATAAGCCATCCCTTGGCATATGTCGCACCCAACCCCCGACAACCGTAGTTTGAGGATTTCATGTATTCACTATGTGTTAATGTTTTGTTCCGGTTCTCTATTAAAAGGAGGCCTTAATATCCCTTAGTTTTCTTATGGACCCCGCTGCCACGGGAGGGTAGGACAAAAGATGTCATGCAAGTTCTTTTCCATAAGCACGCATGACTATTTACGGAATACATGCCTACATTATATTTATGAACTGGAGCTAGTTCTGTATCGCCCTAGGTTATGACTGTTATATGATGAATATCATCCAATGAATTTACCGATCCAATGCCTACGAGTTTTCCACATATTGCTCTTGCTAAGTTACTATTGCTATCGCTACTGTTACAACTGCTACAAAACTGTTAGTGATGTTACCGTTACCACTACTACAGTTACCACTGCTATCAAAACTATCATATTACTATGCTACTGATCACTTTGATGCAGATATTTAATCTCCAGGTGTGGTTGAATTGACAACTCAACTGCTAATACTTGCAAATATTCTTTGGCTCCCATTGTGTCGAATCAATAAATTTGGGTTGAATATTCTACCCTCGAAAACTGTTGCGATCCCCTATACTTGTGGGTTATCAAGACCTTTTTCTGGCGCCGTTGCTGGGGAGCATAGCTATATTTGTTGAGTCACTTGGGATTTATATCTATTTATCACTATGAATAATCTGAAAAATCCAAGAACCAAGATCGTTCCCTCTAAGATGAGGGGAGGTAAGGAACTGCCATCTAGCTCCACACTTGATTCACCTTCTCTTTTGAATAGACTTGCAACACCACCACATGCTGTTAATCCTGATATGTCACAAGTTATTGATGATGCTACTTCTTCTATGAATGATGCTTATGATGATATTAGTACCTTGCTTGATGATAATGTGCCACTAGGTGAATTTCTTGATGAACAACTTGCTAGAGCTAAAGATATTGAGAATGCTGAAACTGATGAAATTACTGAAACTATTGAAGTCCTTGAAACTGAGAATTATGAAACAGCTATTGTACCTAGCTCTCATAGATTTGAAATGCCTAAGATACCTGAGGGTTATGTTATGGGTGAGGAGGTAGCAAACTGATTGCAAGGATAGACACCTATTAGACTTTCTTGATTGGAAGGATAGATATGATCTTAAGAAATTATTATGCAAACTGAAAGGAAAATCTTTGATTGCTAGAATGAAATGTGATCCTAAGTTTACTACTTCACCTATGTTTGTTACCGATAAGGATTATGAATTCTCTATCGACCCAGAGTTAACTACTTTGGTTGAATCTGATCCTTTCCATGGCTATGAAACTGAAACTATTGTGGCACATCTTACTAAACTAAATGATACATCCACCCTATTTTCTCATGATGAGAAAAATTGCTATTACTATATCCTCAAATTCTTTTCGTTCTCATTAAAGGGTGATGCTAAGATATGGTACAATACTCTTGCACCTGGTTGTGTGCGTAGTCCCCAGGATATGATTTACTGCTTCTCTGGAAAAAATCTTGCTCATAAGAAACAAGTTGCCTTACAGGAAATATTTAACTTTGTGCAAATTAAAGGGGGAGGCTTCTCCAATTTCTTAATGCTTTGCCTGATCATCCCCTTAAGAAAAATGAAATACTTGATATCTTCTATAATGGACCAACCGATGCTTTTAGGGACTTCCTAGATAGTCGTGCTGGTTGTGTTTTCAGGGAACAAACTGTTGAACAAAAGGAGGGATTATTGAATAATATACTAAAAAATTATGATGATTGGACTCTTCTTGAACCATCGCCTAAACCCACTCCAAAGAAGAGGGGTATCTTTTTTCTCGGTCTTGATGATATGCAAGAGGCAAAGAAATGCATGAAGGAAAAAGGTACTAAAGCTGAAGATGTTAAGAATTTACCACCTATTGAAGAAATACATGGACTTGACACACCACCACCACAGGTGGTAGAGTTAAGTTCTTTATTAAAGTTTGATGAAGGTGACATCCCTTATAATAAACATCCTAGTCAATGCTTATATGAATTTGATAATTATGTCATGAAGCAAGATTACTTCAATGCAAATGTTATGAAACAATTGAAACAAAATTATGATATGATTCCTCGCTTGAGTGACTTGTTATTTAGACATGCTAATGATGTTAGAGGTGTAGGAAAATACACCTCTATGGTTCAAACTCAGTTAGAACAAGTTGATAAATCTCAAATAAAATTTCTTAGTGAAATGAACAGCAATATGAATGATCATGCTGTTAGAGTAATGACTAGAGGAGGCAGAATGACTCGGGAACCACTTTATCCTGAGGGTCACCCTAAAAGAATTGAACAAGACTCTCAAAGAATTAATGTTGATTCACCTAGTCCTTCTAAAAGAAAGAAGAAAAATAAAAATGATAGGACTTTGCATACCTCCAGTGAACCTGAAATTGAAAAACCTCCTGAAGATAATAATGATGACTCTATCTCTGATGCCGAAACTCAATCTGGTAATCAACATTTACATAGTGATAATGAAAATGATAAAGATGTTCATGAAGATGCTCAACCAGACAATGAGAAATAACCAGATAATGATGTTGAGATAGAACCTGCTTTTGATCTTGATAACCCACAACCTAAAAATAAACAATATGGTGAAAAAAGACTTTGTTGCTAGAAAACATGGTAAAGAAAGAGAACCATGGGTCTAGAAACGCATGCCCTTTTCCACCTAAACCATCTAACAAAAAAGATGATGAAGAATTTGAACACTTTGCTAAAATGCTTAGGCCAGTCTTTTTGCGCACTCACTTAACTCATATCTTAAAGATGGCCCCTTCTGCAAAATATATGAAAGAATTTTTCATTAATAAAAGAAAAATGCCTGAAGCTGAAATCTCCACCATGCTTGATAATTATTCTTTTAAAGATGGAGTACCTAAAAAACTTGGAGATCCAGGAATACCAACTATATCTTGCTCTATTAAAAGAAACTATGTCAAAACTATTGTATGTGATTTAGGAGCTGGTGTTAGTGTTATGCCTTTCTCTTTATATAAAAGACTTGATTTAAATAAACTCGCACTTACTAAAATAGCTTTGCAAATGGCTGACAAATCAACTGCCATACCTATTGGTATTTGTGAGGATGTGCCTGTTGTTATTGCAAATGTTACTATCTTAACAGACTTTGTTATACTTGAGATGCCCGAGGATGAAATCATGTTGATTATCCTTGGTAGACCCTTTTTGGATACTGCAGGGGCCATTATTCACTGCAATAAAAGCAAAGTCACATTTCATATCAATGGTAATGAGCATACGGTGCACTTTCCAAAGAAACAATTTCAAGTGAATGGTATTAATGTTATTGAAAATCTCCTACAATTACTACTGGAAGTTTTCAACTCTCTTTACCTACTGTCAAAAAGAAATATGATATACTTATTGTTGGGGAAATGCATATCCCTGTTGAGGCAACTTAGTGTTTTCGAAAGTTCTTCGGGTTCATGTTAATCGAAAGTGATCATTAATAAGACTTGATCAACCTTATTAATGGATTGTTTTCGAGAGACATGTGGTCGATGAATTTAGTAACCACAACCTTTTTTCCATACCTTTTGTTTTCTGTTTTTTCTAGTTAAATCAAATAAAATGCCATATTTAGTCTGTTTTCTGAATTTTCCGTCCAATAAAAAATGACCCAAAAATAGAAGTTCTCAGAATGCCCTGAAATTTAACACGATTTTTTCTGAATATTTCTGAATTTCTGGTACAAATAACATTAGAGGGCCGTGCCCCTGGTGCCCACAAGACACCAAGGTGAGCCAGCCACCCCAGGCGCGCCCTGGTGGGTGGTGGGCCCCATGTGGGTGCCCTCACTTATCTCTTTAGCCCATGTCATCTCTTACCTCTAAAAAAATCACCATAGCTCTCTCTCTCTCTCTCTCTCTCTCGTGTTCTTGCTCTCCAACCCGCAGATTTTGATCTCTTTGCTCGAAGCTTCGTTTCCAAACTGTTTTGGTGTCGGTGTACTAGAGTAGGGGTACCCTAGTATGCCGAACTTGTGCACGGGCAGTTGCAGCATCCCGCGGCAAGGCTTGCCGGGTGACCGCCAAGGTCCTCCGTGGTTCCTTTGGAGCCATTCAAGAGCAAAGTGTTCACGCCAAGAAGACAAGGCCCCGGCAAGAGGAGCTTGCCGGGAAGGCCAACCAAGGCATCTCAAGGAACTTGCCGCGACACACCACACGTCCCGGCAAGGCCCGGTGGGCGACAAGCTTCCGGACGTGACAAGACAACAACCGCGGCAAGGCGCTTTGTCATGTAAACTACTAATCTGTACTGCGCCCAAAGACATCCACCAACGTGTCGCCCTAGGACCTTTCCAAGCACGCGTGGCAAGAGGTCAGGCGCCAGCCGGAGCGCTGGTGGCAAGCGACGCCGACAAGATTGCCATCGTGGCAAGCGGCGGCGCCTTTGACGGTCCCTCGTTTACACTGCTTAGGTGACGAGACGGGCATTTAATGCCTTTGTCCCCGCCGCCGTGGTTAGGTATGATACATCGCATAAGTAGCCGCATCAACCGCAACTCATTTTCCCTTTTTACCCTTGTCACGCTGCCACCTGTCGGAGACCCCTTGAGCATATAAAAGGAGGCCCATGCGCAACGTAGAGGGGGGTTCGAGGACACTCACGCTCGGCCTCGTTAGCAGCTAGTGTATACTGTAGCATTCAGCGCTCTTGAGCAAGAACACAATACAACTCGGACATGCAACAAGAGGAGTATTATCTCTCCGGAGAGCTCCGGCTGGGTAACTGCTCGTGGTGCTTCGCCGATCCGCTTCTTCGTGCGATCTCGCGCCGCCGAACCGAAGGGGCTCGGTCCGCCGGTCCCATAGGTGTTCGTGGATCAGCACTTCGACATCTTTGGCGCGCTGTAGGGGAATCGAGATTGTGTGAACCTGATTCGGCATTCACACGAGCTAGATCTTCATCTTCTTCATCGACATGCCACCGAAGAAGAAGGCTTCGGCGGCAGCTGATCCGTCCACGTCGATCCCACCACCACCAGAGCAAACGAGTGGTGGGGTAGACGCCGGCGGAAGAACGGGCGTCGACGAGGGAGCTCATGGTGCCGCCAAGTCCAAGGACAAAGCTGCGCAGACCTCAGCGTCCGTACACGCACCGCGTCCATCTCAGGAGGCGCGGGACCGACATCGTCATGGCACTCGCAGTGCCATACGTTCGTTGGGCCAAGATCGAGCTGGTGGATCTCGGGATGCTCAAGACCAGCATGCGCGCCAACATGCTGGCGCGAGCGAGGCACGGTCGCCCAGACGGGATACTGCTCCTTCTAACATAGTTAGAAGTCCGAGCATATCCCGCCTCGCACTGCTCACCACCGCCACCCACCACTCCAAAGCAGGTTTTGGCGAGCTCAATCGCTTCCCGGATTACCCTCCAACGGCGGACAAGATCGACGAATGGAGGGCCACCATTCAGAGTCTCATCGGCTTTGCTAACGGCGATAATCCCCGCAACCGAAAGTGCATCGCTGCGCGCAGACTGCTAAGCACGAGCCGGTGGCGACGAAACCGTGGGGCGCAACCACCATGCACTCTCCACCCAAGGCCAAGATCGCCGACTCGCGGATCCACCTCGACAGCGACTCCACCGCATCATCAGATCCACGAGCTCGTCGCGATCAGCGCCAAGTTCTTCACGAACGACAGAAGAAGACGCCGAACTCGTGATCGAGCGCCAAGAGAAGCACGGCGTCAATCAGACCAGCGCAGGCCCTTCGTCGACATGCATGCGCCAGGGAACCAGCGACTTGTCAGACGCGTAGGTTGCCCTGCTCACCCGTGAGCTGTGGCAAGTCCATTGGCCGAGCACGAAGAATTTCTGCCGACGCATCAGAGAAGTGCGACGGCAAGACGATCCGTCGGAGTTCCTCAAAGATTTACACCATCGCGTGCAAGCTGCCGGAGGGAAGGACGACAAGATCCTGGCCAACTACTTCCCACTGGTGCTCAAGCCCAATGTCAGATCCTGGCTCATGCACTTGCCGGACAACTCCATATCCTCCTGGACAGATCTATGGCATCAGTTTGTCGGCGCCTTTACAGCGCCACAAGCCTCATGGCTAAGAGAGCGACCTTCATCGCCGCCTGTAGGAAGGAGAGCCCCCGCAAGTACATTCAGAGATTCAGCCGTACAAGACAACATCCCAGATGTCCACCCCGCTGCGGTAATCAGCGCTGCTCCATCGAGCGCGCGAAACCGCAGGATGCGGAGGAGATGGCGATGTGCAAGATCAGGGACGTCAGTGAGCTCTATGCCCTGGCCGACAAGTGTGCACGTGCTGAAGAAGGGAGGAGGCTCCCCGGAGAGAATACATGAGCAGGAGGATCTGATAGTGAGGAGACTGCCCCGGCAAAGAAAAGCCGGCGGCGGAACGACAGGAAGAAGAAAGGCAAAGATGTGCTAGTTGTTGAGCAGTCCGGCAACGGAGGTGGCGCCAAGAAAGCCAAAGCTGGTAGCTCCGGCAAGGAGGTTGCCACATGCACCAACTACCAGGCTGTGGCGGTCGCCGACAAGCAGGACGGCACCAACAAGCAGTACTGCAAGATCCACCGCACCAAGGGCCATGACCTCCAGAGCTGCAAGAAGGTCGAGCAGCTTGTCGAGCAGCAGAAGGCTGAATACGAGCGACGCGACAAGGAGAAGGCCCAGGAAGGTGCTGGAGGATCCAGCAAGAAACGCCCCGGCCGGGGAGGACGCCGCGGCAAGGCCAAGCAGCGGCAAGGAGACAGACCTCCCCGCGGCCGCGACAAGGATGAAGATGACGACGAAGATGAAGATATGGATGATGAAGAGGCCGATGAGCAGGAGTTCCAGAAAGCCACAGAGGTCTTGTGCGCTGACGGCGTGCTTCTCGCGATACTTCACACCGCCAACTCAATCGGTGGATGCGGAAGTCAATGCGCGTAACCATCCGCCGAGTCACGCAAGCCTCGAAATGGTCCAGACGCCTATCATATTTGATATTGAGGACCACCGATCACATAATGCGGTCGGGTGCTTGCCGATGTTGGTTTCACCAACTATCCGCAACCTCAAGGTCACTAAGATGCTAGTTGACGGCGGGGCGGCTTGAACCTGATCTCCTCCGCGTAATCCGAAACCCAGATCCCCGATAGCGAGCTCAAGAGACCGCACATTCCAAGGAATCAATACGGGAAGAAGCAAGTCAAGGAAAGATCACGCTGTCGGTGACATTTGGCAGCGAAGTTGAATTTCAGAACCGAGAGGGTCACTTTTGACGTTGTTGACTTTCCATTGCCCTACAATGGGATACTTGGTCGCCCAAAGACTCGCCAAATTCATGGCGGCCTCTCATTATCCATACAACATGCTGAAGATGCCAGCCCGATAAGTGTCATCTCTGTCCCTGGCGACAAGAAAGATGCTCTTATCTGCGCCGACAAGATCTACCGGGAAGCAGCAGCAGCAGATCACAAGTCACTTGCCGTTGAAGCTCCCGGGACGAAGAAGAAGACCAAGTCCGACAAGAGTTCTGATGCCCACTCCGGCAAGCGCACCTCTTCGGAGTGCTGCGCTACCGTCGAGGACGCACCATTGAGCTCCACCGGCAAGTGTAAGAAGGAAATGGAAGCTCCACCAGAAACCAAGAGGGTGTCCGCCAAGGAGGATGGCACTGGTGGTACCTTCACCATCCGCGCCACTCTCGACCCTAAATAGGAAGGCGCGCTCGTTGCTTTCCTGCGGTTGAACGTCGACGTGTTTGCATGACAACCGTCTGACATCCCCGGTGTTCCCAGGAAAGTAATCGAGCACCATCTTGCCGTCTGTCCTCATGCGCGCCCGCAAGCGTAAAGTCGAAGGTGTAGTGGAGCGCCAAGAATTCATCGCAGAAGAAATCAAGAAATTGGAAGCGGCAGGCCTTGCCAGAGGAGTGCTCCATCCTACGTGGTTGGCCAATCCTGTAGTCGTGCGCAAGGCAAACGGGAAATGGAGGCTTTGTATCGATTTTACCGATGTTAATAAAGCTTGTCCCAAAGACCCATTTCCCTTGCCGTGTATTGACCAGATTGTTGACTCCACGGCCGGATGTGACTTGCTTTCATTTCTTGATGCATACTCAGGATACCATCAGATCTTCATGGCAGAAGAGGATGAGGAGAAGACCGCATTCATCACCCCATGTGGCACGTACTGTTTTGTACGAATGCCCTTCGGTTTAAAGAATGCTGGTTCAACATTTGCAAGGGTAGTCCATGACGCTTTTGAGCCGCAAATACACAGAAATGTGGAAGCCTACATGGATGACATAGTGGTCAAAAGCAAGGACAAGACGACTCTGATTCAAGATTTAGACGAAACCTTTGCAAATCTGCGCAAGATCAACCTCAAGCTCAACCCCGAGAAGTGTGTGTTTGAGTCCCTCCGCAAGCTTCTCGGTTCTTCGTGTCTCAGCGGGAATTGAAGCCAATCCCGACAAGATCAAGGTCATTGAGCAGATTGAAGCACCAAAGCGCGTCAAGGATGTACGAAGACTTGCCGGATGCGTGGCTGCTCTCAGCAGGTTTATCTCTAGGTCTGCTGAGCGCGCCCTGCCATTTTTCAAAATATTGAAAAAGGCAGGTCCGATGAAATGGACTCCGGAAGCGGAGGCTGTGCTGCAGGACTTGAAGAGATACCTGTCCTCCACTCCAATACTTGTCGCACCTAAATCACAAGAGAAGTTGCTGCTATATATAGCGGCAACCAATCA
Source organism: Aegilops longissima (assembly GCA_021605205.1). Lineage (NCBI taxonomy): Eukaryota > Viridiplantae > Streptophyta > Magnoliopsida > Poales > Poaceae > Aegilops > Aegilops longissima. Next base: position 17,173,170 of record CM038679.1, on the reverse strand, counting down.
AGTGGTTAGTGCTGCGTTAGTAGCGGAGAGGGAGGCGGATGATGAGCCAGCAACCATGGCAGATGCATCCAGCGACAAGCATGCGACTTCACCGGCAAGCTCTGGTCCCGACAAAGATGGATCTGCGCAGGAGCATGAGAAGATGCAGAAAAGGATGGTGCAGCGCCTAGTTTACTTTTGTCGGGCCCTTCGCAGGGGCTAGGTCAAGGTACTGGTGTGCAGAAATTGCTTTTCGCCTTCTCATGGCCTCGAAAGCTGCGCCATTACTTCCAAGCACATGAGATCACAATGCCACTCGCTTCCACTGAAGAGGATACTGCAAAATCCAGAGGCAACAGCAGGATTGTCGAGTGGGCACTGAACTGTCGAGCTTTGGCCTCAAGTTTGAGAGCACTTCAACTATCCAAAGCAGAGCATTGGCAGAATTCATAGCGGAATGGACGCCAACACAAGATGAAGAAATTCTAGAAACAAGCATCCCCGTCAAGGAGGCAAGCAAAGAGTGGCCGATGTACTTCGATGGTGCCTTTCGCTGCAAGGCGCCAAAAGGGCGTATACTTGTTGCACCCACCGGAGAGCACCTCAAGTACGTAGTCCAGATGCACTTTCCGAAGGAGCAAGCAACAAACAATACTGCAGAGTATGAAGGTTTGCTTGCCGGTCTCAGGATCGCGGCAGACCTTGGGATCAAGAAGCTCATTGTCAGGGGTGACTCACAACTTGTCGTCCGCCAAGTGAACAAAAATTATCGGAGTCCATTGATGGAAGCTTACGTTGATGAAGTGAGAAAGTTAGAAGAGCACTTTGACGGCCTACAGATGGAATATGTTCCAAGAGCTCAGAACGATATTGCCGATGGCCTGTCGAAGTGCGCCGCACTTAAGTTACCTGTGGAACCAGGGATCTTTGTGCTCAAGCTGACTCGACCATCTGTAACGCCATCAACTGGACAGAACAAGAAAAGGAAGTTAATTTATGGTGAGTATTTTCCGGCAGAGCTCCCCGAAGCCGCTGCCAAGAAGGTCCCCAAGATTAACACCAAAAGTGCTGAGGAGCAGTCTGCTCCGGCAAGCCCTAGGGTTTGTTCCGTTGAAGCAGACGCTCCCGACAAGTTTTGCTCCGGCAAGCTTGCCGAGGAACATCAAGCTCCGGCTGAGCCGCAAGTGCTCGCCGTAGAAGCGGATGTTCCCGCAGCAGCTGATGTGCCTTTAGTCCTTGTTGTCGAGCCGCAGGCTCCAACATGGGCACAACAGATTGTCCATTTCCTTCAGACAGGAGAACTTCCCGAAGAGCAAGAAGAAGCGGAAAGAGTAGCCCGGCAGTCAAGTATGTACCAGTTTGTCGACAACACATCGCATGTAAGAAGACTCAACGGTGTGAAATTGAAGTGTATTCACCGAGAAGACGGACAAAAGCTGTTGGCAGAGATACATGGAGGCATATGTGGTCACCACATTGGCGAAGAGCACTTGCCGCAAAGCTGCTCCGCAAGGTTTCTTTTGGTCGACAGCCTCCGTGATGCAATCGCACAAGTAACCAAGTGTGAATCGTGCTGGCCCATTCCAAGCAGATGCACCAGCCAGCTCAAGCTCTCCAGACGATCCCTTTATCCTGGCCATTTTCGTCTGGGGTTCGACATCCTCGGCCCCTTTCCCGAAGCTGTCGGGGCTTTGAGTACTTGTATGTTGCAATCGACAAGTTCACAAAGTGGCCGGAAGTGGAAGCAGTGAGGAAGGTGAGAGCACAACAGCAATCAAGTTCTTCAGGTCGATTGTTTGCCGTTTCGGAATCCCTAACAGGATCATCACCGACAACGGCACGCAATTCACGAGCCGCACCTTCATGCAATACGTCCAAGATCTCGGCGCCAAGGTCTGCTTCACTTCTGTTGCTCATCCGAGAAGCAACGGTCAAGCGGAGAGGGCAAATGCTGAAGTGCTGCGCGGGCTCAAGACCAGAACTTTCAACAGGCTGCACAAGTGCGGAAGAAACTGGATTGAGGAGCTGCCGGTGGTTCTTTGGTCGATCAGGACGACGCCAAATCGAGCCACTGGCTAGACACCTTTCGCTCTAGTCTATGGAGCAGAGGCAGTTCTCCCCACGGAACTCGTATACGGGTCACCTCGAGTGCTCGATTATGATGAGCTTGAGCAAGAGCAACTGCGATAAGACGACGCTACTGCTCCTTGAGGAGGACCGCTTCAGTTGTCAGACGAGCTGCTCGATACCAGAAGCTTTGCGCCGCTACCATAGCCGCAATGTTAATGCCGAAGTCTCGAGGAAGGCTACCTTGTTCTTCGCGCGCTCAGTCCGCCAAGAATTCCAACAAGTTGACGCCGAAGCGGGAAGGCCCTTATCGGGTGAAACGAAGTCACTAGGCTCGGCGCTGTCCGCTTTGAGACCGAAGATGGCATTCCGGTGAGCAACTCCTGGAACATTGAGCATCTTCGTAAGTTTTACCCATAGGGCGCGGTTGCCGGAACCTGTTCCGGCAACCACCTTTTGTACAAGTCTTGCCGATGTTGCATATAATCCTTCGTACAAAGCCGGGCGCAGATCCCGTGCATAAGTAAAGCTCATGTGCTCTGCACGTCTTGTCAATTTCATGCATTCTACTTCTTTCTCTTGCATGTGTTATCTGACACTTTGTGCAGCACCTATCACCGGTAAGCAATAACGAGCCGTAAGGCTCCATATCTTTATTTTCTCTTATTTCTCTTTCTCAAAGAAAGGAAGGTTCCCTCGCCCACAAGTTTGCCGGGGGGAAAGGAGAAGATAATAACGTGGACCAAGCGTCGCTCGAGGAAACAACGCCTTACTGGGAAGCAAACGACAGAAAAGCTAAGTTGCTAAAGTTTGAGCAATCAGTTTTAAAATTTTAAAGTTATTTTCCTCGAACGACCATGCTTTGTATGGAAAACCTATGCGCGGAGGAACCAACTCGTAACTAGTTGCGCCCTTACTTTGTTTCGAGTCCGCTCAACGACTTAAGTGAGCTGCAACTAGTTGCGACAAGGTTTCTTATCGGTAGCGGCGCTGCCAGCAGGCTGCTGACGTCCTGCACTCAGCTCTCGTGGCTAAGGTGCCTGCGCCGACAAGTTCCTTGAAAGCGTAGGGCGAAAACATACAAAGAAAGGAATCAAGTGAAGGAAATAACATAGCAATCACTACCCGAAATAGAGTCTTAATAACAAGATAGCTTGTCGCAGCTCTAACAGATTGTTCTCATAACATGAACAACAGCGACAAGAAAAAGAGAAAACGGGCGGCCTAATCTACGCGATCGCCATCAACCCTTTTGATCCCGCTCACCCTGTCCACAATGGGCGCGACAAGGGTCTTGAGCGCTTCCACATCAGCATCCGGCGGCAAGGTCTTGAGGACGTTGGTAAGGTTGAGTCCTTGATTGCGGAAGGCCACCTTCATCAGCACCTTTTGAAGAGCTCTCAGCAGATCCGGGCGCGACTCGCCGGCCAGCTGCTTTGGGATCTCTTCCCGAGTCGCTGGAGGGCCGCCGCCACGCCTTGAAGAACAAGCTGAGCTTGGCGCTGGGTTGAGGTGCTCATCGAGGAATACCCAAGATCCTCCATCCCTCAACTGTGCCAGCCCCCCGCCGATGATCAAGGCAACATCCACGAGACCCTTGGTCCAAGGCTCCACATTCTCCCTAAAGGTGTTCTGGCGGTGGCAGCACTCGCCAGCCAGCGCCTCGCCGGCCTTGATCTTCTCCTTCAAGGCCGCCTTGCTCCTCGGCGCCGCCCAGCCGCCCCGAGTCAAAGTAGTCAGCTTCAACTCAAGATCTGCATTGAGTCCTTGGCGGCGCTTAAGCTCCTTGCTCCTCTCAGCGAGACGACCCTGCAGCTCGCCAAGAGTGTAGGCGCCCTTCAAGGCCAAGACTTGAGCTGCAAGCTCCTCGCTGCTCACCTTGAGGTCGGCCTCCAGCTGCGCCACTTTCGCCTCCAGCTCCTTCTTGGCGGCCTCGGCAGCTGCGGCAGATCCTTCGCTTCCTTGAGAGCCCCGCCAAATGTTTGCTCACAGCAGCAAGCTCCTCCTCGTGGCTGTCAAGGATAACCTTCCGCTGCACCAACTCGCCTTCCTGCGCAGACAGCTTCTCGGCAGCAAGTCGTTGTTGTTTTCAATTTCAGCCTTCGAGGACGAAGGCTTTTGCGCCTCGGCGAAGTTGCTCCCGCCTCGCCAGTGGACCGGAGAGCTTCGGTGGAGGCGCCGAGCTCCTCCGCTTCTCAATGTCTGCCTCCGCCGCGACAAGCGCTTCTCGATTCCAGCTTGGCTGTCGGGTGCGGTAGAGCGACAACAGCTTCCGCAGCAGCTTGCTCCTCCTCGACTCGCCCGCTGCTGCTTGCTGGCCGACCAGCGCCAGCCCAGCGGAGGCGAGCACCTCTTCATCAAAGTTCTCTCCTTCGACCGGCGCCCTGGAGCTCGACGCCCAGGGGAGCTTGATGAAGACGCCATCACCGACCTTCAAGTAGGCGCCGGGCTGGGGCTCTTCGGAGCCTGGCGCTGTGGCAGCGGCGGAGAGATCGGCGGTCGGCGTAGCGCCTGGCGCTCCTACGGCCTCAGGGCCGTCATTTGGGGATTGCTACTTCGTATGTGACTCCTCCATTGCTCCAATTAGTTTTTACCCTAGTGGTTTATATTTTGAAAAATAAGCTACTCTTGGTGTTGTTGTAAATGGGCTTGCGTGTTGAATTCTTAGAGTTCTAAGTAGTTTGAATGCTTGATATAGCCTGTAGGCACCCATATGAGTAGTGCTATCAATCTTGTGAAGTTTTGTTGACAAAAATTTTGTGACCCAAATTTTTTAGAAATTTATACGCAAATAAAATGTACCTCTTTGGAAGGAGTTATTCGAGGAGGAGGTCCTCGGGGGCATCATCGAGCGGAAGCTCGATACGACAGTCCTATGTTGAGCCAAGAGCAAGCTCGACGCGAGACGCCGACACCAAAGCGTGCCTATAGCCGTGTGACGAGTTAATGGTTGGTTCAGTTATTAAGGGAGAATTTGAGGATTATGTTCACAACACTGAGCTTGCTCCTTTTATCGAAGATAAGTGCATCCAACATCTGAGCCTCACAGAAACATTCACTAAGAGATTTAAATATCATCCCCGGGATTCTAGAGTTTCATTTAGCCTTTATGATAATGCTTTTACCATGCCTCTAGATGTCTTCTGTGTTGCATGTAAAATTCCATATTGGGGTTTGCTGGGCGAACCACCAAAATCTTAGTATGAGTCATTTTTTACTAGTCTTTATTACGGTGAGGATAGAGGAGTGACACAAGGTAGAATGAAAAGTATTCATTTTCCATCAATTCGCTACTTTGCACTCTTTAATGGAAAATGCATCATGGGCAAGCAAGATTGCAGCACACTGTGTGCTCCTGACTTGAGCCTCATATACACCGCTCTGACAGGAATTAAACGTTATAATCTTGGAGAAATTGTTGAACGGAGATTGCAACATAACGCTGTTAGTGGTCACTTTTATGGTAGGATATATGCCTCCCATTTAGCTACGGAACTGGGTGTGTCACAATTACCTAATGATCCCATTATACCCACTCAGCTTTTAGACTTTGAGGCCATGAAATGCCATAATTTCTTAAAACCCACGGCTACTGACTATAGTTATAACTTGATGTTCATTAAACATCTTATTTGTCAGATAACGGGTTCCGGCAAATCTCTTGAGGTTCGAACTCTGGGGTGCGTGCGAAGTTCTTTTCTCCCGATCCACGCCCTAGCTTGCTAAGATCTCGCGGACAAATTCAACGAACTCACAACACAACAGACACAAGATTTATACTGGTTCGGGCCACCGTTGTGGTGTAATACCCTACTCCAGTGTGGTGGTGGATTGCCTCTTGGGCTGATGATGAACAGTACAAAGGGGGAAGAACAACCTCCTGAGGTTGAGGTGTTCTTGTGCTTGGCGAACTTGTGTGTGTGTGTGTGTGGATTCGATCAACTCAGGCTCAGTTTCAATTTGCTTTCTACTGTGGTGGCTAGTCCTATTTATATAGGCCCTGGTCCTCTCCCCAAATATTGAGCGGGAAGGGAGCCAACAACAGCCAATTTGAAAGGGGACAACTAGTACAGCTTATCCTGACAAAAGCGGTCTTCGCCTGCCAAAGGCTCTGGTGGTGACGCCGCCTTGGGCTCCATGGTGACCTCCGTCTTGCCGTCCGGCGGGTCTTGGTCTCGTTGCATCGATATGGAGACCTTTGCTTGACGCCTCGGTACTCCGCGCCTGCGCTTGCTTCCTTAGCACCAAACGGGAAACAAGGACACTGCGCGCGCTGGCCCGCCTGATCTTGATCGTCATGGCTCACGTCACGAGAACCTCGTGAGGTTTTCCCTACCTTGATCTCTCCGCTCCTCATGAGCCAATCTGGTGAGGCCGCTCCTGAGGAGGTCTTGTGTCGTCCGCCTCGCGAGGCTTGGCCCCTCGCGAGGGTTTTGAATGCCTTGTTGAAGAAGATGGGCCATATGGGCCTGCTAGCAAAGCCACGCCGTAGGCCGTAGGCAGGCAAGTCTGAGGACCCCCGTTCCCAGAACGCCGACACTATTGTGCATGTTACTCTGCCAGCACCTACTCTCTTTGATTATCACAGTAAAAGAAGATATTATGTTATTGACAGCGAGGCCGCACACACAACACGACGGTTGAGGCTGCATGTCAGGTTGAGGAGGATGCATCAAGAGCCTCCGTGAGCTATCATTCTGATTATTATCCAGGCCACGGATGGTGATTACTAGGCTATGCCAAAAGCCTAAGCTTGGGGGAGTACGTATCCACCGACATTATATTCATGTTCACAGATTTCATTCCAGTTGTCGGTATCCACACTTTTTCATTGTATTATCCATGCTAGATTTATTTTCTTGCTTTCTTTTTGTGTGTTTGAAAAAACTTTGAGAAAACCCAAAAATAGTTCCTCCTTCTTTTCGGTTTTATTTTCTAATTTATTTAGTTGTAGTACTAAAAGAAAAATCCAAAAAGATTTCTCGATTCTTATTTAGCTTGTTGGGAGCTTTCTCGTCTTTGTTTTTCCTTCTTTAATTTGCTTTCTTCAAGAAAAACTAAAAACTCCAAAAATATTCCAGTGTGTTTCTCTGAATTTCTTTTCCTTTTCTTTTGTTGAATCATACCAAGGAGAAGACCACAATGAAAATGTTGAGTGGATCTCACATGTATTATTATTGATCTACTAAAGAGCCTATATTATTTTGTCTTCTCCTTTAAATAAAATGTTGCAGATTCCAGCTTAGTCCATGTCACTCTTGCACTATTATTATTTTCATATCGTTTGGTCCTGCCAGTGAAAGGCAATAATGACGATATTTGATGAAATGACTATGGCAGAGAAAACGGGTATGAACTCAATTTTTTTTGTTTTTGTAAATATGTTTAACTTGGTGTCCATGATTCAGCCTATTTATGATCAAACATGTTTGCAATGATGATTATAGTTGCTCATGCCATGCTTCAATAGCTAGGAGTGGATAATTATTTATCTTGGGTGTCAACATGCATTGAAATGATTGTGATGTAGTATGATGATATGGTATCCTTCTCTGAATATTTCAAGTGGCTTGACTTGGCACATGTTCACGCATGTAGTTGAATCAAAACCAATATAGCCTCCACGGTATTCATGTTCATGGTGTTTATATCCTACTCATCCCAGTATTCAATGTTGATTATTCGTAAAGCATGTTCATGACCGTTTTCTCTCTCTAGCTGGTCTCTTCTCAACTTATTTGCTAGCCTACGCCTGTACCAGAACAACACTACAATTTAGTAATGTGCATGATATGAGATAGTACACTCATGCAGCTCAGTATGCTAAACTACCATGCAGTTTTCCTTCCAAAAATCAACATTATCGCCATTAATTATACATTTTGCTACAAGTAAATTTAGATCAGATAAAGGTTGGATTCACGCCGATTAACAAAATACATGCTGATGTAAAAATATAGTGATATACAACAAGTACTTACATCAGCATTGGAGCACAGAGAATTTCCGCAAGATACTTTCCTCGAATACGATCATAGTATAGTAACTCTTCTATCATTTAAGCTTATTTTCTAAAAGAGAGATGGGTAAGAAACATGTAGAAAATATGATCAGAATGCTATAAAATTTCATGATGCAAGGATACGCACACGCTTCTTAGCATGGAGTATTTTTGCTGGACTGGAGCGGACTAGTTCTTTGGCCACTTGAATTTGCTTATTATCAGTAGGAGTTGGGTTTCTTTGTGCTGCAGCAGTATCTATGAACACTGGAATTGGTTTGCTATCTCCCGGCGTTTTGATCTTTTTCAAAGACCTTGTTTGTAACCCATCAGATTCTAACATAGTCGTCTTCCCCTTGCATGCCTTATATAGAAGAATGGTGCTTCAATTATAAAACATGCTACAACAGAGAGATGGAATAGCTATCGATTTAATAGAAAGGCATGACGATTGACATGTATTCCTCCATCCGGAAATAAATGGATGGGTCTAGGCGTATTTCAGTTCTAGATACATCCATTTTTATCCATTTCCGCGACATGTAATCCGGACGGAGGGAGTATGATGTAAGAGCTAGGGATACGATAGGACAACAGAGTAAAAAAACACTAGTTGAATGTAAAACCGCATGCTAGCGGAATACATACAGAAAAACACTAAGGCAACATATGCGTGTATGATTGGGAAACTAAGATGGCATTGCGACAGACCACTAGAACAACACTTCGATGTAAAAGAAAAATACATGGTATGGTAGACAAATGAAGTACATACTGATGAATAAAAATGCATAAGATATTTAGAAGCATGATGTCCAAACTAAGCAAATGGCAATGCGATAGAGTAGAATGATATTACTTGAATTTGAAAACATGTTATCATGAATGGAATAGGTACTGAAAAACAGGAAGGCATGGCATATTTACATGCATGATCAGCAGGCTAAGCACATGGCATTGCAACATAGTAGATGCACTCCAGGACATTATATGCATTCTATACCCATATCACGGGCCAAGTTAGATCAAGGACCTTCTGGGGTGAATAGGATTCATCATCTTTCTGCAAGTCTTCTGAAGAACTGCCTTTACATGTTCCATCATATTGGTTATCATTGACGTCTAGTTTGTTGGTCGTTACATTGCTCCGTGTGGTTCTTGTGGATATATCAATGTGTGCAATTATATGTGACATGCATGGAAGACAACTAGTAGTTAGATTTATGTAATGAGTGCCTGTAGGAGACGACATAAATAGTAGGACCGGGGTTAGCTAGCAGCAATAGGTCTCAAAAACTAAAGGGACAACACAGATGAAAGCTACATAATAGGTATCGTTTGTACTCGAGATTAACTAGAGGGCACACAAAAGTATTAAAGAACAACATAGGTAATACTAGAAGTGGTATAATACTATAATCACCGGCCTGTGGGATAGCATTGGCTGATGGATGATAACTATGGAACAACGTTACCTAAAGAACAAGTCTCTTAGCTGAACTATGGAACAACGTGAACTCCTGAACAAGACCCGTAAGAGATCACCATGAATATACAGGGAAATGTGATAATCTATTTTCCATGCTTAGATGAATAACAAAGTCATAAATGTTGCACACAAGTATGATGAGGGTACAACCTATTTGGCCGCCATCCATAGGAGTGAGCATCATGTGCTGACTTGTCGATGGCCCTGCAATTGTTGTGGCTATCTATGTCGGGCACGCACATTCGATGCAGGGAACTGTTGAGTGGGGACTATAGCTCCTTTCTGGTGTATGCTTCCCTTGTTGGAGCAGCTGCGGTGAGAATGAAGACGGTGTGGCTGAAGATGCAGAAAACACATAATGTTAAGAACAACACATATCTTTGATTTGAAGAAATACCCTAAGAGATCAACAATAAGGTACAAGAGTCGTCACATGTTTGTTGACTGAAGACTAAATTGGGGTCATGTGACTTTATTTTATTTTGGTACTATCCGATCTACGCCGGATGGCTTGATGGCAGCCTTGTGCCTCCTGGCTGACACTGTTCAGAATCTTCCCCAAAGAGCCAGCGACCACCGGCAGAGCAGCCTGCCTTCGCCGTCCGTGGCCGCGAGAGCTCCGACCAAAACCCCGCTTCCCGCCCCACCGCACTGCCATGGTTGCGCTGCCCCCAGCCAATCCACAAAAACTCGCAATCATCTAGATCCGGCGGCGGCAGCACCTTCAACCCACACAACTCTAAGATAGCCATCTAAGTGCTGCTTCCATGGCGAACTTGCGCCCCCGCACCCTTACGTTGGACACCACCCAACCGGCAGCCTAGGAGCTCCATCGCCTTGAGGGGTGTTATTCCCCATTGGGAATCGGTTGGCCCAGAATAAAAATTCAGACAACTGACTCCTAAATAAATTGATTTGAGATGAGTGTACGACCTATCTCGCGGCCCGGTGAAGTAGGGAGCTCTAGCTGCTGTGTCGGTGAGGCCAGCGCGGTTGCGGTGGCTACCGATGATAGGAAAGCAGAGATGTCGCGACGGTCGACGGCTACGGGGAAGCAGCGCCCGGGCCTGGACGCATCCGAAGTTGGAGCCGCTCCAGTGCCGTGCACAACAACGGGAGTGAATCGGCTCCGGTACGGTTCACGCGGCCGTCGTCGAGGCAGCTCCGGCAACACGGAGTAATAGGCACACGACCCAGTGCACGAAGGCAAACGGACAACATCTCCGGCATTGGGGAGGAGGACGGCGGTGAATTTGGTGCGGCGGGGGCTCCATGGAGGAGGGGCTGAGGTTTCGCGGCTGGGGAGAAGGGAGCTTCCGGGGAGAAGATGATTTGGTGCCCACGAGGTATGAATGGGGAATTGGGAGGGGGAACCATGTCTTACGGACGCATTTGTCCGAAATGTGTGTGTGTGTGTGGGGGGGGGGGGGGGGTTACAGCTTCTACCCCTGCATTCAGGCTTCTAGGCTTGGGTCTGTGTACTGAGGGTCGGGGATAGTAGAGTAACTTTGCTTCTCCCAAATAGTGGGTGTAAGTGCATCTAGTGCTCCTTAGTGATTTTGGTGTATTGAAGACTTATAGGGTAAGGGATTAATGTGTTTATGAGTATACATAGGTCTATAAGTCTATGAGGAGTTTGATATTTACAGAGAAAGTCGACCCCTAAAAATGAATGTCTTTAACTGAAGACTTTGGCTTTCTGAAGACTTTGAAAGTGAAGAAATTGGTGTGACCTTGAAGACTCTGTATTCATGCGAGGAATATGAAGCATGAAGACTTTTGTTTACATAGTTTTGTTTTTCTCTTTCTTGAGTCATAGGAAACATCGTACTGTTAAAGGGGGTCGAGGTAAAACTAAGGAAAAGTTACCAAGTGATGCTCATCTCAAAATCCTACACCTACCAATCCTTTCGAGTGAAGCCATTGGAAATCTCATACAGTTCAGTCAATTTCTTCAGTGACAGAGACGAAGATCTTCTGGTCTTTGAGGAATTTGTTCTAACTGAGGAGTTAGGAATTCACTAGTGCGGATTGCCTATAAGTGAGGAACATGATAGCCTTGAGGAATTTGATAGTAAAATTTCCGACCGTTGCTGTGCTATGCGCCAACTGTCCCAAAATATCTATCCACCTAACAGTCATATCATTGAATGGCATTTATGTCTTATCATGTTGGGCTGCTCCCTAGGCTATAAATAGCCGCCCCCTACAACCACTAGCTGGTTGGCTGCTCCGAGAGAAACTGACACTTGTCATTTAGAGCATCCCATCCTCCGAGGACTTTGAGCAAAAATCATCAAGTGAGGAAAAACCCAAACCCAAACCAAACACCTACAAAACCAAAGTGATTGAGCATCATTGAAGAGATTGTTCCTATGTGGAATCGACGCTTGTTTCCTTTGAGGATTGTGCATCCTCCAGACGGTTAGGCGTCAGGGTCTAGAGCATCCAAGAGGAATTGTGGATTGCCGAGTGACCGAAGTTTGTGAAGGTTTGAAGTCACCAAGACTTACCATTTAGTGATTGGCCAAGGTCCGTGTGACCTTAGCTTAAGGAGAATACGGTGAGGACTGTGTGTCCTCGTGTTTAAATACCTAGCCGCCCAACCGCACGCATAACCATCACGTGGTTGGAACTGGTCTACCAAATCACTGTCTTCACCGAGCTACTGGTTCTATTTCTTCAACCCTTTCATTTCCTCATTCATATGCTGAAGTACTTGATTGTTACTATTTGAAGACTTTGACTGAAGACTTTCTTTATTTTCTCAATCCTAATTCTTCAGTGACCTTGTCTTCATCTTGCTGATCCTGTGTTTACGCTACTTGTGCTCGTGTTTGTTTTCATCTCATCATGATGACTATGTTGTTGCTCTGTTATGCTTACACTTGAGAACTTATTCCGCTGCTAGTAGTTCTTTGCTTAGGAATTTCCTCACCCTGAAATTCCTTAGTGAAGAATTCATAAAAATCGCCTATTCACCCCCCTCTAGTCGAGTTAACACACTTTCAATTGGTATCAGAGCAAGGTACTCCCTTGTTCTGTGTGATTTTGGTTTAACCACCTGGAGTTTTAGTTATGTCGACCGCATGAATGATCAAGGTCTCGGCTGGGTGTCCTACCTTTGATGGGACGGACTACCCCTACTGGAAGAACAAGATGCGCATGCATCTTGAGGCAATTGACAACGATCTTCGGTACGCTGTGGAAAATGGCGTTCCTACTGTCACACCTTCCTTGAACGCCGCTGATGTGAAGAGATTCAAGCAACTCGACTCTCAAGCGAAGAATATCATATGTGTCCATCTGAGCAAAGGGCAGTATGGCAGAGTGAGTGCTTTGGAGACAGCAAAGCTTATCTGGGATAGGCTGTCCAAGGTCAACGAAGGAGTCTCAACACAGCGTGACTCTCGAGTTGACGTTCTTCGCAATCTCTTCAACCGCTCCAAGAGACTCGACAATGAAAATGTTCAGCAAACCTTCGATCGCCTCACTGACATCTCAAATGAGCTTCAAGCACTTGGTGCCACTGACATCATCGACCATGAGGTGGTGAAGAAATTGCTGAGATCACTTGATTCCTCATTTGACACTCTTGCACTGATGATACAAGAATATGGAGACTACAAGTCACTTGATCTCGCTGATATCCTCGAGTGGCTAAACACTCATGAGTTCCAACTTTGCTGGGAAGAGAGATCTCTATGGACCGAGCTATGGTAGATCACGCGCACTGAAGGCCAAGGATGTCTCTGAATCTGAAGGTGAGGACTCTGGTAGTAGCCTTGGTGATCTTAAAGAACTAAGCGAGGAGCTAGCAATGCTCATGAGGTAATTTCAGAAGTTATCAAAACGTGGTCGCTTTGGCAAATCCTCAAGAAATGGTGACGTAAGATCAGATTCCTCATCCCGTGACTCCAAGAAGAGAACTTGTCACAAATGTAAGAAACCTGGTCACTACATACAAGATTGTCCTCAGTGGGAAAAGGAATCAAAGAAGAAGAAATACAAGGATTACAGTTCTGATGACTCGAAGAAGAAGAAGAAGAAATCTTCAAAATCCTCATCATCAAAATCCTCAAAGTCTTCATCCCACAAGAAGAGCAACTCCAAAAAGCCTCAGGCATTCATTTGCAAGGAAATGGACTCTGAAGCTGAATCTGAGGAAAATGAGGAAGAAGAAGCATTTGAGGAGTCAAACTCTGGTGTGGCAAGCCTAGCCCTCGCTACTGCTTTCGTCAACAAGTCCATCTTCAACTCTGAGGAAAATGACTTCTCCAACACGAGTAACAAAGAAATGATGACTACGCTCCCACCTATTGCTTCATGGCAAAGGGTGCCAAGGTACTCAAATATTCCCCCTCTGAACTGAATGAGGATGAATCTGATGAAACCTTAAGCCTAGCTATTCTAAACTTGCTAAGATTGCTGTGAAACAACAAAAGGCTCTTGAAAAGGTCCAAAATATGCTAGACAAAAGCGATGACCTGTTGGGTGAAGAAATGGATCGCACTCAAACATTGGCTGATAATCTTAAGAGACTTCAGTCCAAGTTTGATAACCTTCAGAGTCATCATAACTCTCTCTTATCTGATCATGAGAAGATTTCTTATGAATTTCTTCAAAGAAATCAAGATCTTGCGAAGCTAAGTGTGAGTTATGATGATCTTCAAAAGGAGCGTGATTCATTACTTGCTCAGCAGATCAGTGCCGCTCAGGAAGAATTCATCCCACCATGTTTGAAATGCATTGAACATGAATCTGCTAATTCTTCACCTGAAAGTTCAAATGCTACTACTATTGCAAATTCTTCAACTGTCCCTGCTACCACTAATTCCTCATCTGAGGATGCTACTAGTATCACTAACAATGCATGGGTGAAGGAATTGTATGTGACAGGCATGCACAAAAGTCTCAAAGGGCATCAGGCTCTTTCTGATGTGCTTAAAAAGTAGATCCTCAACAGGAACCCTAAGAAAGAGGACATTGCCTTTGAGAGGAAACTTAATGCTGATGGAACCTACTGGAAACCTGAGCAGTATTCCAAAACCTCATGGGTTGCTGCAAAGGGACCCTCAGTGGATCCTTATACTTTATCTGGCTTTACATGTGAATCTTCATATTCTTCTGATGAGTCATTTGACTCCAACTATAAACTGTTCAAAGATCAAAATGGTGAAGTATTTGCTAGATATGTTGGGACTAACTGTAGGAACGGTTCCCCTATGAAGAAAATCTGGGTTCCCAAAAGGTTCCTTGAAAGTCTTCAGGTGAATGTCCTCATGACACCAGAAGAATAGGAACCCCATATCAAATCCTTCATATGAACCAAAGTCCTCATATGGATTCAAGTCCTCATATGAACATCATCATGCTAACACTTCTGTTTCGCAGGGAAAGACTAAGGGTTATGAATATGTGCATTATTCTTCAAACCATTATGTTCATAAGTCCTCGAAGAATTTCTCTACTTACTCATATGCTTACTCTAACCCCTCTTATGTGAAACGAAGTGGACTGGCTTCTATGCCACCTTTATCATATGGAGCTCGCAGAATGATGAACTCTTTGCCACCCCTCCAGATGTGGGTGGTGAAGAAAAAGAACTAACCTCTTATGTAGGTCAGGTCTCCAGACGAGCTTGAACATCTGATGACTTTGCTGGAGACCTGGATATGCTTGTAACGACGCAAGCTAATCATGAAGAAATGATCTTTTCATTTCTCACGTCCTCTACTGTTGTATCTGTTCTAGTTGCTTAATGAAATTGATCTGATGAATTTGATGTCATATTCTTCACTGACGAAGTATATGAGTTCATAAGTTACACTAATTCATCTGCAGGACGATCAACCCAAAGCCACTGAGTGGGTCCTCGACAGTGGATGTACAAATCACATGACTGCTGATAGGAACTTATTGATGGACACTGCTTTATCTCCATCGCATCTGAAGCATATCAAGTACGCTGACAAGGGCAAAAGCAAGGTATTGGGTCTAGGTAAGGTTGCGATCTCAAAGGATCGACACATGGACAAAGTCATGCTTGTCGAGTCCTTAGAATTCAACCTCATGTCAGTCTCAATGCTTCGTGATCTTGATATGGTTGTTATCTTTGGCAAGTGTCGTTGTGTTGTAATCATGGAAGCTGACCATTCCAAAGTCTTCGAAGGCTTTTGTCGGCGTTCTGGGAACGAGGGTCCCCAGACTTGCCTGCCTGCGGCCTGCGGCGTGGCTCAAAGGAGGCCCAGGACAACCCATCTTCATCAACACAAGCTCAAGACCTCGCGAGGGGCTGAGATTGCTGGGCGGACGACCAGAGCTTCTCGTGCATGGCCTCGCCAGTTGGCTCATGAGGAGGCGGAGGGTTCAAGGCAGGGTACCTCGCGAGGTGCCCATGACGCAAGCCGTGACGCACCAAGGGCGCTTAGTCGGGCGCCAGCCACAGAAGCGCCCCCTTCCTCTTTGGTGCAAAGGGAGCAAGCGCAGCGAGAGCATCAAGCAAAGGCATCCGCTTCGTGCAACAAGACCAAGACCAGCCCCAACGACCGGAAGGAGTCATCGGAGCCCAAGCAAAGGCCATCACCAGAGCCTTTGGCAAAGCGAGGACCAACTTTAGTCAGATAAGTGTACCCGCTGTTCCCTTCAAATGGCTAATTGTTGGCGCCCTTCCCGCCAATATTTGGGAAGAGGCCCAGGCCTTCGCCTATATAAGCAGAGCTAGCCACCATCGAGAAAGGAGGGCATTTGGAATCCAGAGAGAGAGTGACCCGATCCTCAAGCTAGAGCGATGGGATACCACTTAGCAGTTCATCACACCCACCAAGAACAGACCTCGAGGCTGTTCTTCCCTCAGATCGCTCCTCAATAGCCCCTGCAGGCAATCCACCACACCACAAACTAGAGTAGGGTATTACACCACAACGGTGGTCCGAACTAGTATAAATCTCGTGTCTCTTGTGCTGTTCTTCTTAGTAGTTTAGGTCCTGCGATTCGGCGAGGCACGAGGTGGTGGAGGGTTGATCTCCGACGCACCCCTGTAGTTCGAACCTTAAGGGTCTGCCGGAACCCGAATCCAACATTTGGCGCGCTGTAGGTGCGCTGAATCTGCCTTTCGTCGCTTTCGTTCTTCCCCGACCACCGCAACCATGTTCGACGCTGTCGGGCTCGCGCTGAAGCGCCGAGCCGCTTCGCCCCATGTCGCCAGACGGTTCCTGCCGGCGGGCGCCCTCGCTGTTCCTCATCACCTGCCGCTAACGCCGCCATCGCCCGGCGGAGAACGAGCAACAAGCGCCGCCCCAGACCCGCCCATGAGGTGGGACGGCCGACCGCCACACCTTAACTCACCTCGCTGGTTCTTCGCCACGCGCTTCGAAGCGCCATGGAGGCCCGAGGCGCCATCGCGCTAACGAGCTCCTGCGCTATCGCTTCATCGACGACGCTTCACGAAGAATGGCTCACGCGCCGCTGAAGCTCGTCTCGCTGGCGGGAGGCGACTCCGCCGTCGCCTCGCTGCACTCACCCCACCCTCGCTGGCGATGAAGCTCCCGGGCGCCGAGCCGCCTCCTCAAGACGGCGCCTGGCACTAATGCGCTGCCCCTGGCAGAACCTGCTCGCCAGCGCCGGCGCTGCAAGAGCAGAGTTGCCAAGAAGTTCTCACCCGCAAGAAGCTGCCCGAGCGCCCCCGCCCAGACGCCAAGACCCGCGCTGCCCCCACCAGTAGTGTGGAGGCCCACAAGACCAAGCTCGCCGCCCGAGGCCTCGCTGCCACGGCGGGCTACCGCGCTTTCACCTCCGAAGGCAAAGATCGCGCGGCCCGCCAAGTTCAAGCCGGACCTGCCTCCTCGCTACGACGGCACGGCTGACCCTACGGAGTTCCTCCAGCTTCTACGAGCTGGGCATCGAGCCTGCCAACCGGGACGAAGGGTCATGGCGAACTGGTTTCCCATGGCGCCAAGGACGGGCCCGCACTGCTCCTCGACCTGGCCCCGTGCACGCATCTCTTCGGGCCGAGATGCGCACCCGCTTCATCGCCAACTTCCGTGGTACTCGCGACCGCCACCCGCCGTGAGCGACATGCGATTTAATCAGCAGCAGCCAGGGAAACCCGCAAAGTACATCCAGCGCTTCAACAACGCGCTACCAAGATCCCAAGGGTAACGGAGGAGGTCATCTCGCTTTCTCCGGCGCGGCGCGAAGTCAAGATGAAGGAGGAGCATGGCGATGCATGAAGATCTGTGCACCTCCCTAGAGCTGTTCAACTTGGCGACCAAGCGCGCCAGGCTGAGGAGGGGCCTCTCCTCCTCGAGCTGCCTGCCGCGGATCCCAAGAGAAGAAGCCCAAGGCTAAGGACGTGAAGCGCAAGGGGCTGCCGACCACGGCCGAACCGCACACCAAGCGAGGCGTAGATCAGCCCGAGTCCTCCAAGGGCAGCCGGTATCGCGGTACCACGACCTCCACACCCACAACACCAATGAATGTCAAGAGCTCCGGTCAGGCGCTGAAGGAAGGGTCGGCAGACGCCCGAGCGCAGCGACGGGCTACGGCCGAGGAGGAGGAAGGAATGCAGACGCTGGAAGACCGCGCCCGCGCCAAGGGTGGAGCGACCAACCTCGCGAGGACCGCCGCAAGACCCACTCGCGAGGGGGGCTGGAGGATCAGCCTCGTGAGGATCGCCTGCAAGGGAACGCAGGCCTCCCTCCGCTGCCACCGCCACCAAGGAGAATCAAGACCGCCATCGATGAGGGGCTGGGGCTTCAGAAGCGCGGCGATCGCTCAGATCCCGGGCGGAGCACAAGCCCTAGCTTCTCAGCAGATCTTCAAGAAGTTCGCCTGCAAGTGAATGCAGTCCTCCCTAAGCTCGAGTCCACGCGCCTCTCGGGTGGTCGGCGGCGCCATCACGCTCAGCTCAGCGGATCAGCTCAAGCGCGAGCCATAACCGAGTCCTCCCGATGCTTTGTTCCCCAATCATCAAGAATGTGCTAGTCACCAAGACCTCATCGATGGCGGAGCAGGGCTCAACGCCCCGTCCGTGGAGACATTCAACAATCTTCAAGTGCCTTACATACCAGCTTCAGCCAACCAAGCCTTTCTCCGAGTCACCGACGGCTCCACGGTCCCGATCGGGCAGGTCCGCCTTCCGTCACCTTCGGGCCCGCGATAACTACCACACCAAGCTCATCGACTTCGACGTCGCCCACATTCGCTGCCAGATAACGCCATCCTCGGTACCCAGTGTTGGCCAAGTTCATGGTCAGAACTCCACCATGGCTACAACATCCTCAAGATGCCAGAAGCGGCGGAGTCATCACGGCACTCGTGAAGAGAGAGATGCGTGTGCTCCCCGAGCGAGCGAGCCAGCCGCATCGCTGGAAGACCTGCACCACAGCAGCAGGAGGCCTCCCGAGGCCGCACTCCAAGAAGAAGAAGACATCGACCGCCCGGCTCTTCAAGAGACAGGCCCTCAGGCCCGTGACCGAGCCAGGGAGCCTTCCATCGCGATAGGAAAGCGCCCGGCGCCTCCTCAGGGCTCGGGGCTCCTCGAGGGCCGCCACCTCGCCAGAGTCTCGAGGGAGGCGCTTGGGCACCACGTGGAGGCGTGTTTCAAGCACGCTTCCTAGCAAGGTGAGCAAGCAAGGAGGGCCGAACCTCAGGAGTTCGCTGCCAAGGCCATTCAGAGCTACAGGAGTCAAGGGTCATGAGGGCAGCCGCCGCCACCACTGTGGCCCCCATCCAGCGACGATGGTGGGCTGCTGCCTCAGATCGACATACCAGGCTCAACTGAGCCGATCTCAAGAGCGCCTGCCCTCGCGAGTGGGACGCTGCAGGGTCCGCCCACACCACACGACGCATGCCTTATGGCCTGCCAAACACGGCCACGCACCAGCTGCCTCATGAGGACCATCCCGAGGCTCAACAGGTCGCACGCCTGCAGCCCGGGCGGAGATGGAGATGGCCCATGGGAGCCGCCACGCCCGAGCCTCCCGAGGCCCCCAGCCCGGGGCTCGTGAGGATCGGCCCCGCAGCCCACCGAGTCTGCTACATCAACAACCCTCATCCCCAACATCACCAGTGACATCTTTAAGTTTTATTTCCGCTGGGAGAGCCTTCAGGTCAGATATTCCCTGTGCCGCGGGTCCGCCCCTCATGCATGTATCCCTTTATTTCATGTCTTTAGCTTATCTGCTGGGGGCACCCTCGGCTGCATCATCCCCAAGCCGCCGGGCCAGTCCTAGCGGCATGTATCCTTCATGCGCTTTCCTTAGGATTATGCTCTCGCTCCACCATGCTTGTTATTTGGTGCCTTTTCCCGGTGGCGGAATCTTGCACGCTAAAGGGGGTGCCCGAGCATTGCGACTCAAGGCTCCGACCGCCTCCGCCCTCACCCTCCGGGTCTTGTCCATGGCAACGCGACCTGGCTTGCCAAAGAATGGCTGAGACTAGCCGAGAGCCGGGACCCGAGGACGAGAGTTCCGCCATCTAACCCAGCTTGTGCGTTAAGGGGGTGCCCGAGCATTGCGACTGTGGCTCCTACGGCTCTCCGCCCTCACCGGTCTTGTCCATGGCATCGCGACCGGCTTGCCAACGACGGCCGAGACCAGCCCGAGAGCCGGGACCCGAGGACGAGTGTTGCGCCATCTAACCTAGCTTGTGCGTTAAAGGGTGGTGCCCGAGCATCGCGACTCGTGGCTCTACCGCTCTCCGCCCTCACCCTCCGGTCTTATCCATGGCATCGCGACCTGGCTTGCTGCCGACGGCCGAGACCAGCCCGAGAGCCGGGACCCGAGGACGAGTTCCGCCATCTAACCCAACTTGCGCTGCTAAAGGGGGGTGCCCGAGCATCGCGACTCGTGGCTCCTACCGCCTCCGCCCTCACCCCTGGTCTTGTCCATGGCATCGCGACCTGGCTTGCCGCCGACGATCGAGACTAGCCCGAGAGCCGGACCCAAAGACGAGAGCACCGACATCCGCCAAATTTGCAGGAACACACTCAAGATAAGGCTCAGAGCCAGCGCAACCCGCCTTTGAGGTAGGGCCTCGTGAGTCCCGCTACTGGCTCACGGGTGCCCAGACACACCTGCCTAGCCCTACCGTGCCGACCACGTGTCGGTGGGGCTGTATACGCCTGGGATCCTCCCGAGGGGAGCCCCTCCCTGCTCCAAAGGAAGCACCATGCTCATGCGCTGGCCGACGACACCGCCGAGGAGCGGCTATGCCCAGACGCATGCGGAAGCGCTTATGCTCCGGCTGGTGAGAAACAACCGAGGGTGGCCTCCGGTCCCATCAACCTCGGGAGACCAGAGCTCGGTGCCTCGGCCTGCCGCAACGCCCCTCGGGATCGCCCTGAGGGGCTGGGCACGGGCTGCGCCTGGTCACGCCCAGACGACGCCACTCCAGCCAGCCCTCGGCCTGGTTCGTCGTGACGCCACTCCCCGAGCGGAGCCAAGGTACGCATGCCCTTGAGCGCCAAGGGGACTCCTGAGCATCGCGACTGAGCCTAACTGGTCACGTAGCCCTCACCCCTTAGTTCCGGAAGGCTAACGGCGGTTGAGGTATGCGCGGGAGGCTCTGCAGACGAGAACGGTGGATCCGCCTGCCTCACCTCCCTACTTGCTGTTCAGGCGCTAAGGGGACTCCTGAGCATGAGCGACTCAGAGGCTAACTTGTCACGAGCCCCTCACTCCTTGGTCCCGCCCCTGGTTTCGGTCGGGCTAACGGCGGCTGAGGAGGCTGGGCCGGCTCGCCGGCTTAGAACATAAGCAAGTAGGAAGCACAAATTTCAAGGAATTCAAAAGCAAATATTACAGTCCACACTGTTATCGCAATACCAAACGCAGTTTAAACGCCCCCGAGGCATGATACACGGCAGGAATTAAAAGCAAGACAGAGCCACAACGGAATCACTTGTCGGTGGTGGAGCAGCTGGAGTGGGCTCGCCTCTGAAGCAGCAGGCCGGCAGCGCCGCCTCGCTTGGTGTCAAGGCCCGAACTTCCCAACAGAGCCTCCACGCGACCCTTCACAGCCTCGGCAGCGGCAGCTGCATGCTTGCCGCTTGCCGGCTCTAGCAGGCTGTCCATGTCGACGCTGGGATCGCGAACATAGATGTGGGTGAGGATCCGCATCAGTGCCGCAGAAGACAAGACATGCACCTCGGCCTCAGCCGTGGGGCCGAGACCAAGGGAGACATCTTCAAGAGCATGAATAAGGAAGGGAAGCAGCTTATGGGCCGCCCTCCTGCGCCGCCAAGGCTCTCCAGGCCGCTATCATAAAGCTCCCTCAGCAAGGCGCGAGCCTTCACCTCCATATCCATGAAGGCCACACGATCTTCGGCAAGAACCCGCGCCTTGGCGTCCAACTCGACCTTCCTCGCCTCCAGTTCTTGCCCCAGCGCGTCTAGGCGGTCACGACGCTTCTTCAGCTTGGCCTCCCGGTCCTTGGCGGCCGCCTCGCGAGCCTTCATGCTTTCCTCCTGCTCCTGGCGGAGGCGGGCCTCCTCGGCGAGCTGGTTCTGCAGGCCCTTCAGCTCGCCTCCAGCGCCTCACAATGACCTTGGATGCTGGCTGCCTCCCCTGTGGCAGCATCGCGGGCTACCTTCGCCCACGAACAGCCTGCTTCTCCTCGCCGCAGCCGTCGAGGCCTGGACCAGCGCCGCCCGAATCGAAGCATCGGCGCAAATCCAGCCATAGGCCAGCTCCAAGCGCCCGGCCACCAAGCGAGGGTCGGCGCCCAGAAGATCCTTCCGCAGCCGGTCCAATTCAGCGGCAGCACGATCCAGGACAGCGGGAGGAGTCGGAGAGACAACGGTTGGCGGAGTAGGAGGAGATGGCGGCGGTGCAGCCACTGCGCCTTGAGGCGGAACCAGCGGCGCCACGACAACGATGGAGGCAGCGTCCAGCAAGGCCACCTCGAGTCACTGGTCAAGGGGCTGAGCTCGCTTCAGCCTGGCTCAGCCAGGCCTCGCGAGGACGCCCGGGCAGGAGAGGCCTGGGCGTCGGGATCATCTTCTTTTTCGGGCAGAGGCACCGCCACGGATGGGGCCTGAGGAGCCCCCTTCAGCTTCTTCGCCGCGGGCGCCGGCCTGGCCGAAGAACATGGACATCAGATCTCGTCGGCAGAGCAATAATCAAGACGGGAAGCAGGCACTTACAGGTCGTCGCTGGTGGACTCGAGCAGCCTCCGGCCATACTTGAAGCCCGAGAGCCGGCTGCAGGGATTAGCTTCAAGGGGACCAGGAGCAGGAGGCATGTCTGCGGACCGCCCCGGGGCCGGGGCGGACCCGCGGGAGACCAGCCCAGTCCGGTCCTTCTTCGGGATCGAGGGCAGGCTTCTGCCTCCCCGCTCATCCTCATCCTCGTCATCGTCACTCGGGAGGCGGAGAACGCGGGCCTGCGCCGCAGGGGGAGCCCTGACTCCGCCCAATCAACCCCTCTCTGGCTCTCTTCCTCCACCTCTTTGTCGGAGTCGGAAGAGGACACGCCCACCAGTCCTCCGGAGCCTCCGCGGCACGAGCCCGCCCCCATTGAAGGAGGGCATGGACCCCACAAGCGGCTCCCAATCCTCGCGGAAGGAACAGGGCGCGGGCGCCCGTCTCGCCACATCGCCCCCAACCAAGGACTGGAGGACTGTCGCCAGATCCTCGCCGCCAGGCCACGGGCTCGGGTGAGGCCTCCACATCGAAGCGAGCATCGCTGGCGGAGCCAGCTGGTGCTCCAGAACTCCCTCAAGAGCGATGCGCCGGTCAACCTCGCCGCCAAGGCCGGCCGGCCTCAGATCTACATCCATCTTCTCCAAAGACCAGCCAGGCTGGGATCCCAAGCTTCGCCGGGACCGGTCGTCGGAGCTCTCGGCGGGCTCCGTGGGCAGGATCAGCCGAGGGTGGATTCGCCCAGCATCCTCCAAGACCCACTTGCTCCTGAAGCCCTCAATCCGCTTACCAGGGATTGAAATGGCGATGGCTCCGCCGTATGCGACGAAGCTCGCGCACGCGGAGGCGGAACCACGGGAGGCTCGGAGGAAGAAGTAGTGGCGCAACAAGGCCACCGAGGGCTTCACCCCAACATGGGCCTCACAATAGTAGGCGAAGATTGCAAGAAGAAGGACGGAGTTGGGATGGAGGTGCAGAGCTTGGATGTTGTAGTGACGGAGGACGGAGAAGAACTCGAGAAGGGAGGCACCTGCACCAGCAATGATGGCGCCATGAAGAACGGGTAGAAGGTACTCCCCGACCCTCGTGGGCGGAGGAGCCGCCTTGAACACCGCTGCTCCATTGACGCCTGCGCCCGCCAACCGGCGATCGAGGCAAGGCTCGCCACTGACACATTCGGTGGGTCCAATGCAGAGAGTACCAGTTCGCCGGGTTTGGCGAGGAGCCATGACTGGCTAGGGCACGAAGGTGGAGTAGATCTCAAGGTCTTGGAAGGTGGAGGACAAAGCGCAAGAAAGGGATCTGAGCAGAATCGGAGAAGGTAAAGGAGGCAAGGAAGATGCGCTCTGTTATCAACCCACGCGGTTGCAAAGGCGCATGCATCCAATCAACCGCCACGCGGCGCCCAAGGTCGCAGGCTATTAGGGCCCATGACGTCAAGACTTGCCCTTTCGCCTCTCGCCGCCAAGTTCGGGCGCTGCCCGGGGCTACTGTCATGCTCGGGAATGGGGTCCCTGACTTGCTCGCCTGCTGCCTGCGGCGTGGCTCAAAGGAGGCCCAGACAGCCCATCTTCATCAACACAAGCTCAAGACCTCGCGAGGGGCCAAGCCTCGGGGCGGACGACCAGGAGCTTCTCGAGCACGGCCTCGCCAGCTGGCTCATGAGGAGGCGGAGGGTTCAAGGCAGGGTACCTCGCGAGGTGCCCGTGACGCAAGCCGTGATTTACCAAGGGCGCCGATCTGGCGCCAAAGCCAGCAGAAGGCCCCTTTCCTCTTTGGTGCAAAGGGAGCAAGCGCAGCGAGAGCATCAAGCAAAGGCATCCGCTTCGTGCAACAAGACCAAGACCAGCCCCAACGGCTGGAAGGAGTCATCGTGGAGCCCAAGCAAAGGCCATCACCAGAGCCTTTGGCAAGCGAGGACCAACTTTAGTCAGATAAGTGTACCCGCTGTTCCCCTTCAAAATGGCCAATTGTTGGTGCCCTTCCCGCTCAATATTTGGGAAGAGGCCCAGGGCCTTCGTCTATATAAGCAGAGCTAGCCACCATCGTAGAAAGGAGGGCATTTGGAATCCAGAGAGAGAGAGAGTGACCCGATCCTCAAGCTAGAGCGATGGGATACCACTTAGCAGTTCATCACACCCACCAAGAACAGACCCTCGCGAGGCTGTTCTTCCCTGTACTGTTCCTCAATAGCCCCAGAGGCAATCCACCACACCACAAACTAGAGTAGGGTATTACACCACAACGGTGGCCCGAACTAGTATAAATCTCGTGTCTCTTGTGCTGTTCTTCTTAGTAGTTTAGGTCCTTGCGATTCGGCGAGGCACGAGGCGGTGGAGGGTTGGATCTCCGCGCGCACCCCAGAGTTTGAACCTTAAGGGTCTGCCGGAACCCGAAATCCGACAGCTTTAGGAGAGGAGATTTGTATATTGTTGATTTCTCTACAGGACCACAACCTGCTACATGTCTACTTGTAAAAGCTTCAGAAGGCTGGCTATGGCATCGACAACTTGGTCATGCTGGCATGAGGAACTTGCACATGCTCGCAAGGAAGAAGCATCTCATTGGCATCGAGGATGTCAAATTCCTCAAGGATCACCTGTGCAGAGCTTGTGAAGCTGGAAAGATGACTAAGTCCAAGCATCCCTCAAATACTATCATGACTACCACTCGTCCATTTGAATTGCTTCACATGGATCTCTTTGGCCCTACTCATTATGCCACATTCACTAATGCTGCATCACTATATGGCTTTGTTATTGTTGATGACTATTCTCGTTATACTTGGGTGCACATCATCACATATAAAAATGAAGTGTAGGAAGTCTTCAAACAATTTTCCTCGAGGGCTTCAACCAACTTCGGTGTGAAGATCAAGCACATTAGGAGTGATAATGGGACCGAGTTCAAGAATACTGGTCTTGATGACTATCTTGACGAACTTGGTATTGCTCATGAGTTATCCACCCCTTATACTCCTCAGCAAAATGGCGTCGTGGAGCGCAAGAATAGGACTCTTGTTGAGATGGCTCGCACTATGCTTGATGAATACAAGACGCCTCTTCGCTTCTGGCCTGAGGCAATTGATACTGCGTGCCACATCATCAACAGGGTATATCTTCACAAATTCTTCAAAAAGACCTCATATGAACTCCTCACTGGCAAGAAACCCAATGTGAGTTATTTCAAAGTCTTCAGTGCTAAATGTTGGATTAGAGATCCTCACCACAATTCTAGATTTGCACATGAAGGTTTTATGCTTGGTTACGGAAAGGACTCGCACACCTACAGAGTCTTCAATACCGTCCATCACAAGGTTGTTGAAACTGTAGATCTGCGGTTCGATGAAACTAATGGCTCGCAAAGAGAGCACCTACCTCCTGTGCTAGATGAAATACCTCCTGAGGAATCTATCAAATTCAAGGCTACTGAGGATGTCATTCCTACCGAGGAAACTGATGAAGAAGTCATTCTGGAACGGGAAGAACCTCAAGCTGGTGCTTCTGAAGAAAATGCTGAGCAAATTCCTCGTCGTCAACCTGCTCACCCTCGTGTTACAAATGAAGTGCAGATCGAGGAAATCATCGATGACATCAACGCACTAGGTCCTCTCACACGCTCAAAAGCTTCACATTTTTCTAACTTTTGTGGGCACTTTGCTTTTGTCTCTATCACACAGCCCACTAAGGTAGATGAGGCATTTCTGGAGCCTGAGTGGATTCAATCTATGCAAGAGGAACTACATCAGTTCAAACTCAACAATGTCTGGGAACTCATCAAACGACCAGACCCGCGCAGGCACAATATCATCGGCACCAAATGGATCTACCGCAACAAGCAAGATGAAAATGGCCTTGTGGTGAGGAATAAGGCACAGCTTGTAGCTCAGGGGTACACAAAGGTTGAAGGAATTGACTTCGATGAAACTTTTGCACCTGTTGCTAGACTTGAGGCTATTCTCATATTGCTTGCTTATGCTAACCATCATAATATCATCTTATATCAAAAGGATGTGAAAAGTGCATTCCTCAATGGTAAGCTTGAGGAAGAAGTATATGTTGCTCAACCCCCAGGTTTTGAAGACCCAAAGCATCCTGACAAAGTCTTCAGACTCAACAAGCCCCTCTATGGTCTCAAGCAGGCCCCTCGGGCATGGTATGATACTTTGAAGGAATTCCTCATGAAGAAAGGCTTCAAACCCGGTTCACTTGACCCAACTCTTTCCACCAAAACCTATTATGATGAATTATTTGTGTGCCAAATATATGTTGATGATATGATCTTTGGCTGTACTGAAAAACGTTACAGTGATGAATTTGCCTATATGATGAGTGAAGAATATCAAATGTATATGATGGGAGAACTGAAATTCTTCTTAGGTCTTGAAATTCGTCAACAGCGCAATGGTATCTTCATATCTCAGGAGAAATACCTCAAGGATGTATTGAGGAAATTCGGCATGCAAGATTGCAAAGGAGTCAAAATCCCTATGCCCACAAATGGCCATCTCTGGATTGATGAAAATGGTATTGACTTCGATCAAAAGGTATACCGCTCCATGATTGGCTCTTTATTGTATCTACGTGCATCTAGGCCAGATATTATGCTTAGTGTTTGTAGGTGTGCCCGTTTTCAAGCTACACCGAAGAAATGACACCATAAGGTTGTGAAACATATTCTTCGATATCTAGCTCACAATCCAACACTTGGATTATGGTATCCAAAGGGCTCGGATTTTGATCTCATTGGATATTCAGACTCTGACTATGCTGGTGATCGTGTGGACCACAAGTCAACATCAGGCACATGCCATTTCCTCGGACGATTCTTGGTCTGTTGGTCCTCGAAGAAACATAACTGCGTATCACTCTCTACTCTTGAGCTGAGTACATTGCTGCTGGTTCGTGCTATGCTCAATTGCTATGGATGAAGCAAACCCTCACGGACTACGACATCAAATGAAGAATGTGCCTCTCTACTATGAGAGTGCCATCATTCTTATACGGTGGGTCACGCCACCAACAAAAGTTGAAAATCTTCAATTTGAGTTTTTCTTCATTTCTGAAATTCCTCAGTTGTTCATTTTCTTCAACTTTGCAATGTCTTCACTCTTCTCGACATTGTTCTTCATTGACTATATATATATATATATATATATATATATATATATATATATATATATATATATATATATATATATATATATATATATATGAGTTTAAGTCCTCTACAACATTCAATTATTGCTATTTCTTCAAGTTGCTTTTTCTGCTAAGTGAATGTAATCGGACCCTTTCCCCTCTATGCTAAACTCAACCCAATCTGTTCACAAATTCTTCATGTGCGTTCTAATTGAAACCCGTTCAAAATCTTCACTGTGTCCTTGTCAACTGAAGAATCTGCGAACGAAACATTAAAATTTTCTTATCTGAATTTTCGGTTTTTGCCGCTCAAACCATTCCACATCCCATGATTTGATTTATCTATTCACCCACAATCTTACACGATCTCCACCTCTCAGTACGTGGGTGACATGTGTCGCTAGGATGAGAAGGGTCAGGGGCACGTTCGTCCATTTTCCTCGGGCGAACAGTTTTTCACATCGGTTATAAATACCCCTCTCCCTCCTCAGACTGCATTTACCCTCCTCTACTTCACTCCCTCGCTCGAGGTTCCAGACCTAGCACCGCTGCTACTTCCATCATCGCCGGTGAGGAAGAGCTTCACTGCCTCGACCTCATCGCCTCGTGATCGCACCGGCCAAGGATTTCTTCTCTCTGCCACCGCCGTAGCTGTCTTCCTCTGCCAAGTTAGGGCGTGGAAGATCTGGACTGACAAACTTCCAATCTACACTCCCAGTTCGTCGTGTTCTTTGTAAAGGGTAATTAGAAGTTACTTTTACTGCCCTTGTTGATTTTGATGATTTCCACAAAATCTTCAAAAGGTGTTTATTCTTCGACTTCCACACAAGTAAACACCTCACATGCATCTGTTCTTCATCTATTTCTCTAAGCAAAATTTTTCTTCAAGATTCCTCAATTGTGTGGATTTTTCAATCTATACAACTCTGGAACCTAAGTCAAAGAACGCTTAGCGAAATTCCTCAAGACACCTCTGGTCAAATTCCTCAAACTTGTTCATTTTGCAAAAATTCTGAGAACGCATATGACCTCTCCAAATTCTTCGCACCTATACTCTATTCACAGGTACACATGTCCGTTGCTGAATCACTAGGTTCTCATTAACTTAAATCATTTGCAGCGTTCCTCGAAGACAAGTTACATACCTCTTCAGAGAATTCGATTGTTCAAAATCCTCAGCTGAAGAAAATGGCAGATGGTAAGAGACCTCAGAAGGGAGGCAAGAGACCTGAAGTCAACACAATGTTTGAGATCCCTGATGACATCTATGAAGAATATTGCACTCCTAATGAAGCCAAACATGGCAAGGAGAACAAGAATCAGCGCAAGGTGCGCATCCAAAGGATAGAGAGGAGATGGGCACGGGAATGGAGGGAGTACAGATATCTCACTCCAGAATACATGAAGAAATTCGCACTGAACCCTCCTTGCCCAAGACCTCCGTTGGCACCTGGCCAAGTTGCTGATCCCACTAGCCTCAAGCGCGGTGAGGACTATCCTGATGAATGGGCTAAATGGCCAGCTAAGTTGGCCAAAATGACCAGAGAAGCAGTGAGGAAATTCAATGAAGACTCTGCTGCTGCCGCTGTTGTGGCCTCTGCTAGGAAGCCTAAGAAGGCTATGCTCAAGAAGCCGGCTCACAAGCCATGTTCTTCAGCAATGCCCTCACGGCCAAGCTCATCCATGCCCTCATGGAAAATTCCTCGAGCTGTTCCAGTTCCTCCAACTGCAAAGCCCTCAGCTCCTCCGGAAAAGTCCTCAGCACCTGTGCTCTAACATCGTGTCAAAGGATCACAGGCATCTCAATTGCCTCAGAGGCATCTGCAAGTTCTTCAGCTCCTCCACAATCCTCAACAGGCCCCACCTTGCTGAAGACAAAGGCTACTGCTGGACGAGGCACTAGACCAAGTCCTCATAAGAAGCAGGTTGCCTTCCAAGTCCCATCTGATGAAGACGAAGCTGATGATGAAGAACTCGCTGAAATCATCAGAGACAAACAACAAAGGGCCACTAGAGCCAAAGGAACACATGTTCCTCTTCTGTTGGATCCCAAGCTGATCCTGGACTTCATTGATCTCTGGCACAAGGGCCCCAACACTCCTACGCCTGATTTCAATCTCACACTTGGCCAAAGTCATATGTTGACTGCCTTCATCTAGGAGCGCGGCAACGCATCCTGTTAAGCGCCTCACATCCTTAACTGTCCTTGGTGCCTGGATCTGCTTGATGCCTCTGATCTTGTCGGGGTTAGCTTCGATCCCTCGATGAGACACGAAGAAACCAAGCAGCTTGCCGGAGGGAACACCAAATACACACTTCTCCGGTTTAAGCTTCAAGTTGATCTTGCGCAGATTAGCAAATGTCTCCTCCAAATCCTGGATAAGGGTCGCCTTATCCTTGGTTTTAACCATGATATCATCCACATAGGCCTCTGTATTTCTGTGTAACTATGGTTCGAAACAAATCTGGAGTGCCCTTGCAAAAGTTGATCCGACACTCTTCAATCCAAATGGCATGCAGACAAAGTAGTACGTACCACAGGGAGTGATGAATGACGTCTTCTCTTCATCTTCTTTGGACATGAAGATATGATGATATCTGGAGTATGCATCCAGAAAGGAGAGAAAATCACAACCTGAAGTGGAGTCCACAATCTAGTCGATGCGCCGCAAGGGAAATGGGTCTTTTGGGCAAGCCTTTTTGGGATATGTGAAATCAATGCAAAGCCTCCACTTCCCATTAGCCTTCCGGACTACCACTGGGTTTGCCAACCATGTAGGATGCAGTACTCCTCTGACCAAACCAGCTGCCTCGAGTTTCTTGATCCGTTCGGCAATGAACTGATGCCTTTCCAAGGCCTGCTTCCGGACTTTCTGCTTGACAGGTCGGGCGTGTGGGCAGACAGCAAGGTAGTGCTTGATTTCCTCCCTAGGAACACCGGGGATATCAGATGGTTGCCAGGCAAACACATCGATATTCGCCCGCAGGAAGGCAACGAGTGCGCTTTCCTATTTGTCATCAAGGGTGGCGTTGATATTGAAAGTACCATCAACACCAGCCAGCCCTGCCGGGACCTTCTTCACTTGAGGTGCAGCAACCTTGGATATCTTGCTGTTGGAATACTCCAGCACGTCGTCAACGTGTGCCATGCACTTTGAGGGGGCACGCTTCCCGGACTCCTTGCCGGAGGCCCTACAAACCCTCTTTCTTCCTTTGTTTTCCTTGGCGGGAACTGCTGTTGCGGCTGCCCAGCTGCGACTGCATCCCAGTACATCTTGTCCACACAGATGATTGCATCCTTCTCATCAGATGGGATAGTGATGACTCCCAGTGGCCCAGGCATCTTCATGGTGTTGTAAGCATAGTGGGATGCTGCCATGAACTTGGCCAGGGCCGGGCGTCCAAGGATCCCATTGTACGGCAGGGGGAGATCAACCACATCAAACACAATTTTCTCAATCTGGTAGTTCAGTTCTGCCCCAAACGTCACCGACAACATAATCTTCCCTTTAGGACGACTCCTGCCGGGGTTAACTCCTTGGAATGTGTTGGTAACCTCTAGCTCTTCTTCTCCTATATGAAGCTTGTTGATGACCGGGGAAATCAGAGTCAACCCGACCCTGCCATCCACTAACATCTTTGCGACCTTGACATTGCGAATTGTTGGGGAGACCAACAATGGAAAACACCCTACCGTAGTGGTGCGGTCAGGGTGATCCTATTCATCAAAGATGATGGGCGTGCGGGACCACTTGAGCGGCTTCCGGGCCTCTGACGCTGGTTCCAGGGCATTGATCTCTCGTGCCCACCGCTTGAGGTGGCGGTGATAGGTGTGCAAAGATGGACCCCCATCAATGCATAGGGCGTCAGTGGCCTTCTGAAACTCCCGCTCACTGGTTTCCTCTTCATTCCCTCCATCACTCACATCGTCACAGATTTCCTTCTCTTGACCCCTGGTGGGTTTTCCTTGGTTCCGAAAGGGTTTGCCGGGGAGGTTTGGTCGACCGCCTCGGCCCTTACCACCAGCGGCATTCTGTCCTTTTTCCTTGTCACGCTTATCATACTCTGCCCTTCGCTTCTTGACAAGCTGCTCAACCTGGTAACACTCCTGAAGATCATGGCCCTTGGTCCCATGGATCTTGCAGTACGGGCCATCGCCTTTCCCAGCTTTCTCAGCGTCAGCGGCTTCCCGACAGGCAGCCAAGCGACAGCTTCCTTGTCGGCGGCCTCAGCCTTGGCCTTCTTTCCGGTACTAGGTGTGCCCGTACCTTCCACAGTCATCACGGCCTTATCTCTTGGTTTCTTACTGCGCTTCTTGCCCTTTCTCTGGCTGGTTGACTCATCCTCATCCTCTGTATCAACATCGGGGCAATCTTCCTCTCCGGGCAACTTCCTTCCTTCCTCCATCCGAGCACACTTATCCACTAGTGTGTATAGCTCTTTCACAGTTTTGGGCAACTGCGCGTTCATCTTGGAATGAATGCGACGGTTGCACACATTAGACTGGAAAGCTGCTATAACGGCTGCCAGATGGATATTTGGAATATTTCTATGAACATTACTGAATCTCTGTAAATACCTATGGAGGGTTTCTCCTTCCTTCTGCTGGAGAAGTTGCAGGTCGTTGGGTCTGCCGGGCTCTTGGTGGCCATCGGTGAAGGCACCGATGAATTCGTGGCACAGGTCCGCCCATGACGAAATGGAGTTCTCCGGCAGGTGCATTAGCCAAGACCTCATGTTGGACTTGAGGGCCAAAGGGAAGTAGTTG
The DNA here is from genome assembly GCA_021605205.1 of Aegilops longissima. Taxonomy (NCBI): domain Eukaryota; kingdom Viridiplantae; phylum Streptophyta; class Magnoliopsida; order Poales; family Poaceae; genus Aegilops; species Aegilops longissima. The sequence continues at coordinate 17,140,581 of CM038679.1, read as the reverse complement.
GCGAACACCTTCTCATCTCTTCCTCCAGCAGCCTGAACAGCGATGGTGTAGATGCTCAGGATCTCTGCCGGGTTCAGCCTCCCGTCGTATTTCTCAGGTATCTCTGGCTTAAACGTGCGAAAAGACAGCCAACGGACTTGCCGCAATTCTCATGTAAAGGTACGACAGCCGACCTCGAAATGTAGGCACCCGCCAACACCGAACGCGGGCTCGTCAATGTTGAGGCCGTCGCACCCGTCGACATGGTGAGGGTCGTCGCGGCATCGATCTACGATGACGCGCGCGTCTCCCCATCGCCTATCCTCCGGGGTTCGGTGTTGGCCTCGACGTGCTCGAGGATCAGAAGAAGCCATCGAGACGTCCTCGGGTCTTGATTCTGCTGCGCCCGCGTCGGCTGCCGTGTTGGGGACTGCACCGTGGGGACGGCCCCCTCCGTTCGGCCAGCAGTACGGGCGGTTGTTGTCACTTGGGGAGGTTGCGGCGGGCCGGCTCGTCGTGAGACCCCAGCTTCGGTGAAGCGGGGAAGGCTTTCGATGGCGGCACGCCACTCATCCATCTGCTCGGCTGCTGGCGAAAACCTTAGCAGTAGCTGAGCTCGCACCATAGCCTCCGTGGCAGTGCTTGGTATAGGTGTTGATGACGTCGACCACACTGTCGCCTGGCTCCTGACGGTGCCAGCGGCAGCGGTGGTGGTGCTGCGCCCGCGCTGCTGTGGGACGACCACCTGGGCAGCGGGGTTGCGCGGCGGTGGTGCTTCAGGGTCCGTGGCTCCATCAAGCGCAGCGCCCTGGTTGGCTCATCCGGGAGGAGGCGCATTCACCGCGATAGCCCCCATGGTGGGGGTGGCCAGAGGGCGATGGCTCGCCCTGGACAAAGCATCGTTGCTATAGTTGTGCCCCTCGATGGGAGGAGGGGGTGCAAACGGAGTGACCCCCTCGCCCGTGCCTTGTGAAGCATGGCCGTCGAGGCGCTGCTGATGTTGTTCCCCTCCAATGTCTCCTGCCCTCGCGTCGGCCGCTGGGGAAGTTGTGATGGCGCCACCTGCACCAACAATGTCCCCAGCAGCGTTCACGTCCTCGTGTGCCCCCGCATCTCCCGCGGCATTAGAGGCTGCGGGCGGCGGAGCCTTTGAAGTGGAGGGATGGGCCGAAGCACCGGACCTCTTCTTGGGCGCCATGGTTGATGGCGTCTTAGAAGATGAAGAAGGTGATGAAGACGACACGCTGTGCATGCTTTCAGGTTCACACAGGCGAGCCCCCTACCTAGTGCGCCAAAGATGTCGCGGGAGATCCACAGCCACCTATGGGACCAGGAGGCCCCTTGTTGGTTCGGCAGGGGGACGTCGCGTTGCACAAAGAGCAAACCAGCGCACGACAGCACGACAGAGATCACACAAGCAATTTACCCAGGTTCGGGCTGCTGCGAGGTGTAAAACCCTACTCCTGCTTTGGTGGATTGATGTTGGAATGGAGGTGGTGAAGCATAGTACACTCACCCAGCAGAGGTTGCCTCAGGGCAATAGCGACTACGCGCGTACGGGGGTGTGGGTTCATCAACTTTCCAACCCCCCTTACGGGTGCCATGGGCCTCCTTTTATAGATCAAGGGGTCACCACAATGGCAAAGTGGTCATTATGCACTGATATGATAGCAAACACTGCTATCATACCTAACTCTTTGGGCTAACAGGGTGCATTAAATGCACTGCTTAGTGTCACATCACCGGTCGCCCGGCAAGGCTTGCCGGGCTTTCTTGCCAGCTTCGCGCCTGTTCTCTTGACACGTTGCAGGACGGGTGTCCTATGTAGGTTACTTTTGTAGGAAATGGCTGCCGTGTGGCGAATGGCTTCCACTTAATCATCTTGCGGCTTGACATCGCATGGATCAACGACGTGGGTCGTGTTTGAGTGGTTGGCGAGGCGGTTTTGCCTCCGCGAGCCTCGGCAGGCCCTGCCAGGGTGCTTTGGTTGCTTCCTTCTGGGGGTGGCCTGGCCCCTTAACGGGCTTGCCTGTCCGGCAAGGGAGGCCCTTCTCTTGGTGACATCTTCGCTTCTCTGGCTTGGCCTTAGTCTCTTGAGCACTGGCTTGGTTCTCCAAATCTCTTGGTTTGTTGAACTCTGGCTTGGGCTGGTGCTTCAATCATGCTCTTGTGCTTGTGCACAGTCTGGACAACAAACCCAGGGTTTATTGCACCGACACTCTGCTTCCGGCTAGATCCCTGGTCGTGAATGGTTAATAAAATCTAAGTATTGCATATTAAGGTCAAAATAGTACTACCAATATACGGGTCTCATATGATGCCATTTCTACGATTGTACCACAAAATCCTGAAATATTACAAGGTTCAAATTCCAGAGTTACATGGCTCAAATTCGAAGATTACAAGGTTCAAACTTATATTAGAAATGAAATTCAGCTCATTCAGCTGCAAACGCCCGTGCTGGTCAGCTGAACATGGATATAAGAGAGGTTCAAACTAAAAATACAAATAGTAAAGCTGGTTTTGAAACCTCATCATTTCTTCAAAGGGACCAGCTGCTGACAAGTCATGTATGGGGTTGACACAATGACTTCCGATTACTCTGCCATATGCAGTTCCAATACGAAGGTTAGTTTTTTTGGAACCTTTTCCATTCTGAAGTAGCTACGGGCGCTGATCAACAAACCATTCATTTCTTTTGATATAAATGCATGTTCACCTCATTACCTTCAGCACCCTTGCTCTGACAAGAAAGAACCTAGGGAATTTAATCTCCGGTAAGGTCCCTCAGTAGGAGTTCAGAGTAATTTTTGAGAGATGCAGATCTAGGCATTCAATGTGATTGTCGTTATATTGTATCACATTATCCACCACTGGGCCTATTATTATCTGCAAAATAAGAGAACGTGTTAGTGCCTACATGCAGTTTTGAACACTACTACAGGCCTATTTGGTTTGCAGGATTTGTAAAATGCACCAATGTGCCATCTTCGATCTGACATGATTAACATGGGCATTTGATTACAATCTAGAAAAATGTAGCCTTCTTCACAAGAGGTTGGAGTGGATGAAAAAATCCCTAAGAAAACTAGTACAGGTGAATCCAAAGGGGAAATGCTTATGGATTGCAACCATATGAATCAAGCAACCAATATGGGGTGGGGGATGTATGTCATGAAATTCTCCAAAATTCCTTCAGAAATTGTAGTACATTGTCATTGTAAACTTGGGAAAAGGTGCCAAAAATTGAACTCCTTTATGGTTAACATTTAACAGGAAAGGAACATCACCTCGATATACAACTTCTTCAGGCACGGAAAGCATCTCAGGAAACTGACAACTTTGTGCAGGTTGGGGCTGATAGATTCTAGTGCCAAGACCTTCACTATGCGCAGAATCTGGGTCAAGCTTCTCTGGATGACAACCGAACATACATCTTCAAAATTAGAAATAATTTTGATATCAAGAAGGAGAGGTAGAAGGCGACTGTCATACCTGAACGGGTGTGGATCCAATAACAAGTTCGGAGTATTTGATAGACGAGTAGCCCACCACTGTCAATTTCGGCGCAGAAATGACAATGATTCTTGTTGGACCTTGTTGATCAACTACAAGTAATCACTCAAGTAAAGGTGTTTGCTCAATGACCATTGTGCTCCACCTTTTGTGATCTCTTGTTGCAGCACTAGCAACACACATAAATAGTTTGAAGAGTCATGGAGGTGATGTGGAAGCTACTCGACCAATTCATCGCCTGAAGACGAAGGAACTCGAGTGCAGTAAAGCCGCAGAGCAGGCGCTTCATATCATCCTTTGGGAAGCAGATGGCGACGAGCTCGAGTTGCTTCAGTCATTGTAGAAAAAGAGCAGGCACTTCCTTAAGGGGGGATGGCAGTTCATGAACTTGGCGAGGCGCAGCGTGGGCGCGAAGCGGAGCGTGGACGTTGGCAGCGAGCACATATGCCCATCATTAAAACTGAGCTCCTAGAGCTGATCTAGGGCAGGGGATCGGAACCACTCGTCAAGGTTCGATCGGTCCTTGCCATTGGAACGAGACTTGCCCGTGATAAGGCCTCTAATTGGGCCATGGTGACTGCCGAGGATCTGGGAGAGCGCATCCAAGCTTTTGTGGTAGCCATGGCAGAGCTCGTGTGCATCGAGGAGGTCGAGAGGGGTGGAGAGCCATAGGGGGCGCCACCGCCGGGAAAGGATGTTTTTTCTCGCCCCATATTTGATTGGGAGGCGGGATATGATGACTGTCAACATATCATCGAGGAGGTTGCTGATGAAGTCTAGGCCTGCTGGAGTCGCTTGCGGTTCTTTCTCGACCCTCCTCCGCTTGTTGGCAGCCTTGTTCTCCACCTCGTCGGCGGCGATGGAAACCTCTATCTCCATATTCACGTTGTGCTCTGGTGCTTCAGCAGCCCCGGCGTCGCCATTCCCTCCGATGGGGCACTTCGGCGGCATCCTCATACACTGACGGCTTTGAGGACTGAAAGCGGCGTCGAGGATGTGGGCGGAGAGAGAGGATTGTGTGTGTGGCGGGGATGGGGGGTGCGGCCGTTCGGGCGCGCCATTAATATGGACCATTGGGAGAGAGGCGGGCGGCGGTAAAAGGTTGTCTCGCTTCCCGGTGAGTGTGCATAGCGGACTTCTAGCATTCCTATACCATCATTTCGCACAGCTACTCGCACGCCCCCCGCTGACACTGCGCAGCGAAAATGCCTCCCATCAATTCACATGCCTGCAGCAGCCGCCCGGTCTGTCTGCGCAGTGGACTGTTCGCATGCGTCTCGTCAACTCACGCCTGCTTGCACGCCACACGGGGCGCGTGGCACGTATATTTTTTTTGTTTTTCGATGGTTCATTCTGCCGCTTTACTGCTTAACCGAAGCATGGCACGGTCTAACGCACACGGTCCGAATAAATATTCTGTGTGAGATATTGGTTGCCAGTTATTAACAATCTCCGGTTTGTAATTAGATTATGTGAAAACTTGTCCCAAATTTGATTGAAAAATACAATATCATACTCTACTGGTGTCCATATATGACACCACAATAAGTTTCATGAATTTCAACTAAGTTTTGAATTCACTGAATTTTAAAAACCAATATTCTCAATGTTCTGAAATTTCTTTCACGGGGAAACATGCACCGAGGGACACACATAGGATTTTGCAATCCATTTTGGTGCACATGTAGCTCAAATTTGATTTTTGCACATTAAATCCCTAGGAAATCAATCAATGTATAAAACGGGTCGAATGATCTCTGTTTTTTTTCAAACTTTAACACAACACTCATTTGGTCACATGTTCACCGAAGAAAATGTTTGACATGCCTCAGAGTGGAGGTGGTGGTGCGGGATATGTGTCTGTGTGTGGGGGGGGGGGGGTCCATGAGTACACTACTTGTCGCGAGCCTCCGTGATGTGGGATTATTGATCATTTTGTGAGTCATGTATATATGCCACATCAAAGTCGTGAATTGATTATTTAAAGAATTACACAACCCTTTCATACATACATGTTAGGGCCACATGTATGCATTGTGGTCCTCTCGGACACTCCCTCATGCGGTTAGCAGCGATGTGCCCATTCGTTAGCCCGCAAATGTTTTCAGTTTCCACCGACAACGAGGCTTTGGACCGAAGGTGGATTCATCTTGGCATGTGTGTTACGGTGTGGATCATGGTGAGATTCGATATCAACGTTCGGGCATGTGCGTACACATGAGTCCCTACCACAGGCTCGAAGTGAGGGGGCTAGCTACTACGCATCGTGAACATCTGTGTAGTGTGTTTCTGAAAGCACTAGTGCTCCCTAGGTGGTTTTGGTAATTAATGTCAACATATCTCTTGTTGGACTAACACTTTTATGTAGTATGTTTCAGATAAGTTCAACAATGGAGTGGCATGGACTAAAGGATGTGGGAACTGCTTCAAGATGCTAAGGACAAAGGATTGGCTCAAGCTTCAAGCTCAAAACTCTTCAATTTACATTTTGGTGATCCAAGATCACATTGAGTCTATAGGAAAAGCCAATACTATCAAGGAGGGATGAGGTGTTGCTTAATGAGCCTCTTGCTTCATGTGCTTAGTGATATGCTCCAAAACCCTCAACTACTTTCCCACTTCCACACATATGACCTAAACCTAAAGTCAAACTCGTCCCTACTGATTCTTTCTATCCGGCGCCACCGAGTTCAGATGTCATAGCCACTGCCACAAACCCTAGGCAAATCGGTTTCATCGATAGGGATCTCGGTCTCACCGAGATGGGATTGTAATCTCTCTGTGTATGTCCATTACCAAAATCGGTCTCACCGAGTTTGTGCAATCGGTACTACCGAGATTACAATGCAAACTTTCTGGTTAACTTATTACCAAAATCGGTCCCACCGAGTTTGAGTAATCGGTCCTACCAAGTTTGCCTGACCAACTCTCTGGTTAGCTAATTACCAAAATCGGTCTCACCGAGTTTGTGTAATAGGTCTCACCGAGATTATGTTACGCCCTAACCCTAACCATATTGGTCCTACCGAGTTGCATGTCAGTCCCACCGAGTTTGGTAAATTGTGTGTAACGTTAGATTTTGTGTGAGGCTATATATACCCCTCCACCTCCTCTTCATTCATGGAGAGAGCCATCAGACCAAGCCTACACTTCCAGCATCATATTTCTGAGAGAGAACTACCTACTCATGTGTTGAGGCCAAGATATACCATTCCAACCATATGAATCTTGATCTCTAGCCTTCCCCAAGTTGCTTTCCACTCAAATCTTCTTTCCACCAGATCCAAATCCTATGAGAGAGAGTTGAGTGTTGGGGAGACTATCATTTGAAGCACAAGAGCATGGATTTCATCATCAACACACCATTTGTTACTTCTTGGAGAGTGGTGTCTCCTAGATTGGCTAGGTTTCACTTGGGAGCCTCCGACAAGATTGTAGAGTTGAACCCAGGAGTTTGTAAGGGCAAGGAGATCGCCTACTTCGTGAAGATCTACCGCTAGTGAGGCAAGTCCTTCGTGGGCGATGACCATGGTGGGATAGACAAGGTTGCTTCTTCAGAGACCCTTCATGGGTGGAGCCTCCATGGACTCGGCAAGAACTGCTACCCTTCGTGGGTTGAAGTCTCCATCAACGTGGATGTACGATAGCACCACCTATCGGAACCACGACAAAAACATCCTTGTCTCCAATTGCATTTGAATTCTCCAAACTCTTCCCTTTACTTTCTTGCAAGTTGCATGCTTTACTTTCCGCTGCTCACATACTCTTTGCATGCTTGCTTGCTTGTTATGTATTGAAAGAGTTAAACTTGTGCCTAAACTCTATTTAAACCAAAAGAAGTTAAAAACTGCAACTTTGGTACTTAGTGTCTAATCACCCCCCCCCTCTAGACACCTCTTCTCAAGATCCTACAAGTGGTATCAGAGCATTGGTCTCCATTGCCTTGGTTTAATCACCATTGTAGGAAGATGGATGAGTCTACTTTGGGGAGTCTTAGACATAGAGTGCCTATCCTTGATGGAGAGTATTTTCATGAGTGGAAAAATGAGATGCTTGTAATTTTCAATCAATATTATTTGAACAAGTACATTGCTATCCCTTGTGCACCTCATGTTGATCCTATGCATCCTACCCTTGATGAATCTATTGACATGACTAGAAATCTTAGAACTGTTAATCTTATCAGTAGAGGCTTGCCTAGAAACTTAATTAGAATCTTGCCTACTCTTGAGTGTGCCTACACTATATGGAAATTTCTTGAGGAACACTTTCCAAATTATTCCTTGAAAAATCTAGATAAAATTCTCTATAAGTCAATTGCCTTGAGTAAGATGAATACTAGTGATCCTATGTTTGGTGATCGTCTATTTGAACTTACCGACCTTATGCGTGCCAAAGGAGATGTTGGAATTATTTGTTATATTATTTCCGAAGCTATAAGAATTCATAAGCAATATCATTGTCAAACTCACTCTAACGAATTACCCTCTCTACGACTTGATCCACCACATGACTATGTTGAACATGGATACTATGATGAGGATGATGATAGTGACTTCGATCTTGATGGTGCAATGAGACATTTTGGTCTTGTGGCAAATCTTCGGGGATATGTGTCAGGAGGAAAGGAATGGGTTCTTGACAGTGGATGTACCGATCACATGACCGGAGATAAAGACATGTTTCGTGAGCTTGCTGAAAATGATAGTCCTCGAAAGTATGTCACTTTCGGTGACAACTCAAAGGGTAAGGTGGTTGGCCTTGGTAAGGTGGCCATCTCACATGATAGCTCCATTCAAAATGTCATGCTCGTTGAATCTCTTGGCTACAACTTACTTTCAGTATCTAGACTTGCTGATTTCGGTTTCAATGTTCTATTTACTGAAGTAGATTGTCAAGTGTTTCGTCGAGACAATCATAAAATGGTCTTTACCGTTATACGTAGAGGTGATCTTTACATTGTTGTCTAAAAAGGCACAACCTAAAACTTGCTTCATTGCTAAATCCTCAAAAGGTTGGTTATGGCATAGACGACTAGGTCACGTTGGCATGAGAAATCTTGACAAGCTTATTAAAGGAAATCATATCCTTGGACTTAACGATGTCATATTTGATAAGGATAGACTTTGCAGTGCTTGTCAGGCAGGTAAACAGGTTGGAGGAAGGCATCCCGTGAAGAACATCATGACCACAAGGAGGCCACTCGAGCTACTTCATATGGACCTTTTTGGTCCCAACGCCTACAAAAGCCTCGGTGGAAATTCTTTTGGTCTAGTTATAGTTGATGATTTTTCAAGATTTACGTGGGTTCTTTCTCGATGATAAATCGCAGGTCCAAAAGATCTTCAAAAACTTCGCTAGGAAGGCCCAAAATCAGTTTGAAGTGAAGATCAAGAAGGCTCGCAGCTACAACGGAACGGAGTTCAAGAACGCTAATGTGGACACCTTTCTTGACGAAGAGGGGATTTCACATGAGTTCTCGGCTACGTACACACCTCAACAAAATGGAGTTGTTGAGAGGAAGAACCGGACGCTCATCGAAATGGCGAGAACGATGCTTGATGAGTACAAGACGCTGAAGCACTTTTGGGAAGAAGCGGTTGAGATAGCTTGTCATGCAACAAATCGCTTGTATCTTCACAAGCTACCCGGCAAGACAGCATACGAGCTCCTCACCGGTAACAACCCCAAGTTGGATACTTTCGAGTATTCGGATCAAAGTGCTACATTCTTGATAAGCATCGTCGTTCAAAATTTGCTCCTAAGTCTCATGAAGGTTTCCTACTAGGTTATGGCTCAAACTCTCACACTTACCGTGTCTATGACAATTTCACCCGAAAGGTTGAAGAGACGGTAGATGTGAAGTTTGATGAATCTAACGGCTCGCAAGTAGAGCAATTGCAAATTGATGTAGGAGACAAAGACCCTTCGGAAGCAATCCAAGACTTGTCTATTGGCAAGGTCCGTCCAACGGGGGTGAAGGAGAGTACCTCGTCTGTCCAAGTGGAAGCTTCTACTTCACGACAAGGTGAACCAAGAGTTGATACGGAAGCATCCACAAGTGGAACACACCAAGATGAAGAAAACGAGGAAGAACATCACGAACGTCAACAACCTCCTTCTCCACCTCGACAAGAAAACGACAACGCCAACAATGAAGAAGATCAAGAAGAAGAAGAACAAGATGAAGAAGATGTTCAACCGAGACCCAAGAAAAAGCTTTCACGAGTTCGAGCAAGAATTGCTAAAGACCATCCCGTCGAGGAAATCTACAATGACATTCAAACCGGGAGAATCACTCGCTCTAAAACTCATTTAGCTAACTTTTGTGAAAACTATTCTTTCATCTCTAGCATTGAACCTATGAAGGTCGAAGAAGCATTGGAAGATCCAGATTGGATAAATGCTATGCATGAAGAGCTACACAACTTTGAGAGAAACCAAGTTTGGACATTGGTTGAGAAGCCCGACAACGACCATAACATCATCGGTACCAAATGGGTGTTTCGCAACAAGCAAGATGAAGATGGACAAGTAGTTCGCAACAAAGCACGTCTCGTCGCCCAAGGCTACACACAAGTCGAAGGTATGGACTATGGTGAAACTTATGCTCCCGTTGCTAGACTTGAGTCGATTCGCATGTTACTTGCCTATGCTAATCACCATAACATCACCTTGTACCAAATGGACATTAAAAGTGCTTTTCTAAATGGTGAAATAGAGGAGGAAGTTTATGTTAAACAACCTCCCGGCTTTGTCAATCCTAAGAAACCAAATCATGTTTACAAACTTCACAAAGCCCTTTATGGTCTTCAACAAGCTCCTAGAGCTTGGTATTAATGCTTGACCAAGTTTCTTCTTGAAAAAGGCTTTGAAATTGGGAAAATTGATTCCACACTTTTTAATAAAAGTGTTAATGGATAATTATTTGTATGCCAAATTTATGTTGATGATATCATATTTGGATCAACTAACCCTCATTTTAGTGAGAAGTTTGGAAAGCTAATGTCGGAGAAGTTTGAGATGTCAATGATGAGTGAACTCAAATTCTTTCTTGGGTTGCAAATCAAGCAAACTAAGGAAGGTACTTTTGTTTCTCAAACGAAGTACACTAAGGACTTATTCAAGAAGTTCAATATGCAAGAGTGCAAAGGTATGTCCACACCCATGCCTACTAGTGGACATCTTGATTTGACCAAACATGGTAAACCGGTTAAAATTGGTCATAATCCCGTACAACATTCTCGAACTAAGCATATTGAAGTTCGTCATCATTTCATTCGAGATCATGTTGCTAAGGGTGACATTAAACTCAAGATGTTCGCACCGAAAAGCAATGTAACATCCCAAAATTCTAAATTTTGGAATGTTATATTAAAAAAATAACTATGCTTGTTGTCTGATTGTTGGTTTGATTGAATGAGTGAAACTGAGTGAAATTTGAAACTTTTGAAAGTTGTATGAGAGGGAATGAAATGACTTTCCCAAAACTTTCTCCTTTGCCTTTTGGATCTCAATGAATTCAAATTCATTCGAACACCAAAACCTAGAGTGAAGATGACATGACTTCTTCCATTTGGAATGAAAAGGGTTTTTGAAAGAATTTGAATTTCATCTGGGAATATTTCAAATTCAAGGCTTTATGCAACTCAATGACTTTCATGAGGGAAGATAAAATGACTTCTTCAATTATATGAAATATGAGTTGGAAGTTAAAATGAATCAAGTTGAAAGTCATTTGAAAGTGCTTTGAAACCCTCTTTCAAATTTTGAGTTTTTAATTTGAATTCAAACTTTGGCAAATGGGAATCATTTCAAAAACTATGCCCGATAAATACTTGATCAAAAGTATGAGAGGAGCAAACATGACACTCCAAAAATATCAGAAGAAAACATTGCCAAAAGATTTGGATTCAAATTTGAATTTTATTTGAATTTGAAAAAATGGATTTTATAAAGTTTGGATTTTCCTTTGGAAAAATGTTCAAATAAAAGGAATATTCCCTGATCATTTTGGTATATATATACCCTATATAAAATATTTATAGATATTGTTTTATATCTGTTTTTGTTTTATTTAAAAATAAAATTTTAAAAGAAAAACCCCGGGCGCCAGCCTAGGCCACCCCAGCCCAGCCAGCACCCAGCCCTCAAGGCCAGCCCAGCCCACCAGCCACCTGCCCAGCCATCGCCAGCCCATCGACGCCCTCGCCCGAATCGCTCTCGCTGGTCGCGCCTCTCGCCTCGCCCCTCTCTCTCTCTCTCTGACCCGCGGGGCCCACGCCCATCTTCTTCCCCCGCCCCACGCCACGCCGCCGTCGTCGGAGATCGCGGATCCCGGGATCCGGATCCCGATCGCCTGATCCTCCCCGAAGCCGCCGAGGCCCCGCTATAAAAGCCGACCCTCCGCACCCCATTCCCCGAGACCTCGCGGACCCCTCTCCTCCTGTTCGTGCTCGCGGAGTTCAAGCTCGCACCGCCGCCAAAGTCGCCGCCGTCGACGCCCTACCCCTCCCGACCACCCCGACCCCACCGAACCACTCCCGACTCGTCGCACCAAGACGGCGACTCCCGGACCTCCCGACCTTTCAAGCCCCGACGCACTCTCGCCGCCGCCGCCGCCGTCGCCGGACTCCGGTAAGCCAAAAAACTCCCGTCCGATCCCAAACGAGTGGCCACGATTAGATCCCCGAAGGGGTAAGTTTTATTTAGAAAACCGGCCGGTTCATTCGGTTTAGTATTAGTTAGGTTTTTATTTTTAGGCCCGGTTCGTTTTAGTTAACCCTAGGGCCCGTTTAGACTATTTAACGCCTAGTGCACAGTTTAGGCCCATTAGGCCTTTTTCTTTTATTTTGATTTTCTGTTTTAGCAGATTAGTTTCTGTTTTGAAAAATTGATATCTTTTATTCTGTTTATTATTTTTAGATGATTCTTTTTTTGTTGGATTGCAAATTTTATGTAGTTTCTGTAGAATATATATTTAGCTATGTTAAAAATAATTAAAATGCTTTAATTTAGTTTTAGTCAGAATAGTAAATCTGCTATAACTTGAGTTAGAAAAATTATTTTTGCATGATTCTTTTGTCCCAACTTTATTTTGACATTGCCAAACCATAAAAATTTACTTGGGTATTTTAGGATTAATAAATAATTAGTTTTAAGCAGAATCCTATTAATCCTAATTAATTAACTAGTTCCTGTTTTCCTAATATTCTAATTAGTAAATAAATTTATTTTTAACTTGTGATTAGTTATTCTAGGTTAGTTTCTGTCACCCTAGTATATGAACTTTTATTTATAATTAATAAAAGTTTTAATTTATTTTCTTAATAGAGATTGGATTAGGCCTAAAATGAGTTTTATAATAGCTTTTTAATCAATTCTTTTTGCTCCTAGTTGCTTAGTGAATACTATTCTGTTAAGTTAACTTAAACCATGATTAGGTTATATTAAGAAATTTTTATTATATAAAACTATTTTTGTTATTGTTTGAAGTAGGGAAAACTTTGAGTGGCCTTTCTTTGAGTTTTTCTTTTGGATTTGGTTTTGGTTGTTTTGTTGTGTTATGTTACTTTTGTTATGTTGTGTTATGTGATCCTATTGCTATGTGCTTATTATAGTTATTGTTTGCCTCGGTAGAATTTCCGAGTGCGAAGATTGCTACTACTGAAACCCTAGTTTTTTCAAGATCGCCAACTGTGCAAGTTCACTTTGACCATGCTTTTCTTACCTATGTTTTATTGCATTTAGTGGCACCTTTGCAACCACCCTCAAGAGTGTTATTGAAATCCTTGTAGTTGAGTAGTATGCATGAGGTAGGAACCCATCACCCTGTTACCAAGCCCGGACGTTAATTATTTTAATGCTATGCTAAAGTAGACGGGGTTTGGTATGAGTGCTCGGGAGTGGTGTGAGAATGGAGACTCTACGTCAATGACGACAACTCCATGATGGCATCTGCAAGGACTGCATTATTCAAGGCCTCAAGACTTCAAGACTCAAGACAGGAATTCAATACACACTACTGGGTGAAGGACGGTTGACGGGCACCTGGAGAAACCAGTGGTTGGCGGGATGCATGGAGAAGCGCCATGACATCTTGCGGAAAGCTTCACCCAGACTCAAAGAGACGGAAGAATACTTCATGCCCGAAGCTTACCATGCAACCGCAAGTCATTATGGGCTCTGGCTTGGTTGACCTTAGTTGTGACTCGGCTGGGACGGTGCTAGCAGATGTAGAACTACGGTAGGATTGGATGGGTACCGGACAGTGGTCAGAGGAACTCTTTGGAAGACCATGTTTCGGTCATCTTGTTCTCAAACACCCTGAAGTGCGAGAACGTAAAGAGAGGGATCGAATCTTGCGGGTAAAGTGTACAAACCTCTGCAGAGGGTTATAACCTAATCGATTAGCCGTGTCCCCGGTTACGGACAATTTGAGCCTCTGGACTTGGATCTATCTCGGAACTCTCAACACCGGATTGATAACTTAATTGTGGGCAACTTATGATGATTGTGGGCTATGAGACATCGGTTGGCGGAACCATGTCATGATAGAAAACTCCATAGTACAGGCTTCATTTTATTCCTTTGATGTAGGTAAAATAAAACCAGCTTTTACGCAAACAAAAATTCAGATACAGAGCCACAAAGCCATATTGCATATAGTATAGTTTTATCATCTGTTCTTTTTATTGTGATCTTGCGGTACATTCAATGTCTCGACCTACACGGCTGCAACGTATCATGTTGCAGATATTTCCTCGACAGTAAGAATTACGATCTGTGGTTACGGTCTACACTCAACCTGCCGATGGCGTTGATGGGACTCCACACCCGTTTGATTGTTTCCGCTGATTATTATGAGGTATATATCATTTTTACGTTATTTATACATGTGATTGCACTTTGATATATACATTGATGTACTGTGTGTGCCAGCATACTGATCCAGGGATGGCACAGTAACACAGAGGCTTGACCGTCTGAGGTCGGGTCGCTACAAGCAATTAGCGGATATATTTACTAAACCCCTTGATGAGAAAGTGTTTTGCAGGTTGAGAGGAGAATTGAACATCATTGATGCTTCAAACTTGGAGTAGAAACTCCATTGGACACATGCAAGACATGAGCTTATGACTAATCCATGATATCTCTCTTCTGATGAAAATATTATATCTTGGATATATTTGCATCTTGCATGATTATCTAACCCATGTAGGTACTTGGTTGAATCAAATTCCATGAGATTGTAATCTACTCACATCTTGAGCAATCTCTACATCACCAAGTCTCTACACTATGGTGGTTGAATACAAGGAAGCACGGAATCATTCAAACATATCCTTTGACAAACTCTATGATTGAGCTTCATGATTAACTCTTTGGAATATACAAGTGCTACTCCTTGCAAGAACTAACCCATGTAGGTAGATGGACTCAAATTCCATGTGGTGCTCCCAACTCTTGATGAGCTACATCAACCTTGAGAAACCCACACAAGTTCAACTACATGATCAACACCACCAACCAAGGTATGTTATTCCATCTTAGAGAAGCTTTACTCCGAGTCATGAGCTAAAGCAACTCGACAAGATGTGAATACATCAAGATGCTTAAACGAAAAATGGTAACCCCATTTTGAGCTTAAACGATGAGTATGACCTATGATCAAGTGATCTCACTTGACTCCTAAGTCAATATACTCTAACATAGGTGACTTTGTCGCCGACCATCTCTAGATGAAGTTCTCTTGTGTTCTTTTCGGAGTTTTTGCATCTGTCTCATGCATGTTTGTTTTCCCTTTCAAAAAAAACTTCATCTAGATTTATTTTCTTTTCTTCTCAGTTTCTCTGCATTTCCTACATCCAATTCATTGCATATCATTCTGTAAATTTCTTGCAAATCTTTGTGAGATCCTACTAGTCTAGTGAGCTGAGGTGACAAGTGTTTTCTCTGCGATGAACTCGGTTTCACCGATTTGTTGTTTTCGGTCCAACCGAATCCTCTCGGTACAACCAAAGCATACCACTCGGTGCCACCGATTTCACAACAGGAAAAACATTTTGCCACTTATTCTGTGTTTCTTCTGATCCAGCTCCACTCAATGAATCTTGTCCTCTACAAGCATCACAATTTTATCCAGTGCTTTGTGTTGTGACTCAAGGACCAAACCCATTCACAACAAATTCCAGAAAACCCTTCTTGGAAATTGATGTCATAGGGGGGGAGAGAGATCACATCAAAGCCTATCACTTCCAAAATGGAGAGAGTATTACTTCCACTGGTGGAGAAAGATATCTCCAAGGGGAGAGAATACTCAAGTAGAAAGTATTTCTCAAGGATCCCAAATGCTTGATGTTCAAGAGGAGAGATGCCACATGTCTTTTTGGGGGAAAGACATGTTCATGTGTGCTTATTTGCATTAAGCTCTCTTCATTTATATCTTTCAGCTCTGATTTTCTGTTCCCTATCTTCTCCCAGTATCCCATGCTAGATTCAGGGGGGAGCAAGACATCTAAGGGAAAGGAATCACTTAAATTCATTGCATATCTGTACTCTTGGGGACATGTCTAATCCAATGTGGTACTTAGTACTCACTCTCTACATGTCATCCCAGTCTTGGTATTCTTGTGGTTTCTTCCGTTTCCTCTGGCTAGATGTACCTGTGTTATCTAACCTTGTTTGTGCAGGTTCATTCCACCCTAAGCCAACTCAAGACCACAAGGCAAGTATATGCATCACACTCATGTGTATGAGGAATTCTTACTGATGTACATACTGTTTGCGAGAAGGACTCATGAGCATGAAGGTATTTTCTTGAATATTCTTTGCTCTGATGCATATGGCCAAGATACATGTAACACATTGCCTACTCTATCATGGTTATGCTCTCACATGTTTCTATATTCCATATTCACATGATTGCATACATATAGGGGGAGCCTATGCTTGTTACATGTCTTTCCGAAGCTTTACTTGCTACTCTTTATATCTTTATCTAAAGCTTTGATGTATGTTGTCATTAATTACCAAAAAGGGGGAGATTGAAAGCACAAGTTCTCCCTAGGTGGTTTTGGTAATTAATGTCAACATATCTCTTGTTGGACTAACACTTTTATCTAGTATGTTTCAGATAAGTTCAACAATGGAGTGGCATGGACTAAAGGATGTGGGAACTCCTTCAAGATGCTAAGGACAAAGGATTGGCTCAAGCTTCAAGCTCAAGACTCTTCATTTTACATTTTGGTGATCCAAGATCACAATGAGTCTATAGGAAAAGCCAATACTATCAAGGAGGGATGAGGTGTTGCTTAATGAGCCTCTTGCTTCATGTGCTTAGTGATATGCTCCAAAACCCTCAACTATTTTCCCACTTCCACACATATGACCTAAACCTAAAGTCAAACTCGGCCCTACCTATTCTTTCTACCCGGCGCCACCGAGTTCAGATGTCATAGCCACTGCCACAAACCCTAGGCAAATCGGTTTCACCGATAGGGATCTCGGTCTCACCGAGATGGGATTGTAATCTCTCTGTGTATGTCCATTACCAAAATCGGTCTCACCGAGTTTGTGCAATCAGTACTACCGAGATTACAATGCAAACTTTCTGGCTAACTTATTACCAAAATCGGTCCCACCGAGTTTGAGTAATCGGTCCTACCAAGTTTGCCTGACCAACTCTCTGGTTAGCTAATTACCAAAATCGGTCTCACCGAGTTTGTGTAATCGGTCTCACCGAGATTACGTTATTGCCCTAACCCTAACCATATCGGTCCTACTGAGTTGCATGTCAGTCCCACCGAGTTTGGTAAATTGTGTGTAATGGTTAGATTTTGTGTGGAGGCTATATATACCCCTCCACCTCCTCTTCATTCGTGGAGAGGGCCATCAGAACAAGCTTACACTTCCAGCATCCTATTTCTGAGAGGTAACTACCTACTCATGTGTTGAGGCCAAGATATACCATTCCAACCATATGAATCTTGATCTCTAGCCTTCCCCAAGTTGCTTTCCACTCAAATCTTCTTTCCACCAGATCCAAATCCTATGAGAGAGAGTTGAGTGTTGGGGAGACTATCATTTGAAGCACAAGAGCAAGGAGTTCATCATCAACACACCATTTGTTACTTCTTGGAGAGTGGTGTCTCCTAGATTGGCTAGGTTTCACTTGGGAGCCTCCGACAAGATTGTGGAGTTGAACCAAGGAGTTTGTAAGGCAAGGAGATCGCCTACTTCGTGAAGATCTACCGCTAGTGAGGCAAGTCCTTCTTGGGAGACGACCATGGTGGGATAGACAAGGTTGCTTCTTCGTGGACCCTTCGTGGGTGGAGCCCTCCGTGGACTCGCGCAACCATTACCCTTCGTGGGTTGAAGTCTCAATCAACGTGGATGTACGATAGCACAACCTATCGGAACCACGACAAAAACATCCTTGTCTCCAATTGCGTTTGAATTCTCCAAACCCTTCCCTTTACTTTCTTGCAAGTTGCATGCTTTACTTTCCGCTGCTCACATACTCTTTGCATGCTTGCTTGCTTGTTATGTATTGAAAAAGTTAAACTTGTGCCTAAACTCTATTTAAACCAAAAGAAGTTAAAAACTGCAACTTTGGTACTTAGTGTCTAATCACCCCCCCTCTAGACACCTCTTCTCAAGATCCTACAGTTTCCGGTTTGCGAAGCATGTGCCACGTCAAAGTTGTGCATTGGGTATTCAAACATCATAGAACACACGACAACATGCACGCGGTGGTTGTCCTATGACACTCGCTCACGTGTGACTCTCTGTGGGACCGCGAGGTCTTCGTCGATCAATTGAACGTACAACGAGAGAGAGGTTAATTTGACCAACAATGATGGTTCTTTTTTTCTTTGTGTTACGTATATGCACGGTAGCTAGGAGTATGTAGTACATGTCAAAGAGGGGGCAACATGTATACTCTATGTGTGTGTGTGTGTGTCATAATTAACCTCACTCCATGTGGGGACTTTCTGGTTCCCGAGGCAGGTGCCACATCAAAGTTGTGCATTGGTATTGAAACATCACGCAATACCATGCAAGCAGTGGTTTCCCTATAGGAACTCACTCGCATGCGGCGCTTCCATCTGTGGGCCCGCGAGATCGTCCTCCATCACTTTGACCCAACGATAGAGAGGCACGCATTTGACGAACAAGGAGGATTAATTCTTTTAGGGTTGTGTTAGGGTAGGAGTATATATATAGTACGTGTCAAAGGGGAGATGGGACCAACATATACTAGGTGGCACAAATGAAACTCACTCTGTGTGGGGACTTTGCAGTTTTTTAGGCAAATGCCACATCAAAGGTTGTGCATTAGGTATTCAAAACATCACAACCGCACACCTCTCCATACATATGTTTTGGCACACATGCAAGCGATGGTGGTTGTCCCGTGGCACTAACTCACGTGGTTATCGGTGATGCTTCCATCTGTCGGCCCATTTGGCGCATCACTTTCATCGACAACGAGATAGGTTGATTATTTTGACTTAGGAGGGGATTAATTTTTTGTTTGTCTCACGATATAGGTGAGATTATATATATAATAGTGCATGTGTACACATGAATTCATCCCGCTGTATCGAAGGGGGGGGGGCGAGCACACAACACGTCATGAACCACTTGCTCTGTGTGCGGACATGTGCGATTTTGAATGCATGCACAACATGCATGCACAACATGTTGTGCATTAGCTACTCAACACATATGCATGCATCGCGCATCTCCATAAATATGTTTGGGACACATGCATGCAATGATTGTCTTTGCACATTCTCACTCGCTTGGTTATAGGCGGCAAGCCTATATATATTTGTGGGCCCGCGTGGACATCCATCATTTTGACTGACGACGAGAAAGGTTACCAGGGCGGATTCTTCTTCTTTGGTTTGTGTTACCGTATAGTAGGCCGATCATTCTAGGCCTAATAAATTTGAGCGCATGCATGCTACGCATCGTGAACCCTTGATCCGTGTGGGGATTTTATGGTTCCAAAGCATGGTGCCACATCAAATTTGCGCATTTCATATTCAAACACCACACACACCACTTCCATATACATAATTGGGCCACATGCACAGAGTGGGTTTTGTCTTCAGACAGTACTCCCTCATGAATTTATCAGTGACAAGCTAGCCCATTTTTTGGGTCCATGTTGACGTCCATCACTTTGACCAACAAGGAGCGAGAGAGGTTGTAAGATCAAGTTGGATTCTGTTTGGTCCGTGTTACAGTACGTCTTGGTGAGATGCCCTCCCCCCGACACGTTTGTGTGTGTGTGTGGGGGCTACTTCGCACTACCCGCAACCTGCATGGGGTCGGGGAGGTCCGGTTATTTTGCAAGGAACACATGCCACATCAAAGTTGTGAATGGTAGTTAAATATCACACCACACCCTTTTCATACATATAGTATAGGGCCACCCGCAGGTGGTTCGTATGTGGTCTCACCCATCTCCCGCCACAAACACACATTTGTGGGTCAGCACACGGTCCACCTTTGTCCGGAAGCGAAAGTTGAAGTTTGACCATATATTTGATGGACTCCTATAGGTTTTGTGTTACAGTAGGGTGAGATTTCAAACCTAACTATCTGGGGGCATGCATTCATAGCGAGGATTCCCTTACCACCGACACGAAGTGGGGTTCGTAGGGGGTGGCTCACTAGCAATACTGTGTGCTTTCTGCGATAGGTGCCACATCAAAGTTGTGCATTGGGTATTCGAACATCAAACCACCCTTTTCATACATATATTTGGTCCACATGAAGCTATGTTCGTTTTCTGATCCTTTCCTGCGTTATTCTTTTTGCCAAATTTATAAACAGCACACGAGTTGGATGCAGAAACCGTCTGCGATTGGGTATGCAATAGACATGGTTCGGTCAAACAACCAGTGTGCCACGCCCATGCCCCTGCAGTCACTCACATCAGCACAGTACATTGGGATCCATGAGGCTTGCCTGCCGCTCTCGAAAATATTTACTGCCTCGTAATCTCGAAAATATCTACCTGCATAGAGGGTTTTTCTGTTTGATAGCACACTATTCGTATATGTGGACCGTGTGTGATGTCTATTACTCCCGCTCTCCTTCAATCAGTTGATCCAAATTTTTAGTAGCCCAAGTTTTTTTTAACTGGAGCCCTGGCATTTTACTCCCGCCTGCATCCCTCGCAATCCCAAAAATATCTTCTCGGCTGGAGTGGTTTTATGTTTGATAGCACATGATTATTATGTTTTAACCGTGTGCGATGTTCGTTACTCCTACCGCTCTACTTCGATCCCTCGATCCAAATTTTGGTAGCCCCGCCATTTTACTCCCGCCTAGTAAAATTTTCAGTACCTGTGGCATTTCCTCAAAAACCTCCTTGGATCCCCTCCTCACACACATACACACCACTCCTCCCTCGCTCGAAACCTATCTAGGTCGCTGCCGCTGCCTCCATCGTCAACCTCTGCCGGTCTGCCCATGCAGTTTAACCACCCATATACATACCCTCGCCACCCTCAGTTTCTTAGATGACGCCTGCGAAACGCCCCCTTTCCCACAGATCCCCATCCCCACCCCCTCCCCCACTCCAGAGCGTCGCAACCTAAGCCCGACTACGCTTCCCGAGGAGCTCGAGGAGCGAATGGCCCAAAATAGCTTTACCACGGCCTCTTCGCCTGACGTCAGCGAGGTGGCCGTCGAGGAAGCTGACGACCATGACTGGACCTAGATGGAGCCTTTCAATCAGCGGGCTAAAGTATTCTAGCATGTCGCACTCGCCGGATACGACATCGAGGTCGTTGACACCGACGGCTTGACGCGGGCTATGTCACACGTTAAGTTGCCCACCCCCAACCTTTCGGGTTCGACAGCCCTCGATCTAATCGATGGCCCTACCGCTGATCTCCTGCAGCTTGTTATGACCAATTTGCCATACTTCATCGCCATGGAGCCCCTTTTGTCATTTCTGATGGACACGTTCTGCGACACTGGCTTGGGATCCTCGGCTGGCAAGTTAGACCTCATCGACGGCGACCACGAGCAGGAGCTAATCTGTGACAAGTGAGGAAACACATGATTTGTTTTCTTGAACCCCTCTTGTATTGAGAACATGTGCAGTATTTATTGCTATATTTGGGGTTTTGCATTATGCCTTGTTTATTTCTGCAGTTTTTGGTTGTTTGGTTGTTTGTAGTTAGCATATGTCCAGTTTCAATTGCCATCTTTGGTTGTTCATAGTATGCCTTGTTTATTTCAACTATTAATAGTGTGATGTTCTATATGTGCTAGAATTAACTGTGCAATTCAATTTCATCAATACCAATTTTAACAATAGCTCTATGAATGACTATATTTGGTTGTTGTTAAGGATGTTGTACTCCCTCCGAATCTTTTTAGTTCGCATATAAGATTTGTCTAAAGTCAAGCCTCGTAAAGTTTGACCAACTTTATAGAGCAAAATACCAAAATTCACAATATGAAATCAATATCAGTACATGTGTCATGACTTTTTCATATTGTATAACTTTAGCATGGTAAATGTTGATATTTTTTTTCATATAAATAAGGTCAAACTTTCTTGAAGCTTGACTTCAGACAATTCTTATATGCAGAGTAAAAAGGGCCGGAGGGAGTATTTAACACGCCTTTCCATTTGATTTAGCAATGGCACTGTTTGGATACTCTAACTTAGCTAGAGGTTAGGGTTAGTTTCTAGATCATGACCGTTAAAAGGGGGAGAGAGATTGGTGGAATAGTTCATCGTATTGCTTGAGCCTCGTGGGCATATATATATATATATATATATATATATATATATATATATATATATATATATATATATATATATATATATATATATATATATATATATAAAATATGCCCTAGAGGCAATAATAAAGTTATTATTTATTTCCTTATATCATGATAAATGTTTATTATTCATGCTAGAATTGTATTAACCGGAAACATGATACATGTGTGAATACATAGACAAACAGAGTGCCACTAGTATGCCTCTACTTGACTAGCTCGTTGATCAAAGATGGTTATGTTTTCTAGCCATAGACATGAGTTGTCATTTGATTAACTGGGTCACATCATCAGGAGAATGATGTGATTGACTTGACATCCGTTAGCTTAGCACTTGATTGTTTAGTATGTTGCTATTGCTTTTTTCATGACTTATACATGTTCCTATGACTATGAGATTATGCAACTCCCGTTTACCGGAGGAACACTTTGTGTGCTACCAAACGTCACAACGTAACTGGGTGATTATAAAGGTGCTCTACAGGTGTCTCTGAAGGTACTTGTTGAGTTGGAGTATTTCGAGATTAGGATTTGTCACTCCGATTGTCGGAGAGGTATCTCTGGGCCCACTTGGTAATACACATCACTATAAGCCTTGCAAGCATTGTAACTAATGAGTTAGTTGCGGGATGATGTATTACAGAACGAGTAAAGAGACTTGCCGGTAACGAGATTGAACTAGGTATTGAGATACCGACGATCGAAACTCGGGCAAGTAACATACCGATGACAAAGGGAACAACATATGTTGTTACGCGGTTTGACCGATAAAGATCTTTGTAGAATATGTGGGAACCAATATGAGCATCCAAGTTCCGCTATTGGTTATTGACCGGAGACGTGTCTCGGTCATGTCTACATAGTTCTCGAACACGTAGGGTCCGCACGCTTAAAGTTCGGTGACGACCGGTATTTTGAGTTTTTGTGTTTTGATGTACCAAAGGTAGTTCGGAGTCCCGAATATGATCACGGACATGATGAGGAATCTCTAAATGGTCGAGACGTAAAGAACGATATATTGGACGACTATATTCGGACATCAGAAGTGTTCTGGGTGATTTCGGAGAAAACCGGAGTGGCGCACGGGGTTACCGGAACCCCCCAGGGAAGTATTGGGCCTTAGTGGGCCTGAGGGGAGAGAGAGGGCAGCAGTCCAGGAGGTGGCGCGCCCCCTCCCATGAGGAGTCCGAATTGGACTAGGGGAGGGGCGCGCGGCCCCTCTTTCCCTCTCCCTCTCCTTCTCTTTCCTTCCCCATTCCCTCTTCCTAGTTGGGCTAGGAAAGGGGAGTCCTACTCCTACTAGGAGGAGGACTCCCCCCTCCTTGGCGCGCCCCAAGGGCCGACCGGCCTCCCCCCTTGCTCCTTTATATACGGGGGTAGGGGGCACCTCTAGATACACAAGCTGATCTGTTGATCTCTCCCAGCCGTGTGCGGTGCCCCCCTCCACCATATTCCACCTCGGTCATATCGTAGCGGTGCTTAGGCGAAGCCCTGTGTCGATAGCAACATCATCACCGTCATCACGCCGTCGTGCTAACGGAACTCTCCCATGAAGCTCTGCTGGATCGGTGTTCGCGGGACGTCATCGAGCTGAACGTGTGCTGAACTCGGAGGTGCCGCACGTTCGGTACTTGGATCGGTCGGATCGTGAAGACATACGACTACATCAACCGCATTGTGCTAACGCTTCTACTTTCGGTCTATGAGGGTACGTGGACACACTCTCCCCTCTCGTTGTTATGCATCACCATGAACCTGCGTGTGCGTAGGAATTTTTTTGAAATTACTACGTTCCCCAACAAGTACATGGTCATCTTGGAGTACAAGTAAAGGTAGAACAAATCCTACTTTATCCTACGTTTCCTAAATAACAATGATACTCAACAATGACTAACCCTGAACTAACTCAAGCCAAAGAGGTGATTGGATGACAGTGTTAGATTGACAATAAATGCACTAGGAGAACTATCCCCAATCAACACCTCTTGGGTGGGATAGTTGTTTTGGGTGGGCTAGATGCAACTAGCTGAAACTAGCCCTCATGTTTGGATACTTTAGGGCTATTTGAGCCCAAACTAGCTCAAACTATAACCCATGGATCCAAACAGAGCTAATAACTAGTGTACTTAGACCTGCACAATACAAGTTTGAATGACTATGTTTGCTTGTTTTTCAATATTAGGTTTGTTGCAGTTAATAACACACCTTTCCACTTCTTGTTTTTAAATATTAGGTTTTTAACAATTTGGTCTTGCACATGTAGGTCCTGCTGTCGGAGGTTTTGACCTACTGTTTGACCCTTTTTGCATATGTGGAAATGAGTTGTCCATGAATATTAGTCAAGTCAAGAAACTCAGAAAGATTGTTAGGATAAAGAAATTAGCGGCAGAAAAAAAACAAGATCTTTATCTGCACAATGAAGAAGACATCAGTTCACTACAATGTTAGTACTAACTGTTATACCTTGTCTTTTTAATTCCTTTGCATCATTTCAAATCTAGAGAAGACATTTATGCACATCCTTGTTTTCAAGCCTTTCCAAAGAAGTTCACTGATGATTACTTCTCAAACTAAATGTATGGTCAGTATGCAAGGAAGGTATTCATACAACACCCATGGTTCAATATTGAAGTCCTCCTGGAGAGGACGAAGGATGGACAGTCAATTATCCACATGCACTGGCCTAAAGTTGCAAGACCTTCAACATCAATGAAGGCTCAGTATTCTCCTTCCGCTTCAGCAGTTTTACAGATGGGATTCATCTGTCTATGTACCGTCTATGATGCTAATTTTGAAAGGTTATAGATGATGCATGTGACACTTGGTACTGGTGCAGTTGTGTAATAGGGTAGCTGAGTGCTGAAGCTATATGATGTTCTACTCTGATGTATTTCAATTATGAAAATCCTACTTCCTTAATATGAAAATGAAATATATTGTGTGCTTAATATGAAATGTCAATTAGAGTAATAAATGGATTATTAATAATAGGACAGTTAGCCTGCTAATTGGTTTTTTCTATTGCAAACGGTTATTGAGAAACCACTGTGGGCGATGACCTCAGGCAATGCACATAGTTTCTAGGAATAAAACATGTTGGATCAATGAACAATCACACACGACATCCTCTTGAAAATTGTTTGCGTTAGGCCACCTTGTGCAAACGTTTACCACATAAAAAGTGTATGTGATGGACAACTTATGTCACATAGTTTCTTCTACGCACTATGTGTGATGCACTCAATAACGCAAATGGTAAATTTTTAATATCGTGTTGTCGGTGTACTAGAGTAGGGGTACCCTAGTACCCCGAACTCGTGCACGGACAGTTGCAGCGCCCCACGGCGGGGCTGGCTTGATGGCCACCAAGACCCTCAGCGGCTCCTTTGGAGCCATTCAAGAGCAAAATAGTCAAGCCCCCGGCAAGAGGAGCTTGTCGGGAAGGCCACTCAAGGCACAAAGGAAAACAAGGCCCCGGCAAGAGGAGCTTGCCGGGAAGGCTTGGCGGGCGCTGAACCCCCAAGCGCGACAAGGTTCCCTTGTGACAAGGCGCTTTGCGGGCGGCGACTCTCTTCATCTCCGCTCCAGCTCACCCGCCAACGTGTCACCACGGGCTCTCCCAAGCACGCTGGCGTGTCGACGAGCTGTGCAGCCAGCGGGGAGTAGCGACAAGCGGCGCTGACAACCCACCATCGTGGCGAACGGAGGCGCACTTGACGGTCCCTGTTACACTGTTCGGGCGACTGAGACGGGCATTGATGACTCTTGTCCCTTGCCGTCAGAGTTAGCTATAGATTACTGTACACTGTACAAAGCGGTGTACCAACCTAGGTTTTTACCATTGTAACCTTGTCTACTTGCCACATGTGGTAACCCCTTGTGCCTATAAAAGGAGGCCCGAGGGCAACGTAGAACAGGTTCGGCTGGTTTTCAGTCCAGCTCCAGCTTAGTTCATCACATTCGGGCTAGGTCTTGTAGCCCGCATTGCTCCCTAGCAAGAACACAAGATAATCCACAAAGCAGAAGTAGGAGTATTATCTCTCCGGAGAGCTCCGAAGCTGGGTAAACCCCCCTCGTGTGCATCGCCTCGATCCGCTCTGTGTGCAATCTCCGCCCCCCTCCGAACCACAAGGGACCCAGGTCCCATAGGTGCTCGTGGGGCACGATCAGCTCTCCCCCGACATCTTTGGCGCGCCAGGTAGGGGGCGTCGAGGCTGCGTGAACCCGATCCGGCGGTCGCACGAGCAATTCCATCGACATCTTCGTCGACATGGCGCCGAAGAAGAAGCCTTCGGCACCAGCTGAGCCGTCCGCGTCGAACCCACCACCACCGGAGCCGTCAGGTGGTGGGGGAAACGCTGGCGGAGGGACCGGCGTCGTCGAAAGAGCCCACGATGCCGCCAGGTCCAAGGACAACGCGCCGCGGGCGTCGGCGTCCAAATCTGCACCGCGTCCGTCGCAGGAGGCGCGGGACAGACAGCGTCATGATACCCGCAGCACCATACGATCATTGGATCAAGGCCAAGCTGGAGGATCCCGAGGCCCTCGAGACCCGCATGCACACCAAAGATGCGCAGACGAGTGGGGTGCGGTCGCTGGGCGGATGCTGCTCCTCCTAACTTGGTTAGGAGTCCGAGCACATCCCGTTCTTCGCTCCGACGCCGCTGCCGCCAACCAGACCAGCGAAGCCTTGGCGAGCTCGCCATTACTAGATTACCCTCCGACGGCCGATAAGGTCGATGAGTGGAGGGCCACAATTCAGAGTCTCATCGGCTTCGCCAACGGCGATGTCCCGCGGCAACCAAGTGCTTCGCAGCCGCGACGGGGCGACAAGGCGCGAGCCGATGGCGACGAGACTTGCGGGGGTGCACCC
Organism: Aegilops longissima; assembly: GCA_021605205.1. Lineage (NCBI taxonomy): Eukaryota > Viridiplantae > Streptophyta > Magnoliopsida > Poales > Poaceae > Aegilops > Aegilops longissima. The sequence continues at coordinate 17,113,388 of CM038679.1, read as the reverse complement.
ACCGTACACTCCCCTTCCCGAAGGCCAAGATCGCCGACTCGCTGGATCCATCTCGACAGCGACTCCACAGCGTCGTCGGATCCGCGAGCTCGTCGCGACCAACGCCAAGTTCTTCGGGAACGACAAGAAGAGGACGCTCGAACCCGACGAAGGCCAAGAGAAGCGCACCGTCAAGATGACTAACGCTGGGCCCACTGTCGATATGCATGCGCCAGGGGAACCAGGTGACTTGCCGTACGCGGTGGGTTGCCCTGCGTTCACTCGTGAGCTGCGGCAAGTCCAGTGGCCCGACAAGAAAAACTTCAAACCAGACGTGCCGGAGAAGTACGACGGCAGGACACACCCATCGGAGTTCCTCAGCATCTACACCATCGCGGTGCAAGCTGCGGGGGGACGAGACGACAAGATCCTCGCCAACTACTTCCCCTTGGTGCTCAAGCCAAACGTCAGATCTTGGCTCATGCACTTGCCGGATGGCTCTATTTCTTCTTGGGCAGATTTGTGCCACCAGTTTGTTGGCGCCTTCACAGGCGGCCACAAGCCTCATGGCTGTGGAGAGTGATCTCCACCTACTTGCCCGTATGAGGGGGAGTCTCGCGCAAATTCATCCGAGATTCATCGAGTGCACTACAACATCCTGCACGCCCACCTGCTGCGAGAATCGCATGCTCCATCGAATGTACGAAATCGCAGGATGAGGGAGGAGATGGCGATGTGCAAAGTGAAAGACGTCAGCGAGCTATACGCCCTGGTCGACAAGTGTGCACGCGCTGAAGAAGGAAGAAGACTCCCAGGAGAGAATGTGGGAGCAGAGTCTGACAGTGAGGGGATCGCCCCGGCAAGGAATAGCCGGCAGCGGAACAACAGGAGGAAGAAAAATCAAGAAGTACTAGTTGTCGAGCAGTCCGGCAAGGATGGTACCGCCAACCAAGCCAAGGCCGGTGGCTCCGGCAAGGAGGTTGCCGTTGACGCCGACCACCAAGCTGTGGCGGCCGCCGACAAGCCTGGCAGCTCCAACAAGCAAGATCAGTAAAATCCACCGCACTAAGGGCCACGATCTCCGAGCTGCAAGAAAGTCGAGCAGCTTGTTGAGCTACAGAGAGCTGAATACGAGCGGCGAGACAAGGAGAAAGCCCAAGAAGGTGCAGGTGCAGCAAGTAAGAAGAGACCCGGTCGGGGAGGACGCCGCGGCAAAGCCAAGCAGCGGCAAGGAGACAGACCTCCCCGTGGCCGCGACAAGGAAGAAGATGAAGACGAAGATGATGAGGACGATGAAGACGATGAGACTGATGAGCATGAGTTTAAAAAGGCAACAGAGGTCCTTTGCGTCGATGGTGGTGCGTCTCTGCATACCTCGCACCGCCAACTCAAGCAATGGATGCGTGAGGTCAATGCAGCAGAACCGTCCATAGAGTCACGCAAACCTCTGAAATGGTCCAGCACGCCCATCATCTTTGACATTGAGGATCACCCTGATCGCATCACTGCGGTCGGGTGTTTGCCGATGTTGGTCTCACCAACCATCCGCAACCTCAAGGTCACAAAGATGCTGGTTGACGGTGGGGCCGGCCTGAATTTGATCTCCTCTGCAGTGCTCCAGAAACTTCAAATCCCTGACAGCGAGCTCGAAGAAACTGGTACTTTGCAAGGAATCAACCCAGGAAGGAGCAAGTCCAAAGGGAAGATCACGTTGCCGGTAACATTCGGCAGCGAGCTCAACTTCAGAACTGAGAGGGTCACGTTTGACGTCGCGGATTTCCCATTGCCCTACAATGGCATACTTGGCCGTTCAGCACTCGCCAAGTTCATGGCCGCCTCTCATTATGCATACAACCTACTCAAGATGCCCGACCCGATAAGCGTCATTTCTGTCCATGGCGACAAGAAAGACGCACTTATCTGCGCCGACAAGATTTACCGGGATGCAGCAGCCGCGACAGATAGCAAACCACTTACGCTGAAGCTCCTGTAGGCGAAGAAGAAGACCACTAGGTCCGCAAGAGCACTGTTGCCCACTCCGCAAGCGCACCTCTTCGGAGTGCTGCGCTACCATCGAGGACGCACCATCGAGCTCCACCGGCAAGTGCAACAAGATGATGGCAGCTCCGCCAAAGACCGAGAAGGTGCCCGCCAAGGAGGACGGCACTGGTGGTACCTTCACCATCAGTGCCACGCTTGATCCTAAATAGGAAGGCGAGCTCGTTGCTTTCCTGCGGGCGAATGTTGATGTGTTTGCATGGCAACCATCTGACATCCCCGGCATTCCCAGGAAAGTAATTGAGCACCACCTAGCTGTCTGTCCTCATGCGCGGCCCGTCAAGCAAAGAGTTAGAAAACAAAGTGAGCGCCAAGAGTTCATAGCGAAGAAATCAAGAAATTGGAAGCAGCGGGGCTTGTCGAGGAGTCCTCCACCCCACATGGTTGGCCAATCCGTAGTGGTACGCACGGCTAATGGGAAATGGAGACTTTGTATTGACTTCACAGATGTTAATAAAGCTTGTCCCAAGGACCCATTTCCCTTGCCGCGTATCGACTAGATTGTTGACTCCACGGCTGGATGCGATCTGCTTTCATTTCTTGATGCATATTCAGGATATCATCAGATCTTCATGGCAGAAGAGGATGAAGAGAAAACCGCATTCATCACACCATGTGGCACGTACTGCTTTATACGGATGCCTTTCGGTTTGAAGAATGCTGGTTCAACTTTGCAAGGGTAGTCCATGATGCCTTTGGACCTCAGATACACCGAAACGTAGAAGCTTACATGGATGACATAGTGGTCAAGAGCAAAGACAGGGCAACCTTGGTTCAAGATTTGGATGAGACATTTGCGAACCTGCGCAAGATCAACCTCAAGCTCAACCCCGAGAAGTGCGTATTTGGAGTCCCTTCCAGCAAGCTTCTCGGGTTCTTTGTATCTCAGCGGGGAATTGAAGCCAATCCCGACAAGATCAAGGCCATTGAGCAGATCGAAGCACCAAAGCGCGTCAAGGATGTCAGAAGGCTTGCCGGTTGCGTGGCTGCTCTCAGCAGGTTCATCTCTAAATCTGCTGAACGCGCCCTGCCCTTTTTCAAGATTTTGAAAAAGGCAGGTCCAATGAAATGAACTCCCGAAGCGGAGGCTGCGCTGCAGGACTTGAAGAGATACCTGTCCTCCGCTCCGATACTTGTCGCACCTAAGCCACGAGAGAAGTTGCTGCTGTATATAGCGGTGACCAATCAAGTGGTTAGTGCTGCGTTAGTAGTGGAGAGGGAGGCAGATGATGAGCCGGCAACCGAGGCAGGCGCATCCGGCGACAAGCAAGATGCTTCGCCGTCAAGCTCTGGTCCCGACAAGGACGGATCAACGCAGGGTTGCGACAAGATACGGAAGAAGATGGTGCAGCGCGCAGTATACTTTGTCAGTTCCCTTCTGCAGGGGGCTAGATCGAGGTACTCTGGTGTGCAGAAGCTGCTTTTCGGCCTCCTCATGGCCTCGAGAAAGCTGCGCCATTACTTCCAAGCACATGAGATAACAGTTGTCACTCGCTTTCGCTGAAGAGGATTTTGCAAAATCCGAAGCAACAGAGCAGGATTGTTGAGTGGGCGCTGGAACTGTCAAGCTTTGGTCTCAAGTTTGAAAGCACTTCAACTATCCAGAGCAGGGCGTTGGCAGAATTCATAGCAGAGTGGACGCCAACACAGGATGAAGAGATTCCAGAGACGAGCATCCCCGTCAAGGAGGCAAATAAAGAATGGCTGATGTATTTTGACGCTGCCTTCTCGCTGCAAGGCACCGGTGCCGGCGTGCTGCTTATCGCACCCACCGGGGAGCACCTCAAATACATAGTCCAAATGCACTTTCCCAAGGAACAAGCAACAAATAATACTGCAGAGTATGAAGGCTTGCTTGCCGGTCTCAGGATTGCGGTGGACCTTGGGATTAAGAAGTTCATTGTCAGGGGAGACTCGCAACTTGTCCGCCAAGTAAATAAAGATTACCAGAGTCCGTTGATGGAAGCATACGTCGATGAAGTGAGGAAGCTGGAAGAGCACTTTGAAGGCCTGCAAATGGAACACGTTCCAAGAGAACAGAATGATATAGCTGATGGCCTCTCCAAATGTGCCGCACTTAAGTTACCTGTGGAACCAGGGATTTTTGTGCTCAAGCTGGCTCAGCCAACCGTGACACCATCAAAAGGACAGAGCAAGAAGAGAAAATTGGTTTCCGGCGACTACTTTCCGGCAGAGCTCTCTGTAGCCACCGCCAAGAAGGTCCCTAAAACCAACGCAAATATCACTGAGGAGCAGTCTGCTCCGACAAACCATGCAGTTTGTATCGTTGAAGCAACGCCCCGACAAGCTTAGCTCCGCAGCTTGACGGGGATCATCGAGCTCGCGGACCCGCAGGTCCTGGCCATAGAAGCCGATGGTCCCGCAGTGATAGATGAGCCTTTAGTCCTTGTTGTCGAGCCACAGGCTCCAACATGGGCACAACACATCGCCCATTTCCTTGAGACAGAGAACTTCCAAGAGCAAGAAGAAGCGGAAAAAGTAGCCCGACAAATAAGTATGTACCAGTTTGTTGACAACATCCTGCATGTAAGAAGACTCGACGGAGTGAAATTGAAGTGTATTTGCCGGAAGATGGATGAAGCTGTTGGCGGAGATACGCGGAGGCATATGTGGTCACCACATTGGCGAAGAGCACTTGCCGACAAAGCTTTCCGCAAGGTTTCTTCCGCCGAAGCCCTCCAGATGCAACCGCACAAGTAACCAAGTGTGAAGCGCAAGGCCCATTCAAGACAGATACACCAGCCAGCTCAAGCTCTCCAGACGATCCCTTTATCCTGGCCCTTCTCGGTCCGGGGCTCGACATCTCGCCCCTTCCCCGAGCTGTCGGGGCTTTGAATACTTGTACGCCGCAATCGACAAGTTCACAAAGTGGCCGAAGTGGAACCAGTGAGGAAGGTGACAACGATCAGCCGCCAAGTTCTTCAGTCAATTGTTTGCCGCTTTGGGATTCCTAACCGGATCATCACCGACAACGGCACACAGTTCACGAGTCGCACCTTCATGCAGTACGCCCAAGATCTTGGCGCCAAGATCTGCTTTGCTTCCGTTGCCCATCCGAGAAGCAACGGTCAAGCAGAGAGGGCAAACGCTGAAGTGCTGCGAGGACTCAAGACCAGAACTTTCGACAGGCTGCACAAGTGCGGAAGGAACTGGATCGAGGAGCTGCCAGTGGTTCTTTGGTCGATCAGGACGACGCCAAATCAAGCCACTGGCCAGACGCCCTTTGCTCTAGTCTACGGAGCAGAGGCAGTTCTCCCCACGGAACTCGTATACGGGTCACCTCGAGTGCTCGCTTATGATGAGCTTGAGCAAGAGCAGCGGCGACAAGATGACGCGCTGCTCCTCGAGGAAGATCGTCTTCAGGCTGCTGTATGAGCTGCTCGTTACCAGCAGGCTTTGCGTCACTACCATAGCCGCAAAGTTAATGCCGAAGCTTCGAGGAAGGCGACCTTGTTCTTCGCCGCTCAATCCGCCAAGAATTCCAACAAGTTGACGCTTGGTGGGAAGGCCCTTATCGGGTAAAACGAGTCACTAGGCCCGGCGCTGTCTGCCTTGAGACCGAAGATGGCTTTCCGCTGAGCAATTCCTGGAACATAGAGCATCTTCGCAAGTTTTACCCATGAGGCGCGGTTGCCGGAACCCGTTCCGGCAACCACCCTTTTGTACAAGTCTTGCCGCTGTTGCATGTGATCCTTTGTACAAAGCCGGGCGCAGACCCCGTGCAGCAGTAAAGCCTATGGTTGCGCACATTTTGTCAATACATGCTTTTTTCTAATCAAATATGCATGTGATTACTAACATCTTGTGCAGCACCCGCACCCGGTAAGCGATAATAAGCCATTAGGCTCCATAACTTTATTTTTCTCTTCTTTCTTCTCAAACAAGGAGAAGGTTCATCCACCCACAAGTTAATCGGGGAGGAGGAGATAATGATGTGGGCGAAGCGTTGCTCGAGGAACTGCCGCTTTGCCGGAAAATGGACAATGGAAAAGCTAAGTTGCTAAGTTTAAACGGCCAGTTTTAAGTTTTTAAGTTATCTTCCTCGAACGATAGTACTTTGTATGGAAAACCTGCGCGGAGGAACCAAATCGTGACTGGTCGCGCCCTTACTTTGTTTCGAGTCCGCCAACAACTTAAGTGAGCTACGGCTAGTCCGCTGACGAGGTTGCTTGTCGGTAGCGACCCCGCCAGTAGGCTGCTGAAGTTCCGCACTCGGGCCATGGCAAGGGTGCTCGCACCGCAAGTTTCCTGAAAGCGTAGGGTAAAAACATACAAGGGAAGAAATCGAGTAAAGGGAATAACATTGCATTCGATGGCCTAAGATAGTGTATATTACAAAAATAGCTTATCGCGGCACTAGCTAAATCGTTCTCAGAACTAAAATAAGAGCGAAGAGAAGAAAGGTGCGCCGGCATCCAAGCCCCGGCAAGCTAGAGTTCCCGGGGGCTGCGGCAAGCCAGAGTTGCCGGAGGCTGCGGCAAGCCGGAGTTGCCGGGGTCTGCGGCAAACCAGAGTTGCCGGAGGCTGCAGTATCAGATAAGCCTTTCGTCCTTCCTCAAACATCCCTCTTTCATTAAAAACATTCTATTCGGATACAGTCCGTGGAGAGTAAAAAACATGAAAGAGAGGATTACAAGTTTTTAAACGCAGATAAGGCCCGAAGGCTTACAAATTAAAAAGATAAGATGCCCGTAATCCCTTTTCTGTCCCTATCTTCGTGGAGGTAGGTTAAGGAGGCGGAAGGGCAAAAGGAGCGCTTACGCTGAGCTACAGTGCCGAAGGCACCAAGGGAACATGCCGGGGGCTCTCCGAAGGCTTGACGGGGACGGCGGTGCCGGAAGCAGGGCTCGAAGACGGGGCGGCAGGACGTCAGCACGCTGTCAAGGGCACTACGCCCCCGTACTCCGACTTGACGGCCTTGTCGCCATCCCTCTTCCCCTTCCGCAGCCTCCCTACGCCAGCCGCCCAAGGAGACGACCCCGGGGAGTTCAAGGAGCCGGCGACACGGATGATGGGGTCGCCGTGAACGCGCGGAGCGGCGCCCGACAACTAGTTGGGCCTGCTACCCTCGTCGTCGCTGTCGCTCTCCTCCTCGCCACTCGCCGAGGAGGAATCTTCGCTGTCGGAGGAGCTATCCACGCAGCACTCGCCCGAAAGTGCCAAGATCCCCAAGACCTTGACGGAGAGGAGATCACCTCCATTAACTTAAAATGGAGGGTAAACCCCGCCAGCAGGTTGTGGATGCGGCTAACGCCTTCCACCCACGATCAAGATACATCACATTAGGGGCTGGAAATACAACGCGGACTCGTGTGCCGCTGATCCCACAGCCCCTCATGTGCAACCTGAACGTCTCGGGCGGGTCCGACTCCATCGCGCTCGCGAACGGGGCTGGAAGCCGGAGACGACGACGAGGCGCCCGGCGCAGCTTGACGAAGAACTCGCAAGGGTCGTCCCCCGTATGGACCGCCGCGGGGAGAGGAACCGCCGGCGGGGGCGGAGACGGCGCGCCGCCCCGCCCGCCTCTTCCCCGAGCACCTCGAGCTCGTCCACGACCTCGCCCCCGGAGGGGAACCGCCGACGGAGGCGGAGACGGCGCACTGCCTCGTCCGCCTCTCCCCCGGGCTCCTCGACCTCGTCCACGACCTCGCCCCCTCCCTCTTCCCCTTGTGGCTGGCTCTGCCACCCCGGGTGTGGGATTGGGAGGGGTGCGCGGTCTAGCTGCGACCCTCGCCGCCACCGATGAAGAACCAAGCTTCCCTTTCTCCATGACGGACGGGAGAGAGGGGAGCAGAAGCTGAGGAAAAGAAGAGATGAGAGAGTACGGGCTTCTGCGCTCCCCTTCCGCCCTTCTTAAAAGGAGCAAGGTGGGGGCTCGGCCGCCCCGCTCGGCGAATCAAGGCACAGGAAGAGCAGGGAATCAGGACAGACCTGCTGCCTCTGCTCGCAACGGCCAAGTTTCCCACTTCCACCGCCCGTGACCCCGAGTGCATGGGAACGACGTGGCGGAGATGCAGAACTGATGCGACAGATGAGGCGACCTCGCACACCGCCCACTTCACCCACGACCCCACAATTAACGCGTGCCGTCACAGAGGAACGCGGTGGACGCGTGCCGTTCGTGGGAGACGTGGTGGGTCCAAGGCAAGTAACGGCGTAATCAAGACCACGCGCGCCCGTGCACTGTTTTGGGCCTGACCCAACAGAGCTTGGCGCCGTGTGTGGCCCAGTTCGGGGCTCTGTCGGTGTACTAGAGTAGGGGTACCCTAGTACCCCGAACTCGTGCACGGACAGTTGCAGCGCCCCACGGCGGGGCTGGCTTGATGGCCACCAAGACCCTCAGCGGCTCCTTTGGAGCCATTCAAGAGCAAAATAGTCAAGCCCCCGGCAAGAGGAGCTTGTCGGGAAGGCCACTCAAGGCACAAAGGAAAACAAGGCCCCGGCAAGAGGAGCTTGCCGGGAAGGCTTGGCGGGCGCTGAACCCCCAAGCGCGACAAGGTTCCCGCCGCGGCAAGGCGCTTGCCGGGGCGGGCGACCTCTTCATCTCCGCTCCAGCTCACCCGCCAACGTGTCACCACGGGCTCTCCTGGCACGCATGTCGACGAGCTGTGCAGCTAGCGGGGAGTAGCGACAAGCGGCGCTGACAACCCACCATCGTGGCGAACGGAGGCGCACTTGACGGTCCCTGTTACACTGTTCGGGCGACTGAGACGGGCATTGATGACTCTTGTCCCTTGCCGTCAGAGTTAGCTATAGATTACTGTACACTGTACAAAGCGGTGTACCAACCTAGGTTTTTACCATTGTAACCTTGTCTACTTGCCACATGTGGTAACCCCTTGTGCCTATAAAAGGAGGACCGAGGGCAACATAGAACAGGTTCGGCTGGTTTTCAGTCCAGCTCCAGCTTAGTTCATCACATTCGGGCTAGGTCTTGTAGCCCGCATTGCTCCCTAGCAAGAACACAAGATAATCCACAAAGCAGCAGTAGGAGTATTATCTCTCCGAAGAGCTCCGAAGCTGGGTAAACCCCCCTCGTGTGCATCGCCTCGATCCGCTCTTTGTGCAATCTCCGCCCCCCTCCGAACCACAAGGGACCTAGGTCCCATAGGTGCTCGTGGGGCACGATCAGCTCTCCCCGACACGTGTGCAATGGAAATGCTATCACAAACGATTTAATGGGGAAAATTGTGTGTGATGCACATGCTAACGGAAACGTTTTCCTTGGAGTGACTGTGTGGGATGTATATACGAACGGAAACATGTACTTCTTGGATTGACTGTGTGGGATGTACATACTAACGGACACGTATTCCTTGGATTGACTGTGTGGAATGTACATAATAATGGAAACGTTTCGCCAGGACTGACTATGTTGGATGTACTTACGACTGGAAATGATTTGGCCTGTATAATTGTATTTTTTTAATAGAACTGTACATATAATCGTATTTGATCACTCGCCCGTCACACACGACCTCATTTTGCTGAGCGTGTGTGGCCGGAGGGCCTATCACCGACGGTTTCTGGGTCGTGTTGGAAGGACCCCCCCCCCTATCGCCCACATTCACTTAGTGACGGTTCCAAATGTCGTCGCGGAAAGGGGTTAAAAACCGTTTGTATAGCACCTCACTGTACTAGTTCATGCATGCTTCGGGAATCATAAACCTTAACACCAATATTCTTACTAAACCACAATCATTCACTAGTACCCCCACATATTACCATCTTAATATCGCAAAACTATTGCAAGGAATCAAACATATCATATTTAGTGATCTACGTGAAATTTTTTATTATATCCCTCTTGAATACCTATCCTTTATGGACTAGTCTTATAACCCATGCAAATTTCCATTACTATTTATTAGACTCTCAAAGGTATTTAAGTGAAGCATGAGAGTGCAACTATTTCTTTAAAATAAAATCACCACTGTGCTCTAAAAGATATAAGTGAATCACTAGAGCAGCTGCCTAGCTCAAAAGATATAAGTGAAGCACATAGAATATTCTAACAAATCAATAACAAATGTGTGTCCCTCTCAAAAGGTGTGTCCGAAAAAATATGATTGTGGCAAACTATAAAGAAAATAAAGCAAAAACTACTATGGGACAAGACGCTCCAAGCAAAACTCATATCATTTGATGAATAAAAATATAGCTCCAAGTAACATACCGATAGATTGTAGATGAAAGAGGGGATGCCTTACGGGGCATCCTCAAGCTTAGATGCTTGGGTATTCCTTGAATATTTCCTTGGGGTGCCTTGTTCATCCCCAAGCTTAGGGTCTTGCCGCTCCTTATTCCTTCATCCATCGTGATCTCACCCAAAACATGAAAACTTCAGCACACAAAACTTAACAAAAACCTCGTGAGATCCGTTAGTATAATAAGCAAATCATAAACTTTAGGTACTGTTATGAACCCATTCATATTTTATTCTTGCATAATATCTACTATATTCCAACTTCTCCGTGACTTATACTCCCCGATATAATCCATAGCATCGTCAAAACAAGCGAACTATGCAATAGAAAATGGTCAAAATGTGTCCTGTTCATCGGGAGCCAGCTGGCTTGGAAGGAACTGTCGATAAGGGGTCTATTCATCATCTGGGGGTGTGGCGTACCGCAAAACAAACGAAACAGAGTTCTATTCAACCGCCTATGGTCGAAACGGGGTCATATTCATCGGGAGGGGTGTGGCATACCACATTAGCGGACTCCAGGGCTACTGGTTATCCATAGTCAACTTCCTATAGCCTCCATGGGCTAATATTCATCCGCTAACTGCGTACGGCCTCCAAGGGGTCCTGTTCATCCACCCCAACCGGCTGGGGTGTGGCGTACCACGGCACGGCCTCCTCGACTGATCGGGGGTACTGTTCATCCAGCGCCAACCACGTACACGATCGAGGTACTGTTCATCCAACCACCACCGGCTGGGGTGGGGTGTATTCACGGGCGACAGCAACGGGGACTGTTCATCCACAGCCAACCAACCAGCTAGGTAAACAGGTCTCGCGCAAGGGGTTGGACCGATGCAACCGGTTGTAGGTCCCAACTCGATCTATGTATCATGCACACAACAGCAATGGGGACTGTTCATCAAGAGGCAAACAACTAGCTAGGTCAACTCAAGTCTCGCACGGGGGCTCGATACAATGGATTGATCGATCGGGCCAGCAAACTACATACATGCATGAGTCTTGCTCGCATCGATCAGGTTCAGTAAGCAGCGAAGGAATCACTCAGGTTCAGTAGTAGTGTGGGGGGTCGCTCGGGTTCAGTGTAGTGTGCGGGATCGATCGCTCGGGTTCAGTAAGGCAAGGCATCAATCGACCGGGATTAGTAAGCGAATGACTCACTCGAGTTCAATTAGCGAAGGCTTCGCAAACACGTGTGTACAAGAGAAACGCACAAACCATTGCATCGCTCGGGCCTGACCACCCACCGATTGCCCACCGTATACTGGGAAATCCCCAAAAAATCCTCTCCCTCATTTCTACCATGATTTTTTATGTCATGAACGGCCCAAAGAATGTCATGCCGGTGCGCCTCCGACCCGCACAGGATGAAAAAGCCCATTTTTTAAATATTTTTTATCACAGAAGTAGGAGCCCACCACATCTATGTTGATATGTGTTTTTTTCACAATTATCATCATGGAAGTGTCACATCCATGACAGAAAAAGTTTTTGTTTAGGCCATAATGTCACGAATGTGTCTTTTTTGTAGTGAGATATCCCTACCCATGCCATCCGTCCAGAGTCGTGTGCCATGGGGGGTGACCTCCCTTTCTATAGACCAGGCTATTGGGTTGCTTTGGCCAACGAAAGAAGGAGATGGCTTTTGTCGCAGATAAATATACATGGTAGATACAAGCGCAATACAAACATGATCAATTGCAAACTACTAACGAGAAACATTTTTATGCCAATGGTTGCAGTTAGCCTCTTCAAATAGATCACTTAATTTCCATTTTATTTTTAAAATAATTCACTTAATTTGTGGGTTGTAATTGGTCTTTACACTAGTGGCGAAGTTGGGGAAAAATGATCTCTTGCAGACCACTCACGAGGAACGTCTTTGTGCCAATGGCTGGAGTTGGTCTCTTCAATTAGTTCACTTAACTTCTATTTTATGTTTCCAATAATTCATTTAAACTTTTGGTCGTTGATCTCTATGCCAATGGCGCAGTTGTCGAAAAATTCCTTCACAAACAGAGTGTCATGTCATAAAAAACAATTCACCATATAAAGCTATAGGAAATGGTCATCGTCAAGGTAAAGAGGAATACAATATGAACATAATCGTTTTGTAGATAGTTGTGGGGAAATTTGTTAAATAGTTCGTTTAACTTCTAGCATGTAGCTGGTCTGTATGACAATTGGTAATGCACAACTGGATAGACCCAATTTGTTTAACTTCCAGCAAATATGCATAATGATAATTTGGACTATTTCTCCCATGTATTAAGTTGATTAGTGGTGAAGTCCGTCTGCCTAAGAGGTGGTCAAATCCATGAAGACCGAAGGCATCACTTTCAGTTGGGCGGCTGCAACCTATGAAGATTACTCTGCCTCTATAGTGCTTCTCTTGGTGTTTTTTCAACAATTACCTAGGGAGGCCAATATGGCAGCTTGGGTTTTATCTAGAAAGGCGGAAGGTTCTCTGCCGAGTGTGTGGGGAGAAACCCTCTAGATCTTGGTTGTTGTAATCACGATTTTTTTAACAATATTGCATAATTAATACTGTTTGCCATGATGACTTTCCCCCAATATTTTATACAACATTATTTCCTTATTTATCATGGTGCGTTAACTTGTGTCCAAGCATATTATTGTTGTCTACACAACTTAGAGCTGATCTAGAATCTCAAAATATTTGGAGAACTGTAGTCGTCACAGTATAATCTGACAACCAAATTTCACATATTCTTCAATAGTTTCTATTGTCAAAAAAGAATCTATGGAGAAGAACTTAATCAGATAGGTGATTATATATACTGATGGGATAAATCTAAGCAGTAATCTGGGTATACACATTTAATATAGGAACAATCATACTATCTTATTCGATAATAAAATACGAAGATGTGATGCGGCTCATGGCACGACTCATGACTAACTGTGCTTACAGATTAAGCTTAACTAAAGCTACAAATATGACACGGGTGCATTCATCAGGAATCTAGTAGAGGATTGAGTCATACATCAACTACCAGAACTACATGTCTTTAAGCTCCAAAGATATGAACAAGAATTATCTCAGAAGTACAAAGATGAAACAACATATTAAAATGTAGTATAGAGCAACATGATCTGAAAATAAAAATTAATTCAAATAGTATCGCCTATCCAACTGAAGCCTGCATATGGCCTCAAGGGAGAAACCAAATTGGAGACGAGTAGTTAGACTGTTCCTTGTCCGGGACCCAACGCTGGAAGTCTTGGCGGGGCGGTGTCACGTGCACCCACCGATACCTCCCATTGTCATTGCAGGTGTACCGCCGTAATGGGGGGTGCTGGACCATCACCTCTATACAATTAGAGGTTGCATCATCCAAGAAGTAGATACCATCTTGAAATCCATAGCCGGGAAAATCAGCCACCTCGTAGGACCTAGAGCATCCTCGTGCAACGAACAACATCCTTCCATCTAGCCTGGGCACCTCTTCCCAGGCGAGTACAACCAATCCCGCATTGTTGAGGTGTTGCATCATCTGGTACACCTGGAATTCCCCAGACTGTAGTGACCCGACATGTCCTGGACAAAATGTCACCAACCTCATGACCATCAGCAGTTCCCCTCGGGACTCCACAAGGTAGCGAGCGGTGACTATCACATTGGAGTTGTGTGGTGACCTCCTTTGAAAATAGTACCGATGAACACCAACTTCCAACCAGACACCTTCTTGGAAATTCAATATGTTGTACGCAATGACATGCTCTGTATCGGTGAGGAAATGGAAAGCTCCTTTATGATGTATGACATCCTCAAATCGGGACCATGGGTCCAAGCAATTGCCAATGGAACCCATCGCCACTGGACGGTGATGATTGGCCCCGTCCATCCTCCAGAAGGCAAGTTGTGTTCGAGGGCTCGTGTGCGGCAAAAAGTTTAAGTCAACGATAGCGGCACCGAAGCACTCTGTGTTTGTCATCGGCGAGGAAGAAAGGGTGGCAGAGAGGATGACCATCGAGATAGGATTTTGTACATACTGACCAACGAATCCCACGGAGATGGAATCAGGGAGAAGGAAGTGTTGGTTGGTGTGGAGGTTGAGAAGCGTGTGGCGATTGGTCTGGCCGAGGGCAAGGAAGATCCAACCGCCATCATAGGATCCAAAGAAGCGCGCCCCGCCTACATCATGTCCGATGCGAAGGTTGTGGGTAGATCCATTATCTAGGATACAATAGAAGGATGCCATTCGCATGCTTCCCGGGGCTGGAGGAAGAGAGAGAGGTGTGGTAGTGGGATTTGGTAGGGGGAGCCAAGGGAGCTTGTGCAGATGCAGGGGCTTTGGGAGAGCCACCCACCAATCGTGGCACACACTAGACATGTACACATGATCAACGAGGCACGGGAGGTAGCGGGCGATCTCGACAAGGAGGTCAGCAGGGAGGTCCTTCCATGGTCGAGGAAGGATCTTAGCCATGGGAGCAAAATGAGAAGGATGGGATAAGAGGCAGAAGCTTGCTTGCTTATTGTGGGGGAAGAGACACACAAATTGAGATATATATAGAAGAAGATAGGGAGCGGATGATCATTGCATTAATCATTTGCCATTAATGCTCTAGCTTTATCTTCTAGAATGGATTTTTAGCAGTTTGCTTGCACAACCGAAACGCTCCCTGACTTTTAATTTTTTCCAGCTAATGATCATGCATTGTTTTTTCTCTATCGCCCCTTTTAATTTTTCTAATGGGGCCCACATGCATGTTTTCTCTACTTTCGTTTTCACTTTGCTATTACACATGCTATTGGAACTTTTCTTTGGTTCACTCAATTTCTGCCAGGAGAAGAACATGCCCGAGATGGAGGTTCAGACGACACGGTTGTCCACGGTGTCGACCTTGGAGGTGGGAAAACATGTTGACTAGTGCGTATGGGGACAAAGTGTACAGGTAGAAAAAGGCTCCCTATGGGCTGAAGCAAGCTCCTCGGGCTTGGTATGATACACTGAAGGATTTCTTTATCAAAAAGGGATTCAAGCCTGATTCCACTCTATTCACATGTTCTTATAATGGCGGCCTTTTTGTGTGTCAAATATATGTGGACGATATTATCTTCGTCTGTACTAAGTACTAACAATGCTTGCAGTGTTGAGTTTGGGAGAATGATGTCTAAGAAATATAAAATGTCCATGATGGTTGAGCTGGAATTCTTTCTCGGATTGCAAATCCGTCAGCTTTAGGCCATAATGTCACGGGTGTGTCTTTTTTGTAGTGAGATATCCCTACCCACGCCATCCGTCCAGAGTCGTGTGCCATGGGGGGTGACCTGACTTTCTATAGACCAGGCAATTGGGTTGCTTTGGCCAGCGAAAGAAGGAGATGGCTTTTGTCGTTGATAAATATACATGGTAGATACAAGCGCAATACAAACATGATCATTTGCAGACTACTAATGAGAAACATTTTTATGCCAATGGCCGCAGTTGGCCCCTTCAAATAGATCCCTTAATTTCCATTTTATTTTTAAAATAGTTCACTTCTTGTGGGTTGTAATTGGTCTTTATACTAGTGGCGCAGTTGGGGAAAAATGATCTCTTGCAGACCACTCACGAGGAACTTCTTTGTGCCAATGGCTCGAGTTGGTCTCTTCAATTAGTTCACTTAACTTCTATTTTCTGTTTCCAATAATTCACTTAACTTTCGGTCTGTGGTTGATCTCTACGCCAATGGCACAGTTGTCGAAAAATTCCTTCACGAACAGAGTGTCATGTCCTAAAAAACAATTCACCATATAAAGCTATGGGCAATGGTCATCGTCAAGGTAAAGAGGATACAATATGAACATAACCATTTGTAGATAGTTGTGGGCAAATTTGTTAAATAGTTCATTTAACTTCTAGCATGTAGCTGTTCCGTGCGACAATTGGTAATGCACAACTGGATAGACCCAATTTGCTTAACTTCCAGCAAATATGCATAATGATAATTTGGACTATTTCTCCCATGTATTAAGTTGATTAGTGGTGAAATCCGTCTGCCTAAGAGGTGGTCAAATCCATGAAGAACGGAGGTATCACCTTCAGTTGGGCGGCGGCAACCTATGAAGATTACTCTTCCTCTATAGTGGTTCTCTTGGTGTTTTTTCGACCATTACCTAGGGAGGCTAATATGGCAGCTTGGGTTTTATCTAGAAAGGCGGAAGGTTCTCTGCCGAGTGTGTGGCGAGAAACCCTCTAGATCTTGGTTGTTGTAATCATGATTTTTTTAACAATATTGCATAATTAATACTGTTCGCCATGATGACTTTCCCCCAATATTTTGTAAAACATTATTTCCTTATTTATCCTGGTGCGTTAACTTGTGTGCAAGCATATTATTGTTGTCTACGCAGCTTAGGGCTGATCTAGAATCTCAAAATATTTGGAGAACTGTAGTCGTCACAGTATAATTTGACAATCAAATTTCACATATTCTTCAATAGTTTGTATTGTCAAAAAAGAATCTATGGAGAACAACTTAATTAGATAGGTGATAATATATACTGATGGGAGAAATCTAAGCAGTAATATGGGTATACACTTTTAATATCAGAACAATCATATTATTTTATTCGATAATAAAATACAAAGATGTGATGTGGTTCATGGCACGACTCATGACTAACTGTGCATACAGATTAAGCTTAACTAAAGCTACAAATATGACACGGGTGCATTCATCAGGAATCTAGTAGAGGATTGAGTCATACATCAACTATCAGAACTACATGTCTTTAAGCTCCAAAGATATGATCAAGAATTATCTCAGAAGTAGAAAGATGAAACAACATATTATAATGTAGTATAGAGCAACATGATCTGAAAATAGAAATTAATTCAAATAGTATCGCCTAGCCAACTAAAGCCTGCATATGGCCTCAAGGGAGAAACCAAATTGGAGATGAGTAGTTAGACTGTTCCTTGTCCGGGAACCAGCGCTGGAAGTCTTGGTGGGGCGGTGTGCCATCCACCCACCGATACCTCCCATTGTCACTGAAGGTGTACCGCCGAAATGGGGGGTGCTGGACCATCACCTCTACACAATTAGAGGTTGCATCATCCAAGAAGTAGATACCATCTTGAAATCCATAGCCGGGAGAATCTTCCACCTCGTAGGAACTAGAGCATCGTCGTGCAACGAACAACATCCTTCGATCTAGCCTGGGCAACTCTTCCCAGGCGAGTACAACCATTCCCGCATTGTTGAGGTGTTGCATCATCCGGTACACCTGGAACTCCCCTGCCTGTAGTGACACGACATGTCCTACACAAAATCTCACCAACCTCATGACCGTCAGTAGTTCCCCCAAGGACTGCACAAGGTAGAGAGCGGTGACTATCACATTGGAGTTGTGTGGTCACCTCCTCTGAAAATAGTACCGATGAACACCAACTTCCAACCAGACACCTTCTTGGAAATTCAATATGTTGTACGCAAAGACATGCTTTGTATCGGTGAGGAAATGGAAAGCTCCTTTATGATGTATGCCATCCTCAAATCGGGACTATGGGTCCAAGCAATTGCCCATGAAACCGATCGCCACAGGACGTGTATGATTGGCCCCGTCCATCCTCCAAATGGCAAGTTGTGTTCGAGGGCTCATGTGCGGTAGAAAGTTTTAGTCAACGATAGCGGCACCGAAGCACTCTGTGTTTGTCGTCGGTGAGGAAGAAAGGGTGGCAGAGAGGATGACCATCGAGATAGGATTTTGTACATACCGACCAACGAATCCCACGGAGATGGAATCAGGGAGAAGGAAGTGTTGGTTGGTGTGGAGGTTGAGAAGCGTGTGGCGGTTGGTCTGGCCGAGGGCAAGGAAGATCCAACCGCCATCATAGGAGCCAAAGAAGCGCGCCCCGCCTACATCATGTCCGATGCGAAGGTTGTGGGTAGATCCATTATCTAGGATACAATGGAAGGATGCCATTCGCATGCTTCCCGGGACTGGAGGAAGAGAGAGAGGTGTGGTAGTGGGATTTGGGAGGAGGAGGAGCCAAGGGAGCTTGTGCAGATGCGGGAGCTTTGGGAGAGCCACCCACCAATCGTGGCACACACTAGACATGTACACACAATCAACGAGGCACGGGAGGCAGCGGGCGATCTCGACAAGGAGGTCAGCAGGGAGGTCCTTCCATGGTCGAGGAAGAATCTTAGCCATGGGGGCAAAATGAGAAGGATGGGATAAGAGGCAGAAGCTTGCTTGCTTATTGTGGGGGAAGAGACACACATATTGATATATATATATAGAAGAAGAGAGGGAGCGGATGATCATTGCATTAATCATTTGTCATTAATGCTCTAGCTTTATCTTCTAGAATGGATTTTTAGCAGTTCGCTTGCACAATGGAAACGCTCCCTGACTTTTAATTTTTTCCAGCTAATGATCATGCATTGTTTTTTCTCTATCGCCCCTTTTAATTTTCCTAATGGGGCCTGTCGGTGTCAAAACCGGCGGATCTCGGGTAGGGGGTCCCGAACTGTGCGTCTAGGCGGATGGTAACAGGAGACAAGGGACACAATGTTTTTACCCAGGTTCGGGCCCTCTCGATGGAGGTAATACCTACTCCTGCTTGATTAATATTGATGATATGGGTAGTACACGAGTAGATCTACCACAAGATCAAGGAGGCTAAACCCTAGAAGCTAGCCTATGGTATGATTGTTGTTCGTCCTACGAACTAAAACCCTCCGGTTTATATAGACACCGGATAGGTTAGGGTTACAGAGTCGGTTACAATGGTAGGAGATCTACATATCCGACGCCAAGCTTGCCCTCCACGCCAAGGAAAGTCCCATCCGGACACGGACGAAGTCTTCAATCTTGTATCTTCATAATCTTGGAGTCCGCCGTGATGATAGTTCGCCATCCGGACACCCCTAGTCCAGACTCCTCAAGAGTCAGCTGAACCAGGCTTCAATGACGACGAGTCCGGCGCGCATATTGTCTTCGGCATTGCAAGGCGGGTTCCTCCTCCGAATACTTCATAGAAGGTTTTGAACACAAGGATAGTGTCCGCTCGCAAAACAAGTTCCACATACCACCGTAGAGAGAATAATTTTGCACAGATCTGCCGACGTATTCCAGGGCGTGACATCACACCGCAGCCAGGTCTTTATATGAATTGTTTTTACTGTTCCACCTCAGTAGCGCTTAGCGAGGCGGTTTCCTTGGCACGTCTTATCAAAGCATAGATCGTGCCCCCTTATTCCGGGATTCCCATCAATACGGACGTGGGTAACCCAACCGTGCCCGTCGGCATGCCTCCTCTATCAAAGGCGAGAGCTCTTGGTATTCAACCTCTTTATAATGAGACCAAGGCCCTCTTCTTTTTACACCCTCCATCGAGTTCGCCTCGCGCTTCGAGTTCTAACACCCAAAGCTTCAGATTCAGGCGCTTCGGACCTTCGAAGATGTCCGGCTCCGACCAGCACGGCCGATGGATGTCTTCCTCTGTCACAGAAGAAGATGTGCTAAAGCTGCGATGAAGGAAATATGCCCTAGAGGCAATAATAATGTTATTATTTATTTCCTTATATCATGATAAATGTTTATTATTCATGCTAGAATTGTATTAACCGGAAACATAATACATGTGTGAATACATAAACCTACAGAGTGTCACTAGTATGCCTCTACTTGACTAGCTCGTTAATCAAAGATGGTTATGTTTCCTAACCATGAACAAGGAGTTGTTATTTGATTAACGGGATCACATCATTGGTTGAATGATCTGATTGACATGACCCATTCCATTAGCATAGCACCTGATCGTATAGTTTGTTGCTAGTGCTTTTCTTCATGACTTATACATGTTCCTATGACTATGAGATTATGCAACTCCCGTTTACCGGAGGAACACTTTGGGTACTACCAAACGTCACAACGTAACTGGGTGATTATAAAGGAGTACTACAGGTGTCTCCAAAGGCAGATGTTGGGTTGGCGATTTGAGATTAGGATTTGTCACTCCGAATGTCGGAGAGGTATCTCCGGCCCTCTCGGTAATGCATATCACTTAAGCCTTGCAAGCATTGCAACTAATGAGTTAGTTGCGAGATGATGTATTACGGAACGAGTAAAGAGACTTGCGGTGACGAGATTGAACTAGGTATTGGATACCGACGATCGAATCTCGGGCAAGTAACATACCGATGACAAAGGGAACAAAGTATGTTGTTATGCGGTTTGACCGATAAAAGATCTTCGTAGAATATGTAGGAGCCAATATGGACATCCAGGTTCCGCTATTGGTTATTGACCAAGAATAGTTCTAGGTCATGTCTACATAGTTCTCGAACCCGTAGGGTCCGCACGCTTAAGGTTTCAATGACGGTTATTATGAGTTTATGTATTTTGATGTACCGAAGGAGTTCGGAGTCCCGGATGAGATCGGGACATGACGAGGAGTCTCGAAATGGTCGAGACGTAAAGATCGATATATTGGACGACTATATTCGAGTTCGGAAAGGTTCCGAGTGATTCGGGTATTTTTCGGAGTACCGGGTAGTTACGGGAGAAGTAATGGGCCTTGATGGGCTTTAGTGGGAAGAGGTAAAAGGCTGCTGCGCCCCCCCTCCCCTCTAGTCCGAATTGGACTAGGGAAATGGGGGCCGGCCACCTTTCCTACTCCTCCACTTCCTTCTCCCTTCCTCCCCTACATGGAAGGATTCCTAGTTGGACTAGGAAAGGGGAATCCTACTCCGGTGGGAGTAGGACTCCCCTTGGCGCTCAAATATAGGGCCGGCCTCCTCCTCCCTTGCTCCTTTATATACGGGGCAGGGGCACCCCATAGACACGCAAGTTGATCTACGGATCGTTCCTTAGCCGCAGCGGTGCCCCTTCCACCAAACTACACCTCGAATATACCGCTGCGGAGCTTAGGCGAAGCCCCGCGCCGGTGGAACATCATCATCGCCACCACGCCGTCGTCTTGTGAAACTCTCCTCAACACTCGGCTGGATCGGAGTTCGAGGGACGCCATCGAGCTGAACGTGTGCAGAACTCGGAGGTGCCGTGACGCTCGGTACTTGGATCGGTTGGATCGGGAAGAAGTACGACTACTTCCTCTACGCTGCGTCAACGCTTCCGCTGCTGGTCTCACGAGGGTACGAGACAACACTCTCATCTCGTTGCTATGCATCACCATGGTCTTGCGTGATCGTAGGAAAATTTTTGAAATTACTACGCTCACCAACAGTGGCATCCGAGCCTGGTTTTATGCGTTGATGTCATGTGCACGAGTAGAACACAAGTGAGTTGTGGACGATACAAGTCATACTGCCTACCAGCATGTCATACTTTGGTTCAGCGGTATTGTGAGATGAAGCGGCCCGGACCGACATTACGCGTACGCTTACGCGAGACTGGTTTCACCGCTGTGAGCACTCGTTGCTTAAAGGTGACTGGCGGTGTGTGTCTCTCTCACTTTAGTTGAATCGAGTGTGGCTACGCCCGGTCCTTGAGAAGGTTAAACGGAGTCTATTTGACGAAGTATCGCTGTGGTTTTGATGCGTAGGTAAGAACGGTTCTTGCTCAGCCCGTAGCAGCCACGTAAAACTTGCAACAACAAAGTAGAGGACGCCTAACTTGTTTTTGCAGGGCATGTTGTGATGTGATATGGTCAAGACGTGATGCTATATTTTATTGTATGAGATGATCATGTTTTGTAACCGAAGTTATCGGCAATCGGCTGGGAGCCATATGGTTGTCGCTTATTGTATGAAATGCAACGCCATGTAATTGCTTTACTTTATCACTAAGGAGTAGCGATAGTCGAGAAGCAATAGTTGGCGAGACGACAACGATGCTACGATGGAGATCAAGGTGTCGCTACCGGTGACGATGGTGATCATGACGGTGCTTCGGAGATGGAGATCACAAGCACAAGATGATGATGGCCATATCATATCACTTATATTGATTGCATGTGATGTTAATCCTTTATGCATCTTATTTTGCTTTGATTGACGGTAGCATTATAAGATGATCCCTTACTAAATTATCAAGAAGTGTTCTCCCGAGTATGCACCGCTGCGAAAGTTCTTCGTCTTTGAGACACCACGTGATGATCGGTGTGATAGGCTCTACGCTCAAATACAACGGTGCAAAACAGTTGCACACGCAGAATACTCAGGTTATACTTGACGAGCTATGCATATAAGATATGACCTCGGAACACGGAGACCGAAGGTCGGCGTGAATCATATAGTAGATATGATCA
This sequence comes from Aegilops longissima, assembly GCA_021605205.1. Taxonomy (NCBI): domain Eukaryota; kingdom Viridiplantae; phylum Streptophyta; class Magnoliopsida; order Poales; family Poaceae; genus Aegilops; species Aegilops longissima. The sequence goes on along the minus strand of CM038679.1, from coordinate 17,090,891 downwards.
ACATATTGATGTTCACCATTGAAACTACTCCATCACACGTGATGATCGGTCATGGTGTAGTTGATATGGATCACGCAATCACTTAGAGAATTGGAGGATATTTTTCTAAGTGGGAGTTCTTAAGTAATATGATTAATTGAACTTTAATTTATCATGAACTTAGTCTGGTAGTATTTTGCAAATTATGTTGTAGATCAATAGCTCGCGTTGTTGCTTCCCTATGTTTTCATATGTGTTCCTAGAGAAAATTGTATTGAAAGATGTTAGTAGCAATGATGCGGATTGGATCCGTGATCTGAGGTTTATCCTCATTGCTGCGTGAAGTATAATGTCCTTAATGCACCGCTAGGTGACAGACCTATTGCAGGAGCAGATGCGACGTTATGAACGTTTGGCTAGCTCAATATGAGCGAATCTGACGTTATGAACGTTTGGCTAGCTCAATATGATGACTACTTGATAGTTTAGTGCACCATGCTTAACGGCTTAGAATCGGGACTTCAAAGACGTTTTGAACGTCATGGACCATATGAGATGTTCCAGGAATTGAAGTTAATATTTCAAGCAAATACCGAGTTGAGAGATATGAAGTCTCCAACAAGTTCTATAGCTAAAAGATGGAGGAGAATCGCTCAACTAGTGAGCATGTGCTCAGATTGTGCGAGTACTTCAATCGCTTGAATCAAGTGGGAGTTAATCTTCCAGATAAGATAGTGATTGACAGAATTCTCTAGTCACCATCACTAAGTTAGTAGAACTTCGTGATGAACTATAGTATGCAAGGGATGACGAAAAAGATTCTCGAGCTCTTCGCGATGCTAAAATCGTGAAGGTAGAAATCAAGAAAAACATCAAGTGTTGATGGTTGACAAGACCACTAGTCTCAAGGAAAATGGCAAAGGGAAGAAGGGGAACTTCAAAAGGAACGGCAAGCAAGTTGCTGCTCGAGTGAAGAAGCCCAAGTCTAGACCTAAGCCCGAGACCGAGTACTTTTGCTGCAATGGAACTGGTCCTTTGGAAGCGAACTACCCTGAATATTTGGTGGATAAGAAGGATGGCAAAGTGAACAAGGTTATATTTGATATACAGGTTATTGATGTGTGCCTTACTAGTGTTTATAGTAGCCCCTGAGTATTTGATACTGTTAGGTTGCTAAGATTAGTAACTCAAACAGGAGTTACAGAATAAACAGAGACTAGTTGAAGGGGAAGTGACGATGAGTGTTGGAAGTAGTTCCAAGATTGATATGATCATCATCGCACACTTCCTATACTTTCGGGATTAGTGTTAAACCTAAATAAATGTTATTTGGTGTTTGCGTTGAGCATGAATATGATTTGATCATGTTTATTGCAAAACGGTTATTCATTTAAAGTCAAAGAATAATTGCTGTTCTGTTTAAATGAATAAAACCTTTGATGGTCATACACCCAATAAAAATAGTTTATTGGATCTCGATCGTAGTGATACGCATATTCATAATATTGATGCCAAAAGATGCAAAGTTAATAATGATAGTGCAACTTATTTGTGGCACTGCCGTTTGGGTCATATCGGTATAAAGCGCATGAAGAAACTCCATAAGGATGGATTTTTTGGAATCACTTGGTTATGAATCATTTGATGCTTGCGAACCGTGCCTTTTGGGCAAGATGACTAAAACTCCGTTCTCCGGAACAATGGAACAAGCTACTGACTTGTTGGAAATAACACATATATACCGATGTATGCGATCCAATGAGTGTTGATGCTCGTGGCAAGTATCGTTATTTTTCGACCTTCACAAGATGATTTGAGTAGATATGAGTATATCTACTTGATGAAACATAAGTCTGAAATAGTTGAAAGGTTCAAAGAATTTCAGAGTGAAGTGGAAAATCATCGTAACAAGAAAATAAAGTTTCTGCGATCTGATCGTGGAGATGAATATTTGAGTTACTGAGTTTGGTCTTCAATGAAAACAATGTGGAATAGTTTCACAGCTCACGCCACCGGAACACCACAACGTTATGGTGTGTCCGAACGTCAGAACCGTACTTTATTATGATATGGTGCGATCTATGATGTATCTTACCGATTTACCACTATCGTTTTGGGGTTATGCATTAGAGACAGCTGCATTCACGTTTAATAGGGCAACCATCTAAATCCGTTGAGATGACACCGTATGAACTATGGTTTAGCGATAAACCTAAACTGTCGTTTCTTAAAGTTTGGAGTTGTGATGCTTATGTGAAAAAGTTTTCACCGATAAGCTCGAACCCAAATCGGAGAAGTGCGTCTTCATAGAATACCCAAAAGAAAATGTTGGGTACACCTTCTATCACAGATCCGAAGGCAAGTTTTTGCTAAGATGGATCCTTTTCTAGAGAAGAAGTTTCTCTCGAAAGAAGTGAGTGGGAGGAAAGTAGAACTTGATGAGGTAATTGTACCTTCTCCCTTATTGGAAAGTAGTTCATCACGAAATCAGTTCCAGTGATTCCTACACCAATTAGTGAGGAAGTTAATGATGATGATCATGAAACTTCAGATCAAGTTGCTACCAAACCTCGTAGGTCTTCCAGAGTAAGATCCGCACTGAGTGTGGTACGGTAATCCTATTCTAAAAGTCATGTTACTAGACCATGATGAACCTACGAACTATGAGGAAGCGATGATGAGCCCAGATTCGCGAAATGGTTTGAGACCATGAAATCTGAGATGGGATCCATGTATGAGAACAAAGTATGGACTTTGGTTGACTTGCCCGATGATCGGCAAGCCATTGAGAATAAATGGATCTTCAAGAGGAAGACGGACACCGATAGTAGTGTTACTATCTACAAAGCTCGACTTGTCGCAAAAAGGTTTTGACAAGTTCAAGGTGTTGACTACAATGAGATTTTCTCAATTGTAGCGATGCTTAAGTCTGTCGAATCATGTTAGCAATTGCCACATTTTATGAAATCTGGCAAATGGATGTCAAAACTACATTCTTTAATGGATTTATTAAAGAAGAGTTGTATATGATGCAACAGAAGGTTTTGTCAATCCTAAAGGAGCTAACAAAATGTGCAAGCTCCAGCGATCCATCTATGGACTGGTGCAAGCATCTCGGAGTTGGAATAAACGCTTTGATAGTGTGATCAAAGCATATGATTTTATCTGACTTTTGGAGAAGCCTGTATTTACAAGAAAGTGAGTGGGAGCACTACAGCATTTCGATAAGTATATGTGAATGACATATTGTTGATCAGAAATAATGTAGAATTATTCGCAAAGCATAAAGGAGTATTTGAAAGGAGTTTTTCAAAGAAGGACCTCGGTGAAGCTGCTTACATATTGAGCATCAAGATCTATAGAGATAGATCAAAGACGCTTGATAAGTTTTTCAATGAATACATACCTTGACAAGATTTTGAAGTAGTTCAAAATGGAACAGTCAAAGAAAGAGTTCTTGCCTGTGTTACAAGGTGTGAGATTGAGTAAGACTCAAAACCCGACCACGGCAGAAGATAGAAAGAGAATGAAAGTCATTCCTATGCATCAGCCATAGGTTCTATAAAGTATGTCATGTGTGTACGGATCTATTGCATACCCTACCACTAAGATTGGCAAGGAGTGCAATAGAGATCTAGGAGTAGATCAAGGGACATCGGTCAAAATTATCCTTAGTAGAATAAGGATATGTTTCTCGATTATGGAAGTGAAAAAGGTTCGTAAGTAAAAGGTTATGTCGATGCAAGTTTTAACACTAATCTAGATGACTCGAGTCTCAATCTGGATACATATTGAAAGTGGGAGCAATTAGCTAGAGTAGCTCCGTGCGAGCATTGTAGACATAGAAATTTGCAAAATACTTACGGCTCGAATGTGACAGACCCGTTGACTAAAATTATCTCACAAGCAAAACATGATCACACCTTAGTACTCTTTGGGTGTTAATCACATAGCGATGTGAACTAGATTCTTGACTCTAGTAAACCCTTTGGGTGTTGGTCACATGTCGATGTGAACTATGGGTGTTAACCACATATAGATGTGAACTATTGATGTTAAATCACATGGCGATGTGAACTAGATTATTGACTCTAGTGCAAGTGGGAGACTGAAGGAAATATGCCCTAGAGGCAATAATAATGTTATTATTTATTTCCTTATATCATGATAAATGTTTATTATTCATGCTAGAATTGTATTAACCGGAAACATAATACATGTGTGAATACATAAACCTACAGAGTGTCACTAGTATGCCTCTACTTGACTAGCTCGTTAATCAAAGATGGTTATGTTTCCTAACCATGAACAAGGAGTTGTTATTTGATTAACGGGATCACATCATTGGTTGAATGATCTGATTGACATGACCCATTCCATTAGCATAGCACCTGATCGTATAGTTTGTTGCTAGTGCTTTTCTTCATGACTTATACATGTTCCTATGACTATGAGATTATGCAACTCCGTTTACGGAGGAACACTTTGGTACTACCAAAGCGTCACAACGAATCTGGGTGATTATAAAGGAGTACTACAGGTGTCTCCAAAGGCAGATGTTGGGTTGGCGTATTTGAGATTAGGATTTGTCACTCCGAATGTCGGAGAGGTATCTCTGGGCCCTCTCGGTAATGCACATCACTTAAGCCTTGCAAGCATTGCAACTAATGAGTTAGTTGCGAGATGATGTATTACGGAACGAGTAAAGAGACTTGCGGTGGCGAGATTGAACTAGGTATTGGATACCGACGATCGAATCTCGGGCAAGTAACATACCGATGACAAAGGGAACAAAGTATGTTGTTATGCGGTTTGACCGATAAAGATCTTCGTAGAATATGTAGGAGCCAATATGGACATCCAGGTTCCGCTATTGGTTATTGACCAAGAATAGTTCTAGGTCATGTCTACATAGTTCTCGAACCCGTAGGGTCCGCAACAAGGTTTCAATGGCGGTTATTATGAGTTTATGTATTTTGATGTACGAAGGAGTTCGGAGTCCCGGATGAGATCGGGGACATGACGAGGAGTCTCGAAATGGTCGAGGCGTAAAGATCGATATATTGGACGACTATATTCGGAGTTCGGAAAGGTTCCGAGTGATTCGGTATTTTTCGAGTACCGGGTAGTTACGGAGAAGTAATGGGCCTTGATGGGCTTTAGTGGGAAGAGGTAAAGGCTGCTGCGCCCCCTCCCTCTAGTCCGAATTGGACTAGGGAAAGGGGCCGCCACCTTCCTACTCCTCCACTTCCTTCTCCTTCCTCCCCTACATGGAAGGATTCCTAGTTGGACTAGGAAAGGGGAATCCTACTCCCGGTGGGAGTAGGACTCCCCTGGCGCGCAAATATAGGGCCGGCCTCCTCCTCCCTTGCTCCTTTATATACGGGGCAGGGGCACCCCATGACACGCAAGTTGATCTACGGATCGTTCCTTAGCCGTGTGCGGTGCCCCCTTCCACCAAACTACACCTCGAATATACCGTTGCGGAGCTTAGGCGAAGCCCTGCGCCGGTGGAACATCATCATCGTCACCACGCCGTCAGGTTGATTTAAACTCTCCTCAACACTCGGCTGGATCGGAGTTCGAGGGGCGTCATCGAGCTGAGCGTGTGCAGAACTCGGAGGTGCCGACGTTCGGTACTTGGATCGGTTGGATCGGGAAGAAGTACGACTACTTCCTCTACGTTGCGTCAACGCTTCCGTTGCTGGTCTACGAGGGTACGTAGACAACACTCTCATCTCGTTGCTATGCATCACCATGGTCTTGCGTGATCGTAGGAAATTTTTTGAAATTACTACGTTCACCAACATGCGAGACGCCAGGTATCTAACCGGTGAGATCTCGCATAGGCTGCCTGCTCCAGGGCAGGTCATTCCCACTCCCGAGCCCGGCGAGAACGTGGTGTTCGTGTCTCACTTCCTTCGGGGTTTAGGCTTCTCGACGGATCCCTTTGTGCGGGGGCTCATGTTTTATTATGGGCTGGATTTCCATGACTTGAATCCGGAGTCCATCCTCCATATCTCGTCATTCATTGTCGTATGTGAGGCCTTCCTCCATATTACCCCTCACTTTGGATTGTGGCTCAAGACCTTCAAGGTGGAGCCAAAGATGATCAAGGGGCAACAAGCAGAGTGCGGAGGGGCGGTTATAAGCAAATGTGCTGATGCTCTGTGGCCCGAGGGCTCTTTTCAAGAGGAGCTTGGTTTGTGGCAACGGGAGTGGTTTTATATCACCGCTCCCAGGGGCACCAAATGGGTGTCGCTCCCCGCCTTCCGCTCAGGTCCACCACAGCGGCTGGCGTCATGGGTCAACCATGGGCTCGACTGGGGGCCGTCCAAGACGTTCCTTTGCTGCAGGGCCGTATTCGAGACCTCCAAGAAAGAGAGATCAATCTGGTTGCAGTGGCGCAAGTTATGTTGATTCGGCGCCTTCTGCCCTGCAAACGTCGCCCCCTCCGCCTGTGGGAATTTAATCCGGAGGGACCACGAGCTCTCCAAAATATTATGGGCACGACGCCCGTGGAGATGTATAAACTGTTCTTCGGATCACAAGAGAAGTGTCCGGACCTGACCGAGGACGCAGGGCTAAGCTGCAATCGCCCAGATACTCAAGTAAGTAGTCCTGTAACTGGACAGGCTGTTCATTCATTTACCATATGTATGCCCTTTAAGGGAGCCGTTTCTTGAACAGGAGTGGATAGCCAAGGCAAAGTTAATAAGGTGTCCGGCTCCCCTCCCAGAGACCACGCCGGATCCCATGCTGACCAAGATGTTGAAGGCCGCGCCTTTTGAAGAAGGCGAAGGGGGGAGCGGGGAAGCAACTGCCTCTACGAAGGAGGCTATCAAGGAAGGAGGGATTAAAAGTCCCATCTTTCGAGGAGAGAAGAGGACCGCTTCAGAAGATCCGGAGGTCAACGCCTCAAAGAAGGGAAAAGAATCTTCGTCAGAGAGTGCGACGCTGGGAAGTAACCCAGCCGCACTATTTCCCCAAGGGGATCAGCCCTCCAGCGAGCCGTAAGTAAAAAGAAGGGGTCTTTTGAATAAGGGACATCCCTGTATTTATTTATGAGGATAACCGAAATTGTACCTTGTAGTTCGGACCTCAGCCCTTCTCAGCAGAGCTCGTCTTCGGGGGATCTTCTTCCGGAGATGATGGAGAGCGAAACGCCTCCACCTGTCGCACCCTCATGCGAGGCGGACGACCCTGAGGTGTCGTCGCGGAGGGTTCCCCCAAGTCCGGCGGGGCCGGAAGGTCCGGCGCCAAGTGGTGTGCGGTCGGAGGAGCTGAAGGATCTGCTCGGGTGAGCGGCTATCTCAGAAGATCACCGTGCTCTAATGGGTACGGTGATTGAAAGAATTGCATCCGCGGAGAGCGGATTGCATGAAGCCATCAGAAGCTTAATGACGGGGTTCGAGGTACGCAAAAATGATGTACCTTCTGACAGTTATGCATATAGAATGCGCCCTGTATAGATAGTAGCCCCTGAGACTCGGTATGTTGTCAAAATTGACAGCGTGTCGAGGGTCAAAATCTCAGTTATAACATATCGCCACTCCTAAACAGGTGGCTGGGCGTCCGGTGGCCGGCCGGACTGATGAATATGCCAAACTAAAGCAGCAACTTGACGTGGCGGATGCGGACATCGCGCTGGTCAATAAACGGTTTGACGAGTCACAAGCTATGCGACTTCTACGCGGACACCTGGTAAGGGAGCTTGACGCCCATGTCTTATTATTTGCATGCTTAATGCAGATGGTGCCGCTGTTGTGGAGGAGCTGCGGGGGAACTCGCCCGAGCGAAAGAGCAAGCCAGAAATAGTAATGCGGCCGCTTTAAGGGCGGCCGAAGAGCTAAAAAGCCGAACGGTCTGCTCACTGCCGAAGCAAAGAGGAAATGGCCGATATGGCCAGAAAGTTGAAGAATACTACCGATCGCTGCGAGGTTCTTGAAAAAGTACGTCAAGCGGAGCAAGAGGGCCTGAAAAAGGCCGCCGCCGAATCCAAGGATGCCCGTTCGGCTTTGAGAGCTGCCAAGGAGGAGCTGAGTCAAGCCGGGGCAATTGCGGCTGGAAAACCGTTTCTGCTGCGGAGGAAATATACAGATCCAAAGTATGCTCAACTGGACAAGTTGTGGAGTTCGGAGGATGCTTATCTGGACTTAGCGGCGAGCGCCGCGGACGCGATTGAGCACTTCCGAGGCCAGAAGGGGCACAGAAGGGAAGAGCTATATTTGTCGCAATTCCATAGTCCGGAGCGTCTTCTTTCGTTGACCGATTGGTTGGCCGAATGGGCCGAGCTGAATCGATTATCCGGACTTGTCATGAAGCATGTCATGACTCATTTTTGGCCAGGTGACCCCCAGCCGAAGAGTTATTTTGGTTTAGTGCAGCAGTTCCTTGGTGCGGTACCGCGTATCGACGCAATGAAGCGGTCGGCGTGTATTGAGGGAGCGCCGATGGCTCTGGCCCGTGTCAAGACATACTGGGCAGAGATGAAGGCCACCGACGTTGCATCCCAAGATTCGGACAGAAGCCGAGTACCTGCCGAGCACTATTTTGAGGAAGTCCTGCAGGGCGCTCGTTTAATAGAGACGCAATGCTCGAAGGATATTATGTTTAAATGACATGTATGATTTGTGAAAACAATGTTTCAAAATAATATAAGAGCTTTTTATACTTGTGCATTCAAGTAGTAAACTACTCCCTGTGCGGCCGTTTATGTATATGTATATATAACCTGAAAGATGGCAGTCCTTGGCTTCAGCCCCCACGCACATAGTGCGGGGGTGTTTGCAAAGAAGTCGCTTTTTCACACTTAATCCAACATCTTGGTCCTGTTAAGGAGGTGGTAGCGTAGCAAACTAGGCAACCGCACTCTCCCGAATTCGGGGTGCGTATGTGCCTGACCGAAAACCGGTCCTTCGTTAATGCGGAGGAATTCTAAACATTCGATGAGTCATCGAGTGGTTGAACAGTCTCTCGCTATATCATGACAGTCAGTTTTCGGCTTTCTCTCGAGGTGCTCGCCCGGCGAACCGGGCACAATCGCGATAGTTCTCCGGTGCCGCATTAGCCGATAAAGCGGGGCGTAAGGAAGCAACACACGGAGCCGGGCAAACCCAACATTTGACCAAAGACATGATTCGGAGCTGATGCATATAAGGCCTAACTCGAGACGCCGAACACTCCCTAAGGTATTGGGTCTTTATAAAAACGGGCAGAATAATGCCCTAAGCCCCTGGTGTCCAGGTACGCGCAAAAATTCTGGTGCGGCCAATGCCAAAACACCAGCCTCCTCCTTGGTTATAGTGAGAAACCGGGGGATGTATATCAACAAGAGACAGTAAAAAAGGTTTACGCAGGGTCTTAATCTGAAAAGAATCCTTGCAACGGGTCCCTACTGGCACGTCTGCGCTGTGTCTCCGTTGTGCCGTATCCCGGGACGGGTGTAGCACGTTGTTCATCTGTAAAAGAGAGGAACTTAGTTTAAAAGAAAAAGGATCATGCAAAAGATGTACTTTATATTAAATAAACAGAGTATGATTCGAAGAAGTGAATAAAATTGAGCTTTATTGTCTCTTGTTATACATGCATGCAGCCCCTTGAATGAGGTATGCCGCTAGTAGGCGCCGGACTCGTCTAGCCGTGTCCGGGGTTTGAATGACCTATTCAGGTTCTTTGACTAGCGGAGCCGGATAGGTGTGGGGCTGTCAAGGCAGTCCCACGTTCTTCCGTGCTTGAGTAACACTTAATACTCCCTTTTAATGAGATGACGCCGCGTGGACCGGGCATTTTAAGTGTTAGAGATGCATAATGCGGTATTGCGTTAAAGCGGGCGAAAGCTTCGCGTCCCAATAGTGCTTGATGGCTACTTTTAAACGGGGCGACATGGAAGATCAACTTTTCATGACGGAAGTTGTCGGATGAACCGAACACAACTTCTAGCAGTATGGAGCCCGTACAATGGGCTTATGTGCCTGGCATTACTCCTTTAAAGGAGGTGTTGCTACGGCGAATTTTGGTTGGTTCTATCCCCATCCTGCGGATTGTGTCCTGATATATCAGGTTTATGTCACTGCCACCATCCATGAGGACGTGTGTAAATTGGAATCCGTCGATTATAGGATCCAATATCAAGGCAGTCCATCCTGCGTTCCGGATACTTTCGGAATAGTCCTGATGGTCGAAGGTGATTGGTTTTGACAACCAGTGTTGGTACTCCGCTAGGGTAGTTTGTGCGGCGCGCATTCTAGTGGGCGCCGCTCTATTTTTCCCTTTGATCACATGAAGTGAGTTTACTGTTTTAACCTCTTGTGGGAAATTCTTTTGTTTTCCAGGGCTCTGCTTGTGGTGCTCGTCATCATCTTCACTTGGTGTGTCGAGCCCCTTGTGTTCGGCGTTGAGTTTGCCGGACTATTTGAAAACCCAACAATCTCTGTGGGTATGGTTTGCAGGCCTCCCGGGGGTACTGTGGATTTGACATATCTTGTCCAAGATTTTATTTAAGTTGGATAGCTCATCGCTATTGTCCTTGAGGGGCAGTTTTTCTAGTGTTCTGACGTGAGCTTTTGAATCCGCCATTGACTGCCGCGCTCTTTGGACCGTTCCTTTTAATCCGGCGCTGGTCCTTGTTGCGCCGTGGTTTCCCATTTCCATCCCTGATTTCGGATGTACATGGGTCGCTGGTGTTGCATCTTGCTAGCCAGCTATCCTCTCCCGCGCAAAAGCGGGTCATGAGGCTTGTTAATGCGGCCATTGTTCTTGGCTTTTCTTGGCCGAGGTGTCTAGCGAGCCATTCGTCTCGGACGTTGTGTTTGAAGGCTGCCAAGGCTTCGGCATCCGGACAGTCGACTATTTGGTTCTTTTTAGTAAGGAACCTATTCCAGAATTTCCGGGCTGACTCTCCGGGCTGTTGAGTTATGTGAGTTAGATCGTCTGCATCTGGAGGGCGGACATAGGTCCCCTGAAAATTTGCCCGAAACACATCCTCGAGCTCTTCCCAGCTTCCAATGGTATTTTCGGGGAGGCTTTTAAGCCAATGCCGAGATGGCCCTTTGAGTTTAAGGGGTAAGTATTTTATGGCGTGGAGATCGTCTCCTCTAGCCATGTGTATGTGGAGGATGTAATTCTCAATCCACACTCCAGGGTCTGTTGTTCCGTCGTATGCCTCTATGTTTACGGGTTTGAATCCCGCTGGAAATTCATGATCCAGCACCTCATCGGTGAAACATAGGGGGTGTGCGGTGCCCCTGGTGTGCCGTGATGTTCGAATATTTGGCGTGTTGCATTGCTTTGAAGAGCTTGCTTTCTCGGCCCGTAGATGGACCTAACTGGGCCATCCTTTTGATGTGAATCCTTATGCGGATCGCGTATCGGCTTGTGTGCGGTGCCAGTTGCCGCTCTCTTTTTGCCGTGGGGTCGTCCATCCGACCGGGTGGCCTTCTTAATTTTTGATTGTGCGGGCTCTATGGCCTCCTCATCAAATTCGGGCAGTAGCTTTCTCTTTGGGTAGCTCTTTGTTCGGCGAATGTCGCCATATTTGTCTGCGGTGTTGAATACTCTGCTCCATCTGATTCTGAGTGCATCTTCCGCTGTTTTGAGCTTCCGCTTCTGCTTTTTCAGGCTACGCACAGTGGCGACGAGCCTTTTCTGGAGGTTATTTTGTTCCAACAATTTGTCCGGCGTGAGATCGTCCGGACTGTTGTCTTCGCCGGGGACGGGTTGTTTATCCAAGTTGTCTTGTTCGGACGATTGCTCGATAGCATGTTCATCGTCCATCGGTTCGCCCTGCTCTATGGCTGGGTCTCTGTTGAGGCGGGACTTGGTTCGGCGTTTATGTTGCCGTTTTGACTGCTTTTCGAGGGATTTATCCTTCGTAGCGTCCCGTTGTTCCTCGTCTTCATTTCCTTTAGGTGTATCCACCATGTATACATCGTGGGATGAGGTGGTTGTCCAGCATCCTATAGGCGCTGGTTCATGGTTGTCTCCTACATCGTCGTCCATACCGTCGATGTCTTCGGAGTCGAAATCGAGCACGTCGTGTAAACTTTCGACAGTGGCTACGAAGTGGGTGGTGGGTGGGCGTTGAATTTCTTCGTCGTCCGCATCCCAACCTTCCTGTCCGTAGTCCGGCCAGGGCTCTCCGGATAAAGAGAGAGACTTTAGTGAATTCAGGATGTCGCCAAAGGGCGAGTGCTGAAAGATGTCCGCGGCGGTGAACTCCATGACCGGCGCCCAATCGGATTCGATTGGCAGGGGCGCGGAGGGTTCGGAGTCCGGAGAGGAGTCCGACACCCTGGAGTCGAGGTCTTCGCAAAGGACAGGGATGGAGTTCGGCTCAATCGCCATAGAGATCGTAGCCTCTGAGGCGGTGTCCAGCCACTCGTCCTTGATCGGGGAATCCGGCTCCGGATTAAGGGTTGGAGCGGATGCTGGTGCGGCCTCCAGGGCACTGTTCGGCTGCAGATCTAGATCATGCCCATCGAGACAGTGCGGCTTGCTTGGCTGTGGCTCGAATCCGTCGAAGATCAAGTCTCCGCGGACATCGGCCGTATAGTTCAAACTTCCAAATCTGACCTGATGGCCAGGGGCGTGGCTTTCGATCTGCTCCAGATGGCCAAGTGAATTGCCCCGATGCAAAGCCGCCGAATCGAAGATCTGTCCGGGAGAAAAGTCTCACCTGGACGCGTCGTTGTTGATGATCGAAGGAGCCATCGGGCCTATCGGTGGCGACACAGAGGAACTCTCAATGAAAGCACCAATGTCGGTGTCAAAACCGGCGGATCTCGGTAGGGGTCCCGAACTGTGCGTCTAGGCGGATGGTAACAGGAGACAAAGGGACACAATGTTTTACCCAGGTTGGGCCCTCTCGATGGAGGTAATACCCTACTCCTGCTTGATTAATATTGATGATATGGGTAGTATAAGAGTAGATCTACCACGGGATCAAGGAGGCTAAACCCTAGAAGCTAGCCTATGGTATGATTGTTGTTAATCCTCTGGACTAAAACCCTCCGGTTTATATAGACACCGGATAGGTTAGGGTTACACAGAGTCGGTTACAATGGTAGGAGATCTACATATCCGTATCGCAAAGCTTGCCCTCCACGCCAAGGAAAGTCCCATCCGGACACGGGACGAAGTCTTCAATCTTGTACCTTCATAATCTTGGAGTCCGGCCGTGATGATAGTTTGGCTATCCGGACACCCCCTAGTCCAGGACTCCCTCAGGGCCCACATGCATGTTTTATCTACTTTTGTTTTTTGCTTTGCTATTACACATGCTATTGGAACTTTTCTTTGGTTCACTCAATTTCTGCCAGGCGAAGAACATGGCCGAGATGGAGGTTCAGACGACACGGTTGTCCATGGTGTCGACCTTGGAGGTGGGAAAACATGTTGACTAGTGCGTATGGGCACAAAGTGTACAGGTAGAAAAAGGCTCTCTATGGGCTGAAGCACGCCCCTCAGGCTTGGTATGATACACCGAAGGATTTCTTTATCAAAAAGGGATACAAGCCTGATTCCACTCTATTCACATGTTCTTATAATGGCGGTCTTTTTGTTTGTCAAATATATGTGGACGATATTATCTTGAAGTACTAACAATGCTTGAAGTGTTGAGTTTGGGAGAATGATGTCTAAGAAATATAAAATGTCCATGATGGGTGAGCTGGAATTCTTTCTCGGATTGCAAATCCGTCAGCTGGTCAATGTGAAATTCATCTATCAGGAAATTATCTGAAGGACTCTCTAAAGAAGTTCAAAATGCAAGATTCCAAAGGAATAAAAAAATCCAATGCCAACAAATGATCTTCATGATGGACATGTGAACAGTAAAGATTATGACCCGAAAGCTTATCGTTCTATGATTGGTTCTCTGCTTTACATATGTGCATCCCAACCTGACATTATGTTGATTGTTTGCATGTGTGCATGTTTATAAGCTGCACTGAAAGAATCACACCATCTCGCTGTTAACCGTATTCTTAAATATTTGGCTCACACCCCGCCTTGGGTTTATGGTACCCCAAGGGAGCCCAGTTTGATCTAGTGGGATATTTAGACTCATTATGCTGGGGCTGATACGTCCGAAATATACCTACTTTTCCAAACACTTTTACTCTTGTTTTGGAATCTAATTTGCATGATTTGAATGGAACTAGCCCGAACTGGCGATGTTTTCAATAGAATTGATCTGAAGTTACTTTTGTGCAGAAATAAAAGTTCTCGGATTGAGCTAAAAAATTACAGAGAATATTTCCAGAACATATGAAAAATATTTGCGAAGAGAACTACTGGAGGGGGACCACCTAGGAGCCACAAGCTCTATCGGGGAGAACTGATCGTGTCCCACGAACACCTACGGGACCTGGGTCCCTTGTGGTTCGGAGGGGGGCGGAGATTGCACAAAGAGCGAATCGAAGTGATGCACACGAGCAGATTTACCCAGCTTCGGAGCTCTCCGGAGAGATAATACTCCTACTGCTGCTTTGTGGATTATCTTGTGTTCTTGCTAGGGAGCAATGGGAGCTACAAAACCTAGCCTGAGTGTGGTCTCGTTTGAGTAGAATGAACTAAGCCGGAGCTGAACCGAACCCTTTCTACGTTGCACTTGGGCCTCCTTTTATAGGCACAAGGGGTCACCACATGTGCCAAGTAGACAAGGGTAAAATAGTAAAAACATAGGTAGGTACACCGCTCTGTACAGTGTACAGTAATCTATACCTAACTCTGACGGCAAGGGACAAGAGTCATCAATGCCCGTCTCAGTCGCCCGAACAGTGTAACAGGGACCGTCAAGTGCGCCTCCGTTTGCCATGATGGTACCCTATCAGCGCCGCTTATCGCTGCTCCCCGCTGGCTGCACAGCCCGTCGACACGCGTGCTTGGGAGAGCCCCGTGGTGACACGTTGGCGGGTGAGCTGGAGTGGAGATGAAGAGAGGTCACTTGCCGCGGCGAGTACTTTGCCGCGGCAAGGTTCTTGTCGCGCTCGGGAGCTTATCGCTCACCAAGCCTTCCGCAAGCTCCTCTTGCCGGGCCTTGTTCCTTGGCGCTACCGAGTGGCCTTCCGGCAAGCTCTTCTTGTCGGGGTCTTGATTACTTTGTTCTTGAATGGCTCCAAAGGAGCATTTGAGATCTTAGCGGTCATCAGGCCAGCCCTACCATGGGCGCTGTAATCGTCCGTGCGAAGTTCGGGATACTAGGGTACCCCTACTCTAGTACACCGACAGGAGCCCCCGGGCCTGGGCCACACACGGCGCCAAGCTCTGTTGGGCCAGGCCCAAAACAGTGCACGGGCACGCGTGGTCTGGGTCCAAACCAAATCCACTCCGGCTCCCGGGTCTGGGCCATACACGGTGCCGAGCGCTGTTGGGCCAGGCCCAAAACAGGGCACGAGCACGCGCGGCCTGGGTCCAAACCAAATCCACTCCGTATCCGCCGCATTCCCCCGTAACGACACGCGTCAATTGCGGCGTCGTGGGGGAAGTGGGCGGCGTGCGAGGTCACCTCATCCGTGGCCTCGGTTCTGCATCCCCGCCACGTGGTTCCCATGCTCTTGGGGTCGCGGACGGTGGAAGTGGGAAACTGGGCCGTTGCGAGCAGAGGCAGCAGGTCGGCCCCGATTCCCTGCTCTCCCTACCTGGCGCGCCAAAGATGTCGGGGAGAACTGATCGTGTCCCACGAACACCTACGGGACCTGGGTCCCTTGTGGTTCGGAGGGGGGCGGAGATTGCACAAAGAGCGGATCGAAGCGATGCACACGAGAAGATTTACCCAGCTCCGGAGCTCTCCGGAGAGATAATACTCCTACTGCTACTTTGTGGATTATCTTGTGTTCTTGCTAGGGAGCAATGGGAGCTACAAAACCTAGCCTGAGTGTGGTCTCGTATGAGTAGAATGAACTAAGCCGGAGCTGAACCGAACCCTTTCTACGTTGCACTTGGGCCTCCTTTTATAGGCACAAGGGGTCACCACATGTGCCAAGTAGACAAGGGTAAAATAGTAAAAACATAGGTAGGTACACCGCCTGCGGTGTACAGTAATCTATACCTAACTCGACGGCAAGGGACAAGAGTCATCAATGCCCGTCTCGATCGCCGGAACGAGGTAACAGGGACCGTCAAGTGCGCCTCCGTTTGCCACGATGGTAGCTGTCGTCGCCGCTTATCGCTGCTCCCGCTGGCTGCACAGCCCGTCGACACGCGTTCTTGGGAGAGCCCGTGGTGACACGTTGGCGGGTGAGCTAGGCGGAGATGAAGAAAGGTCACTTGCATGGCGAGTACTTTGTCATGCAAGGTTCTTGTCGTCGCTCGGAGCTTATCGCTCACCAAGCCTTCCCGCAAGCTCCTCTTGCAGGGGCCTTGTTTCCTCGGCATACTGAGTGGCCTTCCGGCAAGCTCTTCTTGCCGGGTCTTGATTACTTTGTTCTTGAATGGCTCCAAAGGGCAGCTGAGATCTTAGCGGTCATCAGGCCAGCCTGCCGTGGGCGCTGAATCTGTCCGTGCACGAGTTCGGGATACTAGGGTACCCTACTCTAGTACACCGACAAGCTGGGGTGCGCCCACGGAGAATATTTCCAGAACATATGAAAAATATTGGCGAAGAGAAAGGGGGGCACCTAGGAGCCACAAGCTCAGGGGGTGCACCCACCCCCTAGGGCATGTCGTGTGAGCTTGTGGGCCCCTAGAGCCTCCATTTGCCCTAAGTCCAACTCCATAAGTACCGTATTGCGGAGAAAAAAATTTAGAGAGAAAGTATCATCACGTTTTACGATATGGAGCAGGCGCCACCTCATGTTCTTCGTAGGGAGGGCTGGTCTGCAGTCCGTTCGGAGCTCCGGAGAGGGGGATTCGACGATGTCGTCATTATCAACCATCCTCCATTAACAATTCCATGATGGTCACCACCGGGAGTGAGTAATTCCTTCATAGGCTTGTTGAACAGTGATGGAGTTGGAAGAGATTTGTCATGTAATTGAGTCAATTTGTTAGGGGTTGATCCCTAGCATCCACTATGTTTTGAAATTGATGTTTCTATGACTTTGTTATGCTTAATGCTTGTCACTAGGGCACAAGTGCCATGATTTCATTTTTGAAAACTTTATGTTTTCATGAATATATTTGAGTTGTCGATCCTACCTTGCTAGTTGTATGCACCTATTACGTGTTATGATCCGCATAACCCGAGGTGACAAAAATTGGGATTCTTTTCGGTGATTAGCGTAGTATGAGGAGTTCATGTATTCACCATGTGTTAGTGCTTTGTTCCAGTTCTCCATTAAAAGGAGACCTTAAGATCCCTTAGATTTCCTTATGGACCCCGCTGCCATAGGAGGGTAGGACAAAAGATGGCATGCAAGTTCTTATCATAAGCACGTATAACTATATACAGAATACATGCCTACATTATATTTCAATTGGAGCTATTGTGTGTCGCTCTAGGTTGTGACTGTTATATGATGAATATCATCCAACACAATTATCCATCGCTGATCCAATGCCTATGCTTTTCGCATAATTATCTTTGTTAAGTTAATTCCGTTGCTGTTGATGTAACAATTTACTGTTGTTCCTCTTCCTGTTACTATTGCCACTTTGCTACTAAACACTTTTTTGCAGAAATATAATTTCCTAGGTGTGGTTGAATTGACAACTCAACTGCTGAGGCTCATAAATATTCTTTGGCTCCCCTTGCGTCGAACCAATAAATATGGGTGAAATACTACCCTCAAAGACTGTCACGATCCCTTATACTTGTGGGTTATCAAGACCTTTTTCTGGAGCCGTTACCGGGGATCATAGCTCTATTTATTGAGTTCACTTGGGATTTTACACTATGAAGAATCTGAAAGACACTAAGACTAAGATCATACACTCTAAGACGAGGGGAGGTAAGGAACTACCATCTAGCTCCGCACTTGATTCACCTTTCGTTTTGAGTAGGCTTGTGACACCACCACCTGTTATTCATTCTTATATGTCGCAAGTAATTGATGATACTAATTCTGCTCTAAATGAAACTTGTGATGATGCTAGTACTTTGCTTGATAATACTGTGCCACTAGGTGAATTTCTTGATGAACAACTTGCTAAAGCTAAAGAACTTGAAACTGATGAAAATTATGATTCACCTATTATGCCTAGCTCTCCTACTAGAGTTGAGATACCTTATGGTTATGTTATGGAAGGGGAGATAGCTAGATAATTTCTTGGTTGTTATGATATATATGATGTTAAGAAATTACTGAGTAAGCTGAAAGAAAAATCTATGATGGAGAAAATGAAATATGATCCTAATTTTTTCTACTTCTCCTATCTTTGTTACCGGTAAGGATAATGAATTCTCCGTTGATCCTGAGTTAAGTACTTTAGTTGAATCTGATCCATTTCATGGTTATGAAACTGAAATTGTTATGGCACACCTTACCAAATTGAATGATAGAGCCACCGTATTTGCTCATGAGGAAAATCTTCGCTATTACTATATTCTTAAGGTGTTTCCTTTCTCATTAAAGGGTGATGCTAAGAAATGGTTTAATACTATTGCTCCTAGTTGTGTGTGTAGTCCCCCAGGATATGATATATTACTTGTCTAAAAAATATTTTCCTACTCATAAGAAACAAGTTGTCTTACATGAAATATTTAACTTTGTGCAAATTGAAGGAGAGAATCTCCATCAAGTTTGGGGGAGGCTTCTCCGATTACTTAATGTTTCCTGATCATCCTCTTAATAAAAATGAAATACTTGATATCTTTTATAATGGACTAACCGATGCTTCTAGGGACTACCTAGATAGTTGTGATGGTTGTGTTTTCAGGGAACAAATTATTGAATAGGCTAAAGAACTATTGAATAATATATTGAGAAATGCCGATGATTAGACCCATTCTGAGCCACCACCAAATCTAACTCCAAAGAAGAGAGGTATTCTATTCCTTAGTCCTGAAGATATGCAAGAGGCAAAGAAATCTATGAAAGAAAAGGTATTAGATATGAAGATGTTAAGAACTTACCTCCTATTGAAGAAATACATGGGCTCGACACCCCGACACAGGTAGTAGAGGTAAATTCTTCTTTGAGATTCGATGAAAGTGATATTCCTTATAATAAATCTGCTAGTCAATGCCTGGATGAATTCGATAATTACATTGTTAAGCAAGAGCATTTTAATATGTATGTTAGCAACAAATGAAACATAATGCTTTCATGATTGATCATTTGAGTGATTTGATGTTTATAATTGCTAATGATGTTAAGCTCTTAAGTAAACATTCATCCATTGTTCATACTCAGCTAGAACAAATAGCTAAGTCACAGAATGATTTTCTTAATGAAATGAACCATAAAATGAATGATCGTGATGTTAGAGTTGTGACTAGAGGTGGTAGAATGACTCGGGAGCCTCTATACCCTTAAGGTCATCCTGGGAGAATTGAGCAAGATTCTCAAAGAATTAATGTTGATGCCCCTAGTTCATCGAAGAAGAAAAAGAAAAGGAAAATTGATAGAACTTTGCGTGCTTCTAGTGAACCAGTGATAGAAAAACCTTCTGAGAACCATAATGATGTTTCTATTTCTGATGCTGAGACACAATCTGGTAATGAACATCCACCTAGTGATGATGATAATGAAAATGATGTTCATGTTGATGTTCAACAAGATAATGATAAGGAATCTGATAATGTAGAAATAGAACCTGTTGTTGATCCTGAGAACCCACCTCCTAAGAATAAAATATATGATAAAAGTGATTTCATTGCTAGGAAGCATGGTAGAGAACGAGAACCTTGGGTTAAAAAACCCATGACTTTCCCTACTAAACTTGCCTCCACACGCTAAATACGTGAAAGATATTGTCAATAATAAAAGAAAGATACCTGAAGCTAAAATTTCCACCATGCTTGCAAATTATTCTTTTAAGGTTGGAGTACCTAAGAAGTTAGGAGATCCAAGAATACCTACTACACCATGCTCCATTAAAATAAGTTATGTTAAAACTACTTTATGTGATTTTGGAGCCGGTGTTAGTGTTATGCCTTTCTCTTTATATAGAAGACTTGATTTAAATAAATCTTACACCCACTAAAATATCTTTGAAAATGGTTGATAAATTAATTGACATACCTATTGGAATTTGTGAGGATGTGCCCGTTGTTGTTGCAAATGTTACTATCTTAACAGACTTGGTTATACTTGATATGCCCAAGGACGAAGCTATGTCATTATCCTTAAAAGACCCTTTTTAATACTATAGGGGTTGTTAATTATTGCAACAAAAGCAAGGTTACTTTTCATGTAAATGGTAATTATCATACGGTTTATTTCCCGAGGAAACAAGTTTGGTGAATAGTATCAACAACGACAACAACGACAACAACAACAAGAACGACAACAACAACAACAACAACAACAACAACAACAACAACAACAACAACAACAACAACAACAACAACAACAACAACAACAGCAACAACAACAACAACAACAACAACAACAACAACAACAACAACAACAACAACAACAACAACAACAACAACAACAACAACAACAACAACAACAACAACAACAACAACAACAACAACAACAACAACAACAACAACAACAACAACAACAACAACAACCAACAACGACAACAACGACAACAACGACAACAACGACAACAACAAAAACAACAACAACAACAACAACAACAACAACAACAACAACAACAACAACAACAACAACAACAACAACAACAACAACAACAACAACAACAACAACAACAACAACAACAACAACAACAACAACAACAACAACAACAACAAATACTTTAGTCCCAAACAAGTTGGGGTAGGCTAGAGGTGAAACCCATAAGATCTCGTGACCAACTCATGGTTCGGGCACATGGATAGCAAGCTTCCATGCACCCCTATCCATAGATAGTTCTCTGGTGATACTCCAATCCTTCAGCTCTGTCTTTCGGCGAATAGTATCAACATTTTGAAAAATTGCTACAATCACTATTGGAGGTTTCAAATTTCCTCTTCCTTCACTCAAAAAAGAAATATGAAACTCTTATTGTTGGGGATATGCATATCCCCATTGAGGTAACTTAGTGTTATAGGAAGATTGTTTGGTTTCATGTTACTCAAAAATAGTATGTTAATAAGACTTGATCAACCTTATTACTGGATTCTTTTTGAGGGGCATGTGGTCGATGAATTCAATAAGCACAACCTATTGTACCTGCTATTTGCTCTATGTTATTTAAAGTTTAATAAAGTAGAAATGCCATGATTACCCTGTTTTCTGAATTTTCCATGGAATAAAAAATGTCCTAAAAGTAAAAGTTCTCTGAATGACCTGAAAATTTAGTATGATTTTTCTGTAATATTTGAGAATTTTTGGCACTGAACAAACCCTAGGGGGCGCACCTGCGAGCCACAAGCTCACACAATGCGCCTACCCCCAGAGCGTGCCTAGTGCGCTTGTCGGTCCCACAGGGACCCGCTCACTTATTCCAGCCGCCCATTGCCTTCTCCTACCTCATAAAAAATCACCACTGCTTTCAAACCCGTGTTCTTTCTCATTCCCGTGCAATTTTTGATCTCATTGCTCGGAGCTCCATTTCTGAAACTGTCTTGGGGGATTACTCCCTGGTATGTTACTCCTCCAATGGTCCAATTATTTTTTGTTTTAGTGCTTTATACTTTGCAAAATTTTGCTACTATGGTGACCTTGTTTTTGAGCTTGCATATTGAATTTGTATGGTCCAAAGTAGTTTTGATGCATGATGTAGCCTCTAGACACTTTTGGGAGAAGTTGCTATCAATTTTGTTAAGTTTTGTTCAATTTTATTTGGATGGACAAAAAAAATAGAAATTTATCATCGAAAAGGAAAATGTTTAGGAAGATATTCTGTCGGGGGTTGGGTGCAACATATGCCAAGGGATGGCTTATCATGGTGGGAGCGAGTAGAACGTTGCCGGTGCCCGGAAGCGGGATGAGGCGTAGACACGAACACCGGCGTACTTTACCTAGGTTCGGGGCTCTCCTAGGAGATAACACCCTGATACGTTCATTTTGCGTCATGCTTTTATATCGATATTTATTGCATTATGGGATGTTATTACACATTATGTCACAATACTTATGCCTATTCTCTCTTATTTTACAAGGTTTACATAAGGAGGAGAATGCGGCTGGAATTCAATGGAAAAGGGCAAATATTACAGACCTATTCAGCATAACTCCAAAAGTCCTGAAACTCCACGAAAGTTATTTTTGGAAATAATAAAAAATATTGAGCGGAAGAAATACGTCAGGGGGCCCTCCACCTGTCCACGAGGGTGGGGGCGCGCCCTACCCCCTGGGCGCGCCCCCCTGCCTCGTGGGCTCCCTGTTGACCCTCTGGTGCCCATCTTCTGCTATACGAAGTCGTTCGTCCGAAGAAAAATCATAAGCAAGCTTTCGGGACGAGACTCCGCCGCCACGAGGCGGAACCTTGGCGGAACCAATCTAGGGCTCCGCCAGAGCTGTTCTACCGGGGACAATTCCCTCCGGGAGGGGGAAATCATCGCCATCGTCATCACCAACGCTCCTCTCATAGGGAGAGGGCAATCTCCATCAACATCTTCACCAGCACCATCTCCTCTCTGTAGCGACCCGACCTCAGACGGTCAAGCCTCTGTGTTGCTGTGCCATCCCTGGATCAGTATGCTGGCACACACAGTACATCAATGTATATATCAAAGTGCAATCACATGTATAAATAACGTAAAACTGATATATACCTCATAAGTCACAGCGGAAACAAATAGTCGGGTGTGGAGTCCCATCAACGCCATCGGCAGGTTGAGTGTAGACCGTAACCCTGTATCGTAACTCTTACTCGTCGAAGAAAGTATCCTGCAACATGATACGTTGCAGCCGTGTAGGTCAGTACATTGAATGTACCGGCAAGATCACAACATGAGAAAACAGATGGTAAAACTATACTATATGCAATATGGCTTTGTGGCTCTGTGTCTGAGTTTTGTTTGCGTAAAAGCTGGTTTTATTTTCCCTACATCAAAGGAATAAATGAAGTCTGTACTATGGAGTTTTCTATCATGACATGGTTCCGCCAACCGATGTCTCATAGCCCAAATCATCATAAGTTGCCCACAATTAAGTTATCGATCCGGTGTTGAGAGTTCGAGATAGATCCAAGTCCAGATTCTCAAATTGTCCGTAATCGGGACACGGCTAATCGATTAGGTTTTAACCCTCTGCAGAGGTTTGTACACTTTACCCGCAAGATTCGATCCCTCTTTTACGTTCTCGCACTTGAGTGTTTGAGAACAAGATGACCAAACATGGTCTTCCAAAGAGTTCCTCGACCACCGTCCGGTACTCATCCCATCCTACCGTAGTTCTACATCTGCTAGTACCGCCCCAGCCAGAGTCACAACTAAGGTCAACCAAGCGAGCCCATAATGACTTGCGGTTGCAGGTAAGCTTCGGGCATGAAGTATTCTTCCGTCTCCTTGAGTCGGGTGAAGCTTTCCGCAAGATGTCATGGCGCTTCTCCATGCATCCCGCCAACCACTTTGGTTTCTCCAGGGTGCCCGTCAACCATCCTTCACCCAGTAGTGTGTATTGAATTCTTGTCTCGAGTCTTGAAGTCTTGAGGCCTTGAAGATGCAGTCCTTGCAGATGCCATCATGGAGTTGTCGTCATTGACGTAGAGTCCTCCTTCTTCACACCACTCGAGCACTCATACCAACCCGTCTACTATAGCGTAGCATTAAAATAAATGACGTCCCGGGCTTGGTAACAGGGTGATGGGTTCCTACCTCATGTATACTACTCAACTACAAGAATCAATAACACTACTGGAGGGTGGTTGCAAAGATGCCACTAAATGCTATAAAACATAGGTACGAAAGCATGGTCAAAGTGAACTTGCCTTGTTGACGATCTTCGAAAACTAGGGACTCGTGGTAGCAAACTTCGCACTCCGGAAATTCTACCGAGGCAAACAATAACCATAATAAGCACAAAGCATATGATCAGTTAACATATCATCATAGTAACATAACACACCAAAACAAACGAATCAAAAACCCAAAAAGAAAACTCGAAGAAATCCAACTCAAAGTTTTCCTACTTCAAGCAACAACTAGAAATAGTTTTACATAACAAAATTTTCTCAACATAACCTAAGCATGGGTCTATGTTAACTTAACAGAAAAGAATGCATTAAGCAACTAGGAGCAAAAAGAATCAATTTAAAATCTATTATAAAACTCCTATTAGGCCTAATTCAATTTCTATTAAGAAAAATAAAATAAAAGTTTTATTTATTATAAATAAAAGTTCATCCTATAAAGTGACAGAAACTATCCTAGAATAATCAATCACATGTAAAAATAAATTTATTTACTAATTAAAACAATAGGAAAACAGTAGCTAGTTAATTAATTAGGATTAACAAGATTCTGCTTAAAACTATTTTTATTAATCCTAAAATACCCAAATTAATTTCTCTGATTTGGCAATGACAAAAAAAGTTGGTACAAAAGAATCATCCAAAATAATTTTCCTAACTCATTTTATAGCAGATTTACTATTCTGACTAAAACTAAAATAAAGCAATTTTAAATAATTTTGACATAGCTAATTATATTTTCTACAGAAACTATAAGAAATTTTCAGACCAACAAAAAAAGAATCACTAAAAAATATGAAGTAGAATAAAAGATATGAATTTTTCAAATCTGAAACTATTCTGCTAAAAAAACGAAAATAAAGAAAAATGGGCTAAACGGGCCTAACTAACGCACTGTGCGTAATATAACTAAACGGGCCTAGGGTTTAAATGAATCGGGCCGATCTAAATAAAAAAACCTAACTTAAAAATAAACCGGACTAACCGGAGCGAACCGGGTTTATTTTAAAAGAAACATACCCCTTGGGGTTCTAATCTCGCCGCACAAACGAGATCGGACGGCGGGGAGAGGTCCGTGGCTTACCGGAGTTCGACGGCGGCGGCTCGGCTCGGGCGATGGTTCAGCGACTCGGGGTCGGGGCGCCGGCGGAGGTCTCCGGCGGTGCAGGCGAGGGGAGTCCGGGTGGGGTCGGGCGAGCTCGGGGTGGCCGGGGTGGGTCGGGGCGGTGGCAATGGCGGCGGCGGCGCTCTCGGGCTCCGGCGAGGCCTTGCAGGGAGAGGGAGTGGTCCGGCGATGGGGAAATGGGGTGAGGGGGAGGGCTTTTATAGGGCGGGCGGCTCGTCTTGGAAGCGAATCGGGAGGATCGGGTGGATCCGGAGATCACGGGATCTCCGGCGAGCGGCGGCGCTCTCATGCGCGAGGGGGCGAGGGGGAGAAGGAGGTGGGGGCCCGCCTATCAGCGAGAGGGAGGGATAGGGGTGCGGTCAGGTGGCCGAGCGGAAGGAGGTTCGGGCGAGGGGGAGAGCGGGCTGGCTCGCTGGGCTGGCTCGGCCGTTGGCTGGGCCGGTTCGGTGGGCCGCCGGGGTGGGTCGCCAGTCTTTGGCTGGGCGGTCTCGGCTGGTGGCGCTGGATTTTTTTCCTTTTCTATTTTTTTTTGAAAATAAAAACAGAGTTATAAAATATAAAATATAAATATTTTATATAGGACATATATATATATATCAAAATGATCGGGAATATTCCCTATCATTTGAACATTTTTCCAGAGGCAAAATCCAAACTTTATAAAATTCATTTTTTTCAAAATTCAAATAAAACTCAAATTTAAAAGGGTTTTCAAGATACTTTCAAATGACTTTCAATTTGATTCTTTTTAACCTCCAACTCATATTTCATATAATTGAAGAAGTCATTTTATCTTCTCTCATGAAAATCATAGAGTTGCTTAAAGCTTTGAATTTGAAATACTTTCAGTTGAAATTCAAATCCTTCCATAACCCTTTTCATTCCAAATGGAAGAAGTCATGTCATCTTCACTCTAGGGTTTGGTGTTGGAATGAACTTGTATTCATTGAGATCCAAAAAGGGCAAAGGGGAAAGTTTGGGAAAGTCATTTCATTCCCTCTCATTCAACTTTCAAAAGTTTCAAATTCCACTCAATTTCACTCAATCACTAAAACAAACAATCAGACAACAAGCATAGTTATTTATCTAATATAACATTCCAAAATTTAGAATTTTGGGATGTTACAAACCTACCACACTTAAAATGAATCTCTTCCTCGAGATTCGAAGAGGCAGCAAGAAAAGGTTAGGGTTTGGGGGTCTTCCAGCAAATCCGTCGATCGGAATGGTCTAGTGTGCTACCACACTTAAAAGCAGGGTTACGGTTCCAATAAACTCAGATACTTCCTCTGGAGTGTTGACAATGTATCTCTCTTCACATATCTTACAATAGCTCCTTCATTAACGCTCTTCTGTCAGAAGCATAGAGTTTTCCTCCAAGTCTTGGGTTGGTTCGTCAAAGTTGAAGTTCGTCCGAGACTGGATCTTCTTAGCTGATAGGCTCGTGTCCATTCTAGACAACTATCGAAATACTCATGGTGGTCTACAATTTATGGTTTCTCCTGCAGAAAAAGGGTTTGGGTTGAACCTCACCGTATAACCTACGATTGGCAATGGTTGCCTGTAAAGGGGTTCCATCGTCCTACCATTCTATGGTTTTATGGCTTATCGCTTCGACACTCTTCTAGGGTTTTCGAGGCTCTCTGATTTTCCATCAACATATGATAGTTCATGATAGAAGTCTTCGGTATGGGGGCCAATCCATCCAGTACTTGAATCATTACCACATACGTAAACAGTGAATCACGTATTCTAACACTTGGGCATACTCACAAGCATTGCAGAATTTCTCTTGTTCTCGAACTGGGTTCGAGTAAATCCATGGTTTCTGCAAGCCAAACGAAACATCTCTCGTTACTTCACCATTCTCAGGTTTTTGTGTGACCTCCTACGAAACGTATGCTGATTGAATCACCGATTCTTCCAAATTTCTTCCTTCATCAAGGTTACATCTGTTCCTTTTCAAAATCCTGGGCCTGTGGGTTATGGCCCACTTTAGCTCTTGTACAAGCTTAATTCATCCTTCCTAGGATTCCATATTTCAACGTTACATCTCCTGTAAATCCAATAGTACTTCTTCCTTCATACTCTTGTGGTGACGATCATACAAAACTCCAACTTATTTTGGTCCAGCTCCCTTCTATGGACCGTCATGAATAACACATTTCTTCCGTCATTTATCCGGTGGCTTTACAGAGTACTACGACACCAAAGAAAATGAACTAGTTTACCCATAAATCTCATTATTTTCAGATCAATCTTTTATTACATCCTTAACCAGCTTTCGTGAATCCAAATTCCAAAAGTTTATTACAATGTCGCCACCCACATGGTTCGGTATGGTCAGACATTACTTCCAACTTTATTCATTTATCTTCCTCGAGGATTCTTCTGTCCCACTGGAATTGTGCGACATGCGCCTTGAAATCTTCAATCTTCTGTTTCATCATGGTGGCCTTGAGCTTCACCTCCATCATCTCTGCATGCACTTCGCTTAGGTATTCCTGAGTATAACGGAGTCTTGCTTCAAGTATTTCTCCGATCTGGCGTATGGCTTCCATGGCTGCTTCACGAACAGCACCGAAGAAAGTTGCTTGTGGCACACGTGAAATGAAAAAGTACTGCCCCATCATCTTTGGGCAAACTCCTTTCACATGGTGGAGGTGTACCTCCACATACCAAAGTTCCACTCCCTTTTGCATGAAGGGGTAGCCTTTGTAGACTGCATCTCCTTCAAGGTGAATATGCTTCATCATGTCCTTCAGGATTTTCGGGTAATCATGATCACTTGTCAGGGTCATGATTGTTTCCGGACCTTTAAGGAAGGACTCATAAAGGGTCGTCATCTGCAGTTGTGAAACAAAAATGGTGCTCAGAATAAGGTGCATATCTCCTGGGGCACACATTCATATCATCCAATCAAAACTTCAAACTCAATTTCCAATTTCCCGTTTATGCATCACAACTCACTTTCTTCCATGTTCATCCCGAATATTAATTTCCATGATAAAATATGACAACTCCTTAAAGCTTTGCAGCATGTGACATTACAACTTTATTGAGTCATGAACTATTATAATCTGTGAGTAATCTATTACATAACTCAACTCATCGAACTCATGAAAATGAAATTGCTTTCTACTACTCTTATTATCCATATCAAAATTCCAACTACTCAACTCCAGCTTTCATCTTGTCGGGACATTTAATAGCATAATGTCCTGCTTCCTTGCAGCGAAAACAAATGACTTCCGACATGTCTCGGGGCTTCTTTGTGATTATGTAGGCTCCTTGGATTCTTGGCTTCTTTTCTGGACATTTACTAGTGAAATGACCTAAATCCTTGCACCTGTAACAAGTGATATGACTTAGGTCCTTCTCTGCAAAAATTGTGTTGTTCTGGGGTTGCCTTTTTTTTCTCTTCCTGGATTTCTCTGTAATGATCAGAGCTTCCATTTCCGAGGGTCAAACTTCACTTCGCTGTCGGAAATATCCGGATACTCTTTTCTTTCCTTGGTGCAATACTGCGAAAAGTGTCCTTCTACTCCACATGAATAGCAGGCATTGGAGTAAAATCTGTTGAGGCCTTCTCCATCAGGGTCTTCAACACCTTCCTTCATCATAGGTTCTTTCATAACTTCTCGGAGGGCTTCTTTCATTCCTTCTTCCTGCTCCTGAATAGTTTGTTGCACCATGGGGTAAATGTGACACTGAGTCGGGTAGTGGGTGGTTCCTTCACACAAGAAACAAGTCATCTGACTAGTTGGGCATTCCTCGGCTGGGTGTTTCTCCTCACAATGAGGGCATCCATCCTTGTGTTCCTTCTGGGTGTGTCCTATTTCTCCGCAAATCTTGCAGGCACAAAGTTTATTTCTTGGTGTATCATGGTGCTTCCGGATAAGACGAGATCTTGTCAGAGTCTTCTTGAATTCTTCCCAAGTCTTTGCTCCATTCCATCCCTGTATAGCTTGATGCATCTGCCACCATGTTGCAGCACTTCCTTGAAAGTACTGAAGAGCGTATTGGACCACATACTTCCTTGAAACCAAATTGCTCCCGAAGTGATTTTCCATGTTCTGCATCCATATCTCTGCCTCCGGCTGAGTCTTTGGTCCAGAGAATATCAGTCCAACTTCATTCATCATCTATGGGGTTCAAAAGTTTTGGGATGATATATGAGGGAGGTGGGGAGGGATATACACACAATACAAACAATAGTTTTTGAAGAAACAAGTTTTACTTTGTGGCTGTCGGAAAACATCAAACAAATGACAGCTCACAAATCGTTGCATCTAACGTAGGTGTATAACAGGGTTTGGTCTTCTAAAGGTCAAATAATTCTTCAGATCCTTCAAGTCTTCGGAGTCTTCAACTGTTGTAGCTTCTAATACATGGTGAAATCCTCTTTACTCTGAAGAGGTCATCAGTTCTCCGATATCAAATCCTTCTTGGAGCGTCTTCAGTTGATCCTCCGGGTGATCAAAGGATAAGGGGTATATTCTAACTATTTGAGGTGAGAGTGCCAGAAGAGATGAGAAGTAAGAGTTTTTTTGTAAATAGAGTTTTTGAGATATCCTGTCCTAGGGCTTTCCGGTTTGTAGGGGTCACGTCCCTGAGTCAACATGTGCTCGATACCATTTTCAGAGCGACCCGACCTCGACGGTCAAGCCTCGTGTTGCTGTGCCATCCTCGGATCAGTATCTTGGCACACACAGTACATCAATGTATATATCAAAGTGCAATCACATGTATAAATAACGTAAAACTGATATATACCTCATAAGTCACATGAGGAACAAATAGTCGGTGTGGAGTCCCATTAACGCCATCGGCAGGTTGAGTGTAGACCGTAACCTGTATCGTAACTCTTACTCGTCGAAGAAAGTATCCTGCAACATGATACGTTGCAGCCGTGTAGGTCATACATTGAATGTACCGCAAGATCACAACATGAGAAAACAGATGGTAAAACTATACTATATGCAATATGGCTTTGTGGCTCGTGTCTGAGTTTTGTTTGCATAAAAGCTGGTTTTATTTTCCCTACATCAAAGGAATAAATGAAGTCTGTACTATGGAGTTTTCTATCATGACATGGTTCCGCCAACCGATGTCTCAT
Source organism: Aegilops longissima (assembly GCA_021605205.1). Classification (NCBI taxonomy): domain Eukaryota; kingdom Viridiplantae; phylum Streptophyta; class Magnoliopsida; order Poales; family Poaceae; genus Aegilops; species Aegilops longissima. The sequence goes on along the minus strand of CM038679.1, from coordinate 17,060,754 downwards.
AGCCCAAATCATCATAAGTTGCCCACAATTAAGTTATCATCCGGTGTTGAGAGTTCCGAGATAGATCCAAGTCCAGATGCTCAAATTGTCCGTGGCGGGGACACGGCTAATCGATTAGGTTTTAACCCTCTGCAGAGGTTTGTACACTTTACCCGCAAGATTCGATCCCTCTTTTACGTTCTCGCACTTCAGAGTGTTTGAGAACAAGATGACCAAACATGGTCTTCCAAAGAGTTCCTCGACCACCGTCGGTACTCATCCCATCCTACCGTAGTTCTACATCTGCTAGTACCGTCCCAGCCAGAGTCACAACTAAGGTCAACCAAGCCAGAGCCCATAATGACTTGCGGTTGCACAGGTAAGCTTCCGGGCATGAAGTATTCTTCCGTCTCCTTGAGTCCGGGTGAAGCTTTCCGCAAGATGTCATGGCGCTTCTCCATGCATCCCGGCCAACCACTGGTTTCTCCAGGGTGCCCGTCAACCATCCTTCACCCAGTAGTGTGTATTGAATTCTTGTCTCGAGTCTTGAAGTCTTGAGGCCTTGAAGATGCAGTCCTTGCAGATGCCATCATGGAGTTGTCGTCATTGACGTAGAGTCCTCCTTCTTCACACCACTCTCGAGCACTCATACCAACCCCATCTACTATAGCGTAGCATTAAAATAAATGACGTCCCGGGCTTGGTAACAGGGTGATGGGTTCCTACCTCATGTATACTACTCAACTACAAGAATCAATAACACTACTGGAGGGTGGTTGCAAAGATGCCACTAAATGCAATAAAACATAGGTACGAAAGCATGGTCAAAGTGAACTTGCCTTGTTGACGATCTTCGAAAACTAGGGACTCGTGGTAGCAAACTTCGCACTCCGGAAATTCTACCGAGGCAAACAATAACCATAATACGCACAAAGCATATGATCACTTAACATATCATCATAGTAACATAACACACCAAAACAAACGAATCAAAAACCCAAAAAGAAAACTCGAAGAAATCCAACTCAAAGTTTTCCTACTTCAAGCAACAACTAGAAATAGTTTTACATAACAAAATTTTCTCAACATAACCTAAGCATGGGTCTATGTTAACTTAACAGAAAAGAATGCATTAAGCAACTAGGAGCAAAAAGAATCAATTTAAAATCTATTATAAAACTCCTATTAGGCCTAATTCAATTTCTATTAAGAAAAATAAAATAAAAGTTTTATTTATTATAAATAAAAGTTCATCCTATAAAGTGACAGAAACTATCCTAGAATAATCAATCACATGTAAAAATAAATTTATTTACTAATTAAAACAATAGGAAAATAGTAGCTAGTTAATTAATTAGGATTAACAAGATTCTGCTTAAAACTATTATTTTATTAATCCTAAAATACCCAAATTAATTTCTCTGATTTGGCAATGACAAAACAAAGTTGGTACAAAAAGAATCATCCAAAAATAATTTTCCTAACTCATTTTATAGCAGATTTACTATTCTGACTAAAACTAAAATAAAGAAATTTTAAATAATTTTAACATAGCTAATTATATTTTCTACAGAAACTATAAGAAATTTGCAAACCAACAAAAAAAGAATCACTAAAAAATATTAAGAAGAATAAAAGATATGAATTTTTCAAATCTGAAACTATTCTGCTAAAACAGAAAAACAAAAATAAAGAAAAATGGGCTAAACGGGCCTAACTAACGCACTGTGCGTAATATAACTAAACGGGCCTAGGGTTTAAATGAATCGGGCTGATCTAAATAAAAAAAAACCTAAATTAAAAATAAACCGGACTAACCGGAGTGAACCGGGTTTATTTTGAAAGAAACATACCCCTTCGGGGGTTCTAATCTACGCCGCACAAACGAGATCGGACGGCGGGAGAGAGGTCCGGTGGCTTACCGGAGTTCGACGGCGGCGGCGGCTCGGGCGGCGATGGTTCCGGCGACTCCGGGGGTCGGGGGCGCCGGCGGAGGTCTCCGGCGGGTGCAGCTGGCGAGGGGAGTCCGGGTGGGGTCAGGCGAGCTCGGGGTGGCCGGGTGGGTCGGGCGGTGGCAATGGCGGCGGCGCTCTCGGGCTCAGCGAGGCCTTGATGGGAGAGGAGAGGTCGGCGAGGGGAAATGGGGTGAGGGGGAGGGCTTTTATAGGGCGGGGGCGGCTACGTGCGCGGGAAGCGAATCGGGAGGGGATCGGGTGGATCCCGGAGATCACGGGATCTCCGGCAAGCGTCGGCGCTCTCGTCTTGTGGCGAGGGGAGAAGGAGGTGGGGTCCCGCCTGTCAGCGAGAGGGAGGGAGAGGGGTGCGGTCGGGTGGCCGAGCGGAAGGAGGTTCGGGCATTATAAAATATAAAATATAAATATTTTATATAGGACATATATATATCAAAATGATCAGGGGAATATTCCCTATCATTTGAACATTTTTCCAGAGGAAAAATCCAAACTTTATAAAATTCATTTTTTTCAAAATTCAAATAAAACTCAAATTTAAAAGGGTTTTCAAGATACTTTCAAATGACTTTCAATTTGATTCTTTTTAACCTCCAACTCATATTTCATATAATTGAAGAAGTCATTTTATCTTCTCTCATGAAAATCATAGAGTTGCTTAAAGCTTTGAATTTGAAATACTTTCAGTTGAAATTCAAATCCTTCCAAAACCCTTTTCATTCCAAATGGAAGAAGTCATGTCATCTTCACTCTAGGGTTTGGTGTTGGAATGAACTTGTATTCATTGAGATCCAAAAAGGGCAAAGGGGAAAGTTTGGGAAAGTCATTTCATTCCCTCTCATTCAACTTTCAAAAGTTTCAAATTCCACTCAATTTCACTCAATCACTCAAACAAACAATCAGACAACAAGCATAGTTATTTATCTAATATAACATTCCAAAATTTAGAATTTTGGGATGTTACACTCTCAAACCCTAGTTCATCTCTTGTATCCAATTCTTGTCTCTAAGTCCGGGATTGGTACCTCTAGGTTGCTAGTAGTGTTGATTACTCCTTGTAGTTGATGCTAGTTGGTTTATTTGGTGGAAGATCATATGTTCAGATCCATTATGCATATTAATACCCCTCTGATTATGAACATGAATATGCTTTGTGAGTAGTTACGTTTTTTCCTGAGGACATGGGAGAAGTCTTGCTATTAGTAGTCATGTGAATTTGGTATTCGTTCGATATTTTGATGAGATGTATGTTGTCTATCCTCTAGTGGTGTTATGTGAACATTGACTACATGACACTTCACCATTATTTGGGCCTAGAGGAAGGCATTGGGAAGTAATAAGTAGATGACGGGTTGCTAGAGTGACAGAAGCTTAAATCCTAGTTTATGCGTTGCTTCGTAAGGGGCTGATTTGGATCCATATGTTTCATGCTATGGTTAGGTTTACCTTAATACTTTTGTTGTAGTTGTGGATTCTTGCAATAGAGGTTAATCATAAGTGGGATGCTTGTCCAAGTAAGGACAGCACCCAAGCACCGGTCCACCCACATATCAAATTATCAAAGTACCGAACGCGAATCATATGAACGTGATGAAAACTAGCTTGACGATAATTCACATGTGTCCTCGGGAGCGCTTTTCTCTATATAAGAGTTTGTCCAGGCTTGTCCTTTGCTACAAAAAGTATTGGGCCACCTTGCTGCACTTTATTTACTTTCGTTACTTGTTGCTTGTTACCAATTATCTTATCACAAAACTATGTGTTACCTGTAATTTCAGTGCTTGCAGAGAATACCTTGCTGAAAACTTATCATTTCCTTCTGCTCCTCGTTGGGTCTGACACTCTTACTTATCAAAAGGACTACGATAGATCCCCTATAATTGTGGGTCATCAAGACTCTTTTCTGGCGCCGTTGCCGGGAAGTGAAGCGCCTTTGGTAGGTGGAATTTGGTAAGGAAAAATTTATATAGTGTGCTGAAATTTACTGTCACTTGTTACTGTGGAAAGTAATCCTCTGAGGGGATTCTTCGGGGTATCTTCACCCCGACCTGTAGAGCAAAGAGTTGCTACTCAACCTACTGAACCTACTGAAAAAGAAAATGTCCACTTTGGAATTCCTTCGGGTATGCTAGAAAAACTGCTAGCTAATCCTTTTGCAGGAGAGGGAACAAAGCATCTTGCTGAGCACCTAATCTATGTGGATGAAGTTTGTGGATTATTTAAGCTTGCAGGTATACCCGATGATGTTATTAAGAAGAAGGTCTTCCCTTTAGCTTTGAAGGGAGATGCATTGACATGATATAGGCTATGTGATGATACGAGATCATGGAACCACAAACGATTGAAATTGGAATTTCATCAGAAATTTTATCATATGCATCTTGTTCATCGTGATCACAATTATATATATAATTTCTGGCCTTGCGAAGGAGAAAGCATCGCTCAAGCTTGGGGGAGGCTTAAATCAATGTTATATTCATGCCCCAATCATGAGTTTCCAAGAGAAATAATTATTCAAAGTTTTTATGCTCGGCTTTCTGATAACAATCGCACCATGCTCGATACTTCTTGTGCAGGCTCTTTTAAGATGAAGACTATTGAATTCAAATGGGATTTATTGGATAGAATTATATGCAACTCTGAAGAATGGGATCTCGACGAAGGTAAGGAGTCAGGTATGGCACCTAAGTTTGATTGTGTTAAATCTTTTATGGATACCGATGTTTTCCGTAAATTTAGCACTAAATATGGACTTGACTCTGAGATAGTAGCTTCTTTCTGTGAATCTTTTGCTGCTTATGTTGATCTTCCTAAGGAGAAGTGGTTTAAATATCATCCTCCCATAGAAGTAAAAGTAGCCGCACCTATTAAAGTTGAAGAAAAGACTATCACTTATAATGATCCTATTGTTCCTACTTCTTATGTTGAGAAACCACCTTTCCCTGTTAGGATAAGGGATCATGCTAAAGCTTCAACTGTGGTCTGTAAAAGCAATATTAGAACTTGTACACCTCCTGAGCAAATTAAAGTTGAACCTAATATTGCCATTGTTAAAGATCTCTTTTCTGATAATATCGATGGGCATGTTATTCATTTCCATGATGAAACTGCTAGAATTGCCAAACCTTGTGCTAAAGATAAGCATAGACCTGTGGTAGGCATGCCTGTTATTTCAGTTAAAATAGGAAATCATTGTTATCATGGCTTATGTGATATCGGTGCTAGTGCTAGTGCAAGTGCAATACCTATTGACTTATACAAAGAAATTATGCATGATATTGCACCTACTGAGTTAGAATATATTGATGTCATAATTAAACTTGCCAATAAAGATACTATTTTACCAATGGGAATCGTTAGAGATGTTGAAGTCTTGTGTGGGAAAACTAAATATCCTGCTGATTTTCTTTTTCTTGGTTCTCCACAAGATAGCTTTTGTCCCATTATTTTTGGTAGACCCTTCTTGAACACAGTTAATGCTAGGATAGTCCGTGAAAAGTATGTCATTACTATTGGCTTGGGTGATATGTCTCATGAGTTTAATTTCTCTAAATTTAGTAGACAACACCGTGAAGAGGAATTGCCTAGTAAGGATGAAATTATTGGTCTTACTTCTATTGCCGTACCTCCTAGTGATCCTTTAGAACAATATTTGCTAGACCATGAAAATGATATGTTTATGAATGAAAGAAGGGAAATAGATGAAGTATTCTTTAAACAGGAACCTATCCTGAAACACAATTTGCCTGTTGAAATCCTAGGGGATCCTCCTCCACCCAAGGGTGATCCCGTGTTTGAGCTTAAACCGCTGCCTGATACTCTTAAATATGCTTATCTTGATGAGAAAAAGATATATCCTGTTATTATTAGTGCTAACCTTTCAGAGCATGAAGAAGAGAGATTATTGAAAACTCTGAATAAGCACCGCGCTGCTATTGGATATACTCTTGATGATCTTAAGGGCATTAGTCCCACTCTATGTCAACACAAAATAAATTTGGAGAAAGATGCCAAACCAGTTCGTGATCATCAATGACGGCTAAATCCTAAGATGAAAGAAGTGGTAAGAAAGGAAATACTAAAGCTCCTTGAGGCAGGTATAATTTATCCCGTTGCTGATAGTTAGTGGGTAAGTCCTGTCCATTGTGTTCCTAAGAAAGGAGGTATTACTGTCGTTCCTAATGATAAAGATGAATTGATTCCACAAAGAATTATTACAGGTTATAGGATGGTAATTGATTTCCGCAAATTAAATAAAGCCACTAAAAAGGATCATTACCCCTTACCTTTTATCGATCAAATGCTAGAAAGATTATCTAAACATACACATTTTTGCTTTCTAGATGGTTATTTTGGTTTCTCTCAAATACATGTGTCAGCCGATGATCAATCAAAGACCATTTTTACTTGCCCTTTCGATACTTTTGCTTATAGACGTATGATTTTTGGTTTATGTAATGCACCTGCTACCTGTAGAAGATGCATGATGGCTATATTCTCTGACTTTTGTGAAAAGATTTCTGAGGTTTTCATGGACGATTTTTCCGTCTTTGGATCCTCTTTTGATGAGTGCTTGAGCAACCTTGATCGAGTTTTGCAGAAATGTGAAGAAACTAATCTTGTCTTGAATTGGGAAAAGTGCCACCTTATGGTTAATGAAGGTATTGTATTGGGGCATAAAGTTTCTGAAAGAGGTATTGAGGTTGATAAAGCCAGGGTTGATGCCATTGAAAAGATGCCATGTCCCAAGGACATCAAAGGTATAAGAAGTTTCCTTGGTCACGCCGGATTTTATAGGAGGTTCATTAAGGACTTCTTAAAAATTTCTCGGCCTCTGACTAATTTATTACAAAAAGATATACCATTTGTCTTTGATGATGATTGTGTAGAAGCATTTGAAATACTTAAGAAAGCTTTGATCTCTGCACCTATTGTTCAGCCACCTGATTGGAATTTACCTTTTGAAATTATGTGTGATGCTAGTGATTATGCTGTAGGTGCTGTTCTAGGGAAAAGAGTTGATAAGAAATGAAATGTTATTCAATATGCTAGTAAAACTCTAGACAATGCTCAGAGAAATTATGCTACTACTGAAAAAGAATTCTTAGCAGTTGTATTTGCTTGTGATAAGTTCAGACCTTATATTGTTGATTCTAAAGTACCTATTCACACCGATCATGCTGCTATTAAATATCTTATGGGAAAGAAAGATGCTAAACCTAGACTTATTAGATGGGTTCTCCTGCTACAAGAATTTGATTTGCATATTGTTCATAGAAAGGGAGCTGAGAACCCCGTTGCAGACAACTTGTCTAGGTTAGAAAATGTTCTTGATGACCCACTACCTGTTGATGATAGCTTTCCTGATGAGCAATTAAATGTCATAAATACTTCTCGTACCGCTCCATGGTATGCTGATTATGCTAATTACATTGTCGCTAAATTTATACCACCTAGTTTCACATACCAGCAAAAGAAAAAGTATTTCTATGATTTGAGACATTACTTTTGGGATGACCCACATTTTTATAAAGAAGGAGTAGATGGTGTTATTAGACGTTGTGTACCTGAGCATGAACATGAACAGATCCTACGCAAGTGTCACTCCGAGGCTTATGGAGGACACCAAGCTGGAGATAGAACTGCATGAGGTATTGCAATCCGGTTTTTATTGGCCTACACTCTTCAAGGATGCCCGTAAGTTTGTTTTATCTTGTGATGAATGTCAAAGAATTGGTAATATTAGTAGACGTCAAGAAATGCCTATTAATTATTCACTTTTTATAGAACCATTTGATGTTTGGGGCTTTGATTATATGGGACCTTTTCCTGCCTCCAATGGATACACACATATTTTAGTTGCTGTTGATTACGTTACTAAGTGGGTAGAAGCTATTCCAACTAGTAGTGCTGATCATAACACTTCTATTAGGATGCTCAAAGAAGTTATTTTTCCGAGGTTTGGAGTCCCTAGATATTTAATGATTGATCATGGTTCACATTTTATTCATGGTGCTTTCCGTAAAATGCTTGCTAAGTATGTTTTTAATCATAGAATTGCATCTCCTTATCACCCGCACTCTAGTGGTCAAGTAGAATTGAGTAACAGAGAACTCAAATTAATTTTGCAAAATATTGTTAATAGATCTAGAAAGGATTGGTCCAAGAAACTGGATGATGCATTATGGGCCTATAGAACTGCATATAAAAATCCTATGGGTATGTCTCCATATAAAATGGTTTGTGGAAGAGCATGTCACTTACCTCTCGAACTAGAACATAAGGCTTATTGGGCTATTAAAGAGCTCAATTATGATTTCAAACTTGCCGGTGAGAAGAGGTTATTTGACATTAGCTCACTTGATGAATGGAGAACACAAGCCTATGAAAATTCCAAATTGTTTAAAGAAAAAGTTAAAAGATGGCATGACAAAAGAATACAAAAGAGTGAGTTTAATGTAGGTGATTATATATTGCTACACAACTCCCATTTAAGATTTTTTGCAGGAAAACTTCTCTCTAAATGGGAAGGTCCTTACGTTATCGAGGAGGTCTATCGTTCCGGTGCCATAAAAATCAACAACTTCGAAGGCACAAATCCGAAGGTGGTGAACGGTCAAAGAATTAAACATTATATCTCAGGTAATCCTATAAATGTTGAAACCAATGTTATTGAAACCGTAACCCCGGAGGAATACATAAGGGACACTTTCCGGAACGTTCCAAACTCCGAAAAGGAATAGGTATGTGGTACGGTAAGTAAACCGACTCCAGAACAGTTCCAATGGCAATATTTCTCCGTCTTGGAATATTTAGAAATATAGGAAAATTAGAAGCAGTCCGGGAAGGACACGAGGCCTCCACGAGGGTGGAGGGCGCGCCCCCTACCTCGTGGGCACCTCGTGTGCTCTCCGGACTCTGTTTTCTTGCACGATACGTATTTTGTTCGGTAAAAATTCATTATATAATGTCCCGAAGGTTTTGACCACCGTATCACGCAATTATCCTCTGTTCTTGTTTCGAGCTGTTTTCTGTCAGGGTTGTCAAGGCCGGGCATCATGTCGTCCCCCTCCTCCAACAATGGTGACAACGATGTTTGGCTAATGAAGATAGAGCTGAAAAGGCAAGAACCCATGGAGATCAACAAAGATGAAGGGATCAAGAAGGCCACGGAGGACCAAGTTCCAGCAACAGAAGACATCCTTCAACTTGATCACAATCTTCTTACCCCAACTGAGATCGAAGCTTTCAAGATGATTGAGTTAGCTCATATACAAAACAAGTATCTGACACGTGAAAATATTTTGTTGAAGGAGCATATCGTTGCACTCAAGGGCATTAACCGCAAGCTTGAGGACCTCTTATGCTCGATGTGCGACTATCCATCATCACCTCCACCTTCTTCACCATCAAAGGAGACATAATCACATGGGTATGGGCACTCCCCTTGGCAACTGCCAAGCTTGGGGGAGATGCCCCGGTATCATATCACCATCACACTCCTATCTTTACCTTTTTCTTAGTTCGATCCTTTTAGTAGTATCTCGATCTAGTAGAATAAAAGTTTTGGTATGATCTAGTTTTGAGTTTTGCTTTTTGATCCCTCTACGTAATCGAGTCCGTGAGCTATATAATAAAGATTAGTGTTGAGTCAAGGGCTTGATTATTTTGCCATGATCTTGAGTGAATAAAAGAAAAGAGAAAATAATAAAAAGAAATAAAGAGATCATATTGATCTTATGGAGAGTAATGACTTCATATAGAAAGAGTATGATGATTAAAAATTGTTGAGAGTTGACAAACATAGTTTTGGTCATCGTTGCAATTAATAGGAAGTAATAAAGAAAGAGAGGTTTCACATATAAATATACTATCTTAGACATCTTTTATGACTGTGAGCACTCATTAAAATATGACATGCTAAGGAGTTGATGTTGGACAAGGAAGAAAACGTAATGGGTTATGTTTTCTTATATCTAAGATAAAGTATATTGTCATGGATCATCCAACATGTTGAGTGTCGAGGGTTTGTCACGGCAGATGTCCTTGTGAAAGGACTTAGTCATGGAGCCATCGCTATGGGTTAGCTTAAAGGGGTTAAAGCGGACAAGGGACACAAGAGAGTTTTATACTAGTTCGGCCCCTTAAGATGAAGGTAAAAGCCTACGTCTAGTTGTGATGGAATTGATGGGGTTTCGATGACCAGGGAGCGAATACGCTTTGCCTGAGTCTCGAGTTGTTGTCTGTTGTCCTGATCCGCCGCCGGGTCGTCCCCTTATATACATGGGTGACACCCGTCGGTTTACAGAGTCCCGAGACCGGCTCATAAACGTGTCCGGTTCGGTCTCTGCTCTTTCTATCTTACCATACAAGTTACATACCAATACCGGTTCACGGTTGCAGGCCTTAAACCGGTTCTGGGCCATGGGCCCATACCTAACATTCCTATCTGCCTCTATGGGCTTCTAGCATACTCAACTACTGATGAAGTTAACCCGGCCTGTCCTGGCCGGTTTACGCTCAGTAGTAATATCCCCAACATTAGGCCCCAGATTGATTTGAACAGGTTCATGTCAATCCTTAACAGAAACTTCATCTTCAACATCTTCTCCTAAGTTGGTAAACCGCCATGACATCATCTTTTTAGATCTCGGCAAACCGTCGTGATGTCATCTGTTATAAAGAAATTGTATATGATATATCCTCATTAATAGGTCTCCAACTATCGAGGCGACAGCTGCGCCTCACTTCCAAATTCATGGCCCCTTGATTTTCAGGCCTGACACTTATCTCCTGCCTTTATAAACAGGACCGAAGGGTCATTTTCTTTTTCCCCCTCGTGCCTCTTCGCGTCGTCTTCCTTGTGCCGCTCAGCTTCGGGAGCTCCGCCGCCGCCGTCAACCTCCGACCGTCGTCTCTGCTCCAACCTTGGCTGCTGCATCACCCTGAACGCATCAGAACACTGTGGCTCTCTTCCGCTTCTTCCTCAGCTCCGGTAAGTTCTCTGCTCTTTCCGCTACAGATCTGTTCTAGGGTTCCCGAGTTCTTCGGTGTTCATCAATGCAGATCTTTGTTCATATGATAATCCTGATAACCTCCTGAATATCTGCTCTGTATAGTGGTAGCCTTTAGCCTCTGTTTCCATTTATGCATCTCAAAATAGTAGATCTTATCCAAACCTTCGCTCATTGATCCGGTACTGCGTCTTAGTTTTTGAATATATTTCCCTTTTCTGACCTGCCTCAGATCCGAAACCACAACATAATATTGTGAAACCTGTTTTTCATTCACTTACTCATCTATAACCTTGAGTCTTCGATGCATAGACTAGGCGGTTTAACTATACAGAAAAGTTGATAATCCGGTATATACCATTAGTCCCCTTGTTGAACCACCAATATATTTCCACTTATCACCTCCACTGGTGTACTGACTCCGGTTTATCAATATACTTTCGTCTTGTATCACTGTACAGCTGTCCAACGTGAATCTTAAACCAGAAATTATTATATTGTAGATCTTCATTTCCATGGCCAAACAAGTGTATGAATGCAATTGGGTCCCTTCTCGAGTAACAGAGGAGCAGCTAGACAATCTTGTCAAAACGGGTGCCTTAAGCAAGAAAGATGTCATTCACTGGAGGATCCTTGGCCCGGAATGTCCTCCTACTCCCAAAGACGCAGAAGTTGTTGTTTTTGCCGATCACTTAAGCCGGGGTTTTAACCCTCCCGGTTCAAAATTCTTCCGGGATGTACTTGCCAACTTCCAACTGCGTGCACAAGATATTGGCCCTAACTCTATTACCAACATTTGCCACTTTCAAGTGTTTTGTGAGGTTTACCTTCAAGAGGAACCTTCAGTAGAGCTATTCAGGGACTGCTTTCATTTGAATCGCCGCACAGAGTTCAAAGATGGGCCTAACACATAACTGGGTGGAATGGCGATTCAGAAAAGGAAAGAAGTCACTTTTCCACATGCCAATCTCCACAGTCACCCCAAAGATTGGAACCAGACCTGGTTTTACTGCAAGGACACGTCTCCAATTGATGAAAACCCCCTACCGGGTTACCGTCCTGAACGTCTGAGCAACACACACCCCTTTCCTCAAAGGCTGACTGCTAAAGAAAGAAGCAAATATGCTCCTCAACTATCCAAGCTTAGGGCCTTTATGGCCAATGGTTTAACTGGAGTTGACTTTGCATGCTGCTGGATAAGTTGGAGCGTTTTGCCTTTGAGCCAGCGCCCCGGTTTGATGTGTGAGTATACCGGAGAATTGAATGATGCTCAGCGGCACATTGATATTCAACTGACAGATGACGAAGTCACTGAGGCTGTAAAAAAGATGCTGAATGAACCGGAGGCTACATGTGCTCAAATCGGACTTCCCCCTTTCTGCACCACCAACAAACCGCCAACCGGAAGATTCATACTAGATTCATACTATTCATTTTACCTGAAATTGCCTCTGTCCTGATGTATTCTGGAAAATATGATGTCTTTTTGGCAGGACAATGATCCGTTCTGGAACAAGAAACCTCCGCAAGACAAACCGGCGAAGCCAACCCGCCCAAAGACCAAAGCTGTAAAAAGACCAGCTAATCGGGAGAACCACTGCATCCTCCGATCCACCGGTTGATGATGATGTGGGTAACTCGGATTTTGAGGTAGAACCTGATTCACTTGGTTTATTTTTCATACGCCTTATTGATGATGATTATTGCCAGGACGACGCTGAAGTCAGTCATGCCGATGCTGTAGAGGTAATCATCCTTTCCTCCGATTCAAACCCTTTTCCTTCACCAAAAATCCGTCGGGCAAACCGGAAAATTAAATTTTCTCATCCTGTTGCTTATTTGGACCCAAACTTTCTTGTGAACACACAACAGCACGAGGCTCGCCGCACTATGCGGCACAGCGGCCAGGTAGTTACCTCCGCCGGTTTACCAAACAACCCGGTTCGGAAACGCCGTTCAGAGGTCTCTAATTCTCTTGCCACTCCATGCCCTAAAGTGGGTTGTTTTTGTCAACCTCTTAATCCGTCTGATTCCAATTATCAGGGAACTTCTCATTCATCCTCTGGTGAGTCATCAGCCACCAAGCTTCCACCCCTCAAAACCGTGCTTGGGTAAGCCATATTCTGTTTTACGTCTTTAACATATTAGAGATAATTCCTTATTTGACACTCCCTTAAAATCATGTTCCTTATTTGACACTGGAAAAAATTTCTTCCCTATATGACCTATAGTCTTAATTTCTTTCCTTATATGACACTCTAGTTCATTTTATACACGTGAAAAGACCTTTTTACCCCTGTACATAATGTGACCAGAAATATGTAGCATTGAGCCTAATTAGGGAAAATTCGCCTATGAGAGTGAGCACAGCTGAACATGTTATCTCCTCCATTGGTCTTTTTTGGAATGCATGTGTATTCTGTATTCCTAAGAAAATGGAGGGCGGGCTCAAAATTTACGCCAAGAAAATGAAACGCTTGTTTGAAGAAAAAATATGTTATCTCTAAATCCTTTTGTGCAAATAAACTTAATTTTCCCTAGATTACTACTGGAAACATTTAGTATTCGCTAGTTTTTTTTTTGGATTTTTTAAAATATCAAAATTTGAACCAAAATAGCCATTTTCTTCAAATCCATTCATCCAAATAAGCTCGAACTTTCCCAGATTACTAGAGCAAGGTAGTACTAGCCACTGACTAGAACTAAACTAGTCAAAGTCTACAGCAAACAAATGAAATCAGGCAGAGAAGAAATCTACGGACTAGAAATAAACCAAAGTAGCTAGCTAGCAGCACACTGCAACACATCACTGAACAAAGCATAAATGAAATTAGATAGAGAGTCTAGAGAGAAATTAGACAGAGATGAAATTTAGCGGGCAGGGGAGCCCCAGAGGTCCTCATGCGTTGGGCGACGGCCAGGCAAGCTCCGAAGGGCCTGGGCCCTTGGCGACGAGTTGCCCGCCTCCCCGTTCTGTCTCGACCGACGTGTGCTGAGGTCTGCGCGGTGTGGCGAGCTCCGCGCCTCCGTGGCTGCGGCTGCGCCTGCCCCGGCAGTCCGACCTTGAGGTCAAATGTTTACGTGACCTTGCACGTATGCACTTACGTACGTATGGTGCTCCTCGTGTTGCACAGTTGCATGGTGATGCATGCTGGCGTGTTCCCATATTTAACAAAATGTAGCATGTATCATTTCCACAGATATGCTACTGCAGGTATATAATCTAACCGGAACAATAGCAAATCGATCGGCATGACAATACCGGCATATCTGATGTCACATATGGATAACTCGACTGATTTTTTTGGAAAAACTATTATCTTGTACATATTTATGGTCACATTATACATATGGGTAAAATGGTCTTTTCACGTGTACAAAATGCACTAAAGTGTCATATAGGGAAAAAAATTAAGACTAGACTTCATATAGGGAAGAAAATTTTCTCCAGTGTCAAAAAAGGAACACAATTTTAAGAGAGTGTCAAATAAGGAATTCTCTCTAAAACATATTATGTTAACATATGTTGTACTGATACTTCTTAATTTCTCTCGGAGCCAAGCCCAGACCAAGGAAAAAGGCTCGCCTGAACAAAACGACAGAGTAAAATACCGCTGCTGTACCGGACAAAATACCAGACCCTGAAGAGGCCAATCTTGATGATGTGCTGAATGATCCACCACCACAAGACCATGACTTTGTTGCTGAACAGGCAGAGGTTGACATCACAGGTCCTGTTGATCAGCCGACCAGCTCTACCCGGACTAATAAACCGGCTAGTCCAACAAAGACTGCTGACAAACCGGCGACCCCAGTACCAACCGAAAAAGAAAAAGATGACGACGTCCTTATTACCGGCGTTGGCCGTTCTGAACCGAGTAATCCTGTTGCTTTGTCAAAATATACTACCAAACAGGAATTCTCTGCGGTTGGCAAAGGCGAACGGAATGCTGATTTGTCAACATATGCCGCTCTGGATGCTGAAGATCTACATTCCGGCTATCTTAACCGGCTGTACACCAGCCGTGACTATGAAGTCGTTCTAGTAAAAATGATGAAGGAAAAATATGAGGTAACTTCATATATGATTTACTCCTTGTATTACTTGGTAGCTTTATTAATTCCAATAGCCCCCAAGTGACTGTTTAATATGGCAACTTAAACCGATACTTTAGTTAGTTTTTAATGTAATCCTTCATTCATCTGAACTTTGCTGCCGTAGCCCCCAAGGGCCGGTTCAACTTTATAAAGTTAAACTGGGACTTTTATAGAAGAAAAAATCCTGTAACAATAGTCTTTGAATAAACAGCCATTAGCCCCCAAGTGCCAAGTTGAATACTTGTATTGAGCTTTGGGACTTTGAAAATTTTCTGACAGAGCAAATGTGCATTAGCCCCCAAGTGCCAAGTTGAATACTTGTATTGAGCGTTGGGACTTTGAAAATTGTCTGACCAGATGACTGTCTCGTTGTAGGCTGAGCTGAGCAAAAAGGAGAGTCAAACCGCTGACCTTCAGGAAAATCTTAAATAGCAACAAGACGAAACTTCCAAGGAAAAGGCAGAGCTGACCAGCGCTTTAGGCGCTATGGAGAAACTTAAAGAGGGTTTCAACAAAGAGCAGGCGGATTGGGCGATTGACAAAGCCACTTTAGCGCAAAGAGCTGAAAAAGCAGAAGCCGCTCTTAAACCGGTGGTTGATGAATTGACCAGCGTGAAGCGTGAGGTGCATGCCATGACTACAGCTATATTTGGTAAGTATCCTTGTTCTTCGAGTTGAACAGATCTTGTTATATAGCCGCCGGTTTACTAACCCTTGCAATGATACAGAACTCGATCGCCACTTGGGAACGGATGTGCGGCGAAATTAAAAGCCGCCTATACTTTCATAGAGCAACAGCTGTACCGGTGGTGCACAACGGATTATCTATATTTCTTCCCACAACAATCCGCCGCCCAACTTGATCCAAGATACCCTTAAAAGGTTGTCTATGCTCCCTGCCCGAGTTGAGGAGCTGAAGAAATCTGCTGCTAGAACGGGTGCTTTGGCCGCCCTAATCCGGGCCAAAGCCTGGGTGCCTAACTTTGATCCTGTTGAAGCAGCCCAAGGCTATCCCAGCTTGAAGGAAGACCGGACATAATTTGATGAAGAGGATCTTCGAGCCATAAACCGGGAAGTGTGCCCTCTGGCATGCCAACTGGTTGAAGAGGCGGATCTATCCCACTATCAAGCCCAATATGACAATCAAAATAAGCGAGTTGTTGTTGCACCAATTCCTGAGGCTGAGAACCTTATACCGCCAATCCGTAAGCATACTTACACTCCTGATATTGAACCGTCGCTACGGATCAATGATGAAGCTGTGTTTCAAGCATTAACTGGAATCGACTGGGCAACTGTTGATTTCCAGCCACTGGGTAGGGAGCAAGAAGCTGAACTGGCGCTAGATGATCCGCAATCGTCAGGTCAAGCCGGTGACCAAGCGTGAACTGGAGGCCGGTTTAAACCACTGCATGCTGCGACATGTAGTTGATAAAAAACAATGATCTTTTTGGGCAGTGGAACGCCTTGTAATAAACTAGTTGATATACTTTGTCTGATATGCCTTCGTGCATATTTATCTTCAACTGATGCTTGTTTGATTCATATGTACCCCTATTGTTTCTGTGGTCAAAAAAGTTTAAAACGCCCTGGCGATTTACCACCGGGCGGGTCATGATACCCACATATACAAAAACAAGGGTGATAACTTAGGTTGGAATATATAACAAAATATGGAAATATACCATTCCTACCACCGTCGGGCACGACGTTTGCTGACCAAGCTTGTAGCTGGGCTGATAGCCCAAACTGTGGAGGAGAAGATAGCTCCTGTTAATATAAGATTGATTTACAATGTAAACTGTTTCGGGTTATGATAAACACCGATTTACTCCATAATAGGATGGTAACAGAAAATAAAACCGGGCAAACAGTCTCCGGATTAAGATTTTACCGGTTTTGTCAATTTGTAATTGGCAGTTGAACCGGACTGACAATGGCGGTTTGAAAACGCAACAAAAGTAATGTTTATCAAAAAAGAAAAACAGAATTCGAGCAAAGGCAAAGATAAACCATTGCAAATGAGGCTTTAAGCCGATCAAGAGGCATTACCATGGTCTGACATGACCAAGCCCCCACAAAGGCGTAGCTATGGCTCGAGTCAGTCAGGTCCCCAAATGATGCTTTGGCATTACGCCGATCAAGAGGCGTGGCTATGGTTCGGGTTCGACCAAGCCCCCAAGTGATGTTGTGGCCCTAGGCCGATCAAGAGGCGTAATGATGGTTCATGACCAAGTTCCCAAGTGATGCTATGGCATTACGCCGATCAAGAGGTGTGGCTATTGTTCGGACACGACCAAGCCCCCAAGTGATGCTATGGCTTTGCGCCGATCAAGAGGCGTGGCTATGGTTCAGATACGACCAAACCCCCAAGTGATGCTATGGTTCGGATACGACCAAGCCCCAAGTGATATAATATAAAGCCTTTGAGTGGCTAAAACCAAGGGGTAAACTGGACGCCGCTTTATCAACGAAAGCTCCATGTAACCACACATGATGTAAGAAAACAACAGATACCCCGCTTTAACTAAGGTTCCGGTTTATTGTATTAATCATAATATATACATAGGCATATTATGTACAAAAGCAGAGCCTATAGCTCAAGTATAGTAAGGTCGAAGGTGAGCAATATTCCACGGCCGTTTGGTATCCTCCTCCGATTTACGTGAGTCTTTGCGCTCTCGAACATCGATCAGGTAGTATGTGTGACGCCCTCGATTCAATCGTACACTAATCATGCACGCAAATGTGTACGATCAAGATCAAGGACTCACGGGAAGATATCACAACACAACTCTACAAATAAAATAAGTCATACAAGCATCATAATACAAGCCAGGGGCCTCGAGGGCTCGAATACAAGTGCTCGATCATAGACGAAGTCGGCGGAAGCAATAATATCTCGAGTACAGACATAAGTTAAACAAGGTGCCATAAGATGGCTAGCACAAACCGGGATACAGATCGAAGAGGACAGGCCTCCTGCCGGGATCCTCCTAGGTCACTCCCGGTCGTCGCCGTGGGCTGCACGTAGTAGTAGGCGCCTCGAGTAGTAGTCGCCGAGGCGGTGGCGCTCGGATCCTGGTCTCCATCGCCCGATTGCAGCAATCGAGTAGAGGTAGGAAAAGGGGGGAACAAGGCAACCGTGAGTACTCATCCAAAGTACTCGCAAGCAAGGAGCTACACTACATATGCAAGGATATATGTGTAAAGGCCATATCAGTGGACTGAACTGCAGAATGCCAGAATAGAGAGAAGGCCTAGTCCTAACGAAGACTAGCATCTTCCGGAAACCACCATCTTGCAGCAAACAAGAGGGAGTAGAGTAACATAACGTAAAGTAGCAATAGTGTTATCAACCTCGGCCAGAGATCCTTTCCCGACTCCCTGCGAGAAAGAAATCCCAGAGCCATACTATCCAGTTATCATCACAATCCAATGCTCATATCCATGTCTCATCTCAAGTAACCAGTTCTAGTTGTATCGATCGATACAACTCCAAGCGTCGCTATCAGAGGACAGGCTATCGATAGATGTTTTCACCGCAGGGTGCACCAACTTACCCACCACGCCGCTTAACTCCGCCGGACACACTTTCCAGGTCATGCCCGCCTCGGTCAAACAATACGCCGCAACCCGACCTAGGCTTAATAGAGAGGCCAACACGCGGACTAAACCTATGCCCCGTGGGTCATGGGCCATCTCCCCGAACTCACTGACGCTGCGAGGGCGGCCGAAGCAGACCTAGCCTAACAGCGCTCCAGCCCAATCCGCGCGCGCGCATCCGACGCCGACGTCTAATAAGCTTCGCTGATGTATACGACGCAGAACGCCCATACTTAGCCCACGTGATGGTTAGTGCTATCGGGCCGAGGCCCTCGGATCAAATATCCAAATCGTAGTGGATTAGGAACGCGGTAACAAGCGTAACTCACGAAGATGTGACCCGCTGTTCTGCCTCGAGGACTTGTGGCAAGGGCTAGGAATGCCCGCCACGCCGTAAGTATCTCGCGGGCACCATCCAGTCAACCCGCTCCACATCACTGCATTACACGCTGGTACCCTCGTGGTCGACCCGCCTTTCCAAGTAACAGCGGTAAAAGTCCAAGTAATCGTGAGTCCAAACATCAAGGGAAAACACGAGGAATCACCCCGTGTATTCCACTCAATGTAGTCATCAAGGTGAACATAAGAGGATTCACCCCGAGGTCCACACTTGAGGGGTTGCACGACGAGTCGATCGAAGTGGTTAAAGAGGAAATCACCCTCGATGACCACAACCGGATAACTATACTACAGGTTAATATCGAAGTGTCAGAGAGGTTTCACCCTCGGTACTTGATAGTAACCTAGTAGTGTCGAGCAACTAAGGGAAGTGATGTGCGTGTCGGGGCTGGTCTCGATCCCGCTGATCGGTCTTCAATGATGACGCAGGGCAACTAGGACAAGGTGGGGGTCATCGATGGGTATCTAACCAACCTATGCTAAGCAGTTTAGGATAGGTGTAGGTAACAAAAGCAGGTTACAATAAACAAAGCTATGCAATGTAATAGGAGCAACAATAAAAAGAGCAAAATCTAATGCAAGCAATAAGAGAATGGAATGGGCGATATCGGGATGATCAAAAGGGGCTTGCCTCGTTGCTCGGCAAGAGAGAGGGTCACAAGATCGTAGTCGAATCGCCACCGCAGCTGGGTCGGTCTCGTAGTCACCAAGAGAAGAGGGGAAGAAACAATGAATACACGATAACAGATGCATAACGATGCATGACATGCCAAGAAGCGATGCTAGGCGTGCCCTAACGTGGTAAGAAGGGTCTTGGTTTAGGGGAAGCAATCCGAGGTTATCCGGTTCCGGACGTCTGCCGACAGATGAACCGGAGGAGAAAGTTTGCAGGTTCGATAGGTTAGAGACGCGGTGGACGAACGGACCGCGATCCGGAATCGCCTCGTCGCTCGAGCAACTTTCATGTTGAAAATATTTTAACCGCCACGGATTAAAAGTTATGAATTATAAAAGGTTTTATTAATTTCTGGAATTTTAATTAATTAATTAATTAATTTCGAAAAATCATTTATGACATCAAGATGAGGTCATGCCGACGTTATCACCAACAGGTTGACTAAGTCAACCCCGCCAGTGGGTCCCACATGTCATACACTAATAACTTAATTAACCTAATCGATTAATTAAACTTAGTTAATTAAGTTAACTAATGATTAGCATTAATTAATCCAGATTAATTAGTTTAATTAATTATCCAATTAATTAGCTAATGATTAGGTTTAACTAATCCGAATTAATTAGTTTAATTAATTATCCAATTAATTAATTAATTAATTAATTAGTTAATTATTTTAATTACTTTTAATTCATTTTAAATCATTTTTGATTCTGCTTAAAATAAAACATTTTCTTATAAACGTTTTGGGGTGGGGCCCCTAGTCGGGGCACGTGGCCCAACGGGTGCGGGCGTCATGGGAGGGTGGTGCGTCTGTCTGATCGGCGCGACCTGGCCGGCTGGATGCTGGCGGAGTGGCTGATGCCACGGCCACACGTGCAAGCGAGCGACGCCGGTGTGGGGGGCGACGGAGGCCCGGCGGCTCGGGGAAAAAGGGGGATCGGGGCGTCGGACGGGCGGCGAGGAGTTCACGAACGGGGAGGGGGGAGCGCGGGCTCGGGCGGAGGGGGATCGAGGAGCTGGGGGGTCGGGGCTGCGCCGGGCGCCGACGAGATCGCCGACGGGAGGAGAAGGAAGGGGAGAGGGAGGCGTGGCTGGGCGGGCCGAGCCGACGAGGCCACGGGCCGGATCCGGCTGGGCGAGAGGGGAACGGGGGGGGGGCGTCGGAGGGGACCGGAGAGGGGTCGCCCTGGGGGGACGGCCGGAGCCGGACGACGACGAGGGAGAGGGAGGAGGCGCAGGCCTCACCGGGTTCATGGGGTCTCGGGGCTGGCTTGGTGGAGCTGGGCAGTCCCGGCGGGGAGGGAGGCGGGGAGGCACGCCCGAGGGGCGACGGGGTGGCGGGCGCCGAGGTCCGGCCGGCCTCGGGGGGGGGCGCGGAGGAGGGGAGCTGGCCTGCCCGGGCGGTGTGGAGGAGGAGGAGAGTGAGGCGGGCGGGCCGGGCGGGGGGGAACGGCGGCGAGGGGGAGGGGGCCGCCGGGGGAGGGGTCGGTGGCGCCTGCCCGATCCCGATTGGATCGGAGAGGGAGGGTGTGGGGCGGCGTGGGGGAAGTGGGAGCGAGAGGGGCTAGGGTTTCCCTCGGGTGGGGATAAGGGAGAGGGGGTGGCCTGGCTGGGCGGCCTGGTGGCCCAGTGGGGCTGGCCCAGGAGGGGGGGAAAGGAGATGGGCCAAGGGGGAAGTGGGGAGGGGGGCGGCTGGTTGGGCGGTTGGGGATTATCCTCCCAAATTTCATTTTTCCTTTTATTTTTTTTTTTTGAGAATCAAACAACGCGTAGTTAAATAATGTAACTGTGGGGGTTTATTGCTGCAAACCATCCGGCGTTATAAATCTCCTCCATTACAAGAAATCTCGCCCGAGATTTAGGAGGTAGAAGGAAAGAGGGCGGATATTCATCTCAGAGACGATCCTCGCTCCTGTGTGGCTTCATCTTGAGTGATTTCACCATCGGACTTTGAGGAATTTGATCGCCTTCCGACGGGTGCGGCGTTCAGCTTGGTCGAGAATGCGGACCGGATGCTCTTTATAGGAGAGGTCCTGTTGCAATTCGAAAGCACTTCATGGTCCATCGCCGGATTGGGTCCTTGAAGCAGCGCCGGAGTTGGGACACGTGGAACACATCGTGAACCTGAGAAAGGTTCGAAGGAAGCTCCAGTTGATAAGCCACTTTTCCACGCCTTTCCAGAATAGTGAAAGGGCCAATATAGCGAGGAGCTAGCTTGCCCTTGATCCCGAAGCGGTGAGCACCCTTCATTGGTGTAACGCGAAGATAGGCCTTATCGCCAGGTTGATAGACCATGTCCTTGTGATGACGGTCATAATTACTCTTTTGACGCGACTGAGCAGTCTTGAGATTCTCGCGAATAATGCGGACTTGTTCTTGGCATGTTGGATAATATCCGACCAAGAGTGGACGTCCCCGCTTCGACCAGTTCGGGGGGTTCGCACTTTCGCCCATATAACACTTCAAGGGGGCCATCTTCGACTAGCTTGAAAGCTATTATTATAAGAGAACTCAGCATACGGGAGAGATTCCTCCCATTTCTTGCCGAATGAGATTTACACAAGCTCAAGCATGTCTTCGAGAATTTGGTTGACACGCTCAACTTGCCCTTGAGATCATGGATGAAAAGCAGATCGAAGATAAATGAGTCCCCATAGCTTCTTGGAAACTTGCCCGTAATCTTGAAGTGAATAAGCTGCCACGGTCCGAATCGATAACCAGTGGAATACCGTGAAGTGAAACAATTCGACATATAGAGCGCTGCCACCTGGCTAGCAAGTGATCGCTTTGACCGCCGAAAATGTGCAACTTTAGAAAGCCGGTCAATGACGACAAGAATAGCATCATTACCTTTCGCGATTTGGGAAAACCAAGGACGAAGTCCATTTCAACATGGTCCCATTTCCATTCGGGAATAGAGATAGGCTGCAGAGTTCCCAGAGGCCTTTGATGTTCTGCTTTGATACGACGGCAAACGCCACACTCGTAAACATAGCGAGCAATGTCCTCGCTTCATATTAGACCACCGTAATCTCTCGATTTAATGTCTTGATACATCTTGGTACCGCCGTGGTGGATACATAGAGGCGATCATGAGCTTCTTGCATAACCTTCGAGTCATATCCAGGTTGTCCTGCTTGCAAGGTACCACTAGGCGGCCTTTGAAGTACAAGGCGCCATCATCGCAATAGTGAAGGATGAGGGATTTCCTTTCCGACGCCTTGTTTAAGCTTGTAGACCTCGAGTCGATCCTGCATTGTCTTTATGGTGCCCAAGAGATCGGGTTCAACAGCCGTGGTAAAGAGGGGTCCTGGGGAACAACACGGAGATTCATCTTGCGGAACTCCGGAGAAGGGGAGCGAAGTGCACCGGAGGAACAATATGGAGGTTCAGCTCGCTGAATTCCTCAACAAGTGAGGGCTGAACTTTGTGAACTCAAGGTGGTTGCAGAAGACTTATGCTCAAGGCATCAGCCATCACATTAGCCTTGCTCGGCGATAGGAGATTCCCAAATCAAAGTCTGCAACAGTCTCCATCCATCTCTGCTGACGGAGGTTCAGGTCTGGCTGAGTAAACAGATACTTCAGACTTTGGTGGTCAGTGTAGATCTCGCAACGACACGAGAAGGTAATGTCGCCATCGCTTAGCGCATGAATGACAGCAGCAAGTTCGAGGTCGTGAACTGGGTAGTTCTCCTCGTGAGGGCGAATCGTCGAGAGGCATAAGCAACCACTTTGCGATCTTGCATTAGGACACCGCCTAATCCTTGACGAGAAGCGTCGCAGTAAATGACGAAGTCCTTCTTAGTATCAGGAGGAGCTAGCACTGGGGCAGTTGTCAGCTTGTCCTTGAGTTCCTGGAAACTTTCCTGACACTTATCTGTCCATTGGAACTTGACGCCTTTATGCAATAGATTAGTCAGAGGCCTGGCAATCTTGGAGAAGTTCTCGACGAATCGACGGCAATAGTCAAGAGACCGAGAAAACTTCGACTTGCTTAACGCTCTTCGGGGAGTCCAATCGAGAATAGCCTGAACTCGTTCAGGTTGACGGCAATACCATCCTTAGAAATGACATGCCCAAGATAGGTTACTTCGGAAGCCGAATTCACATTTGGAGAACTTGGCATAGAGTTGATGCTCTCGTAGCTTTTCCAAAGACGAGACTAAGATGTTCAAGATGTTCTTCTTCATTCTTGAATAGATCAGATATCATCCAGATAAACCACGATTTAACTTGTCGAGGTAATCCATGAATATATAGTTCATCAAAGCAGAGAAGGTGGCTGGAGCATTGGTTGCCGAAGACATGACGGTGTACTCGTATGAACCATAACGAGTCACAAATGCGGTCTTGGGAATATCCTCCTCACGAACACGGATCTGGTGGTAACCCAACCTCAAGTCGAGTTTCGAGAACACCGACGAACCAGCCAGCTTGATCATAAAGATCATTGATCCGAGGAAGAGGATACTTATTCGAATGGTAGCTTGATTTATAGGACGGTAGTCTTGAACCAATCGGTTTGTCCCATCCTTCTTCTTGACAAAGAGAGAAGGTGCTCCCCAAGGAGAGCAACTTGGGCGAATGAAACCGCTTTGAAGAGATTTGTCGATTTCTCCTTTAGCTCAAGGAGTTCATGCGCGGCATCTTGTAGGGACGCTTGGCTATAGGAGTGGTGCCGGTTTCAAGTCGATGACGAATTCGACAGCTCTCTAGGTGGGGAATCCTGGAAGTTCTTCAGAAAGACATCTTGGAAATCGCAAACGACAGTGAATGTTTTCAATTCCCTCGAGGGTGCGGCGTTCAATGCATTCAATGCATAGAGCCTTGCCTCGCATTTTGAACAGACGAGCATTGTAGCTACGATTTCATCGAAGGGTGCAGCAGATGGACGGTCTTAGTGGCGCAAACGATTGTCGCCAGATGCGCTTTCAACCAATCCATCCCCAAAATGAGGTCAATGCTACAAGACTTTAACACGATAGGAGAGACAAGGAATTCCATTCCTTCGATTTCAACGGGACGCTGCTGCAAATCATGGAAGTCCGACATTGGCCCGCTGGGTGTGTACTAATAGTGAGGCATTCATGTCTTCGCTTAAGGCCATGCATGAATGCAAAATCTTGAGACATGAATGAATGTGATGCTCCTGAATCGAATAAAACAGATGTGTACTGAATTTACGAGAAGGGTACCCATCACAAGAGCAGTGCTGGTCTTGAGCTTCATTCAGTTCAACGTGGTTGGCCTGAGCTTTCCCATAAGACTTGCCGGTGTTGTTGCGGTTCGTTGTTTCCACGGCCAGCCTTTGGAAGGGCCACCTGATTACGGCTCGTTGCAATCTCTAGCACGGTGCCTCGCTGTCCGCACCAAGCATAAGCCATTATTGGGAGTGGAACAGAGCTTGGGGTGGTGGAGCTGGAAGCTTCGCTGCTTAGTTGTAGGCGACGAGGTGTAGCATAGTTCGTCAAGCGGATGCATTGGGCTGGTACATGCTATTGGGAATCCATATCTTGCGCTTCTGCGAGGACGGGCCCAAGATGAGCCGGTGTCACAGTTGCGCTCGTTAGAGCTCTCGTATTCCTGCAGACCAGTTTCGACATTGATAGCTTTGTTCACCAAGGTGGCGAAATCAGCAAAGTCGCGGCACTAGAAGTGCGAGCTTGATGTCGCCTTGAAGTCCGCCACGAACTTCTCTTGTCTGCGTGCATCGGTTGCAATATCCTCTTCAAGATAGCGAGACAAGTCCAAGAACTCTCGCCGATAGGCTTCAACAGTCTTGTTGCCTTGGGTGAGGTTATGAACTCACGCTTCTTCCGTCCATGACCCTTGAGGAATGAAGCGGCGCGAAGGCAGCTCGAAGTCTCGCCAGTGATGAGTGTCCCAACTGGCAGAGTACGACGGTGGCTGTCCCACCATTGAGCTGCGGGTCCTTCAGAAGAAGGAAGCAAAGGTGACATAGCTGGCAGGGGGTACATTAGCGACTCCATCTCATAGGTGATGTCACGGAGCCAGTCATCAGCATCCAGTGGCTGAGTTGAGCTGCGGTACACGCTGGGGTTCAGGCGTATGAATTCCTGCAGAGTTGTCCCGTTTGGGTGCTGGTTCATATTGGGGCGAGGGAACTGAGCCATCATGTTCTCCATGAACTGGCGATTCATCTCGAGCTGTTGGATCATACCAGCCATGTACTCAGGCGGTGGTGGAAGGTTGGCAGCACGACCACGACCTGCTGGCCTAACCATCCTGCTAATATATAACAGGGGTAGTTCAGCAATTGAGAAGATAAGCAAGAGACAAGAATCATTCATGATGAAACACGATAAAGAAAGCAGATGATGGGAACTACATAGTAGTTGGCATATCTTACAAAAGGAATCATGCATAGAGTTCGATACATAGAGTCCAAGACATAGACTACTACATCATAGGCGGCACGCAGCTCTCATGGCGAATACATCAAATGCTAACAAGCAAGCCTACATCAGTCCCACGCTGCATCGCTGGAGGTAGTCAGAGCCTGAAAGTCAGAAAAGTGCGGCGGTGGATAGTCCTCACGTCGCTGACACGAGGGCCGCGGATACTCTGGTGCTGAATCCGACGCCCGTGTGGCGTGAAAGGGCCAAGGCGCGGAGAGTAGCCTCCCACGTCTGGCCAACCAACTCCCTGGGGCATCACGGTCCTGGCGGGGTAGATCGCAGAACGCGGCAGCTCTCCGGAACGGACAAAGGGGTGCATCAGCGTCAGAGCACGGTAGAGGTGCCGACGGTGATGTACAACTCGTGGCGAAGAGCTCGGTTAGCTCGATCCAGCCCATCGCATGCGTAACAAAGTTCGATGGTGGAAAGGCTCTCGTGACGGTGGTGTAGGCAGCAGTAGTAACCTCCTCACCAACATCGACGCGATAGCAATGTGCTCAAGGGGAGGTGTCCAACTCGATACTCGCACGAAGACGGTCGCAGCAGCATAAGCAGCATCGTGGACTGCCATATCGATGGTCACTCCAACACCATGTGCGGTGTGCAGACAAGAGTGGACTCATACTCCCGAGAGTAGAGGTGGACGATGGCGCGGCATCGCTCCCGGTTGTAGTCCCGGTACTCCTCATAGACGGTGTACTGGGTGCCGGCGATAACCCACATAGGTCATCATCTCGCTAGCACCGCAGTGATCCCGAGGCACCAATGGCCGCCGTGGTGGCGCACGACCTGCCTCGTGGGTTCCATCTGAAAACAAAGACGCTTCAAAGGAGTCAATGACAGGTGGAAATTGTTCAAATACAATTCCAAAAACAACTAAGGCTATATCCATCTTCGGGGTGAATGCGGTCACGGGATCCTAGTGATAGTTAGTAAAATTGTTTAACCCGAGTAGAAGAGAGTTCAGAGCCCCAGAGTAAAGGTCGAGGAGTAAAAGATCCTAATACCACCCAATGGCGACGTGGGCCCGTAAGGCACACAGCCAAGTTAGTAAAAGTTTTGCAATGTCTAGACTCGACTTCGGCCAAGGAGTGTGGAAGGGGGATTCCTACAGCAATGGCTCGATATCAACTTCAGACGCTCGATTCAATCGACACTAATCATGCACGCAAATGTGTACGATCAAGATCAAGGACTCACGGGAAGATATCACAACACAACTCTACAAATAAAATAAGTCATACAAGCATCATAATACAAGCCAGGGGCCTCGAGGGCTCGAATACAAGTGCTCGATCATAGACGAAGTCAGCGGAAGCAACAATATCCGAGTACGTATATAAGTTAAACAAGGTGCCATAAGATGGCTAGCACAAACCGGGATACAGATCGAAGAGGACAGGCCTCCCGCTCGGGATCCTCCTAGGTCACTCCCCGGTCGCCGCCGGGCTGCACGTAGTAGTAGGCGCCTGCAGTAGTAGTCGCCGAGGCGGTGGCCTCTGGATCCTGGTCTCCATCGTCGATTGCAGCAATCGAGTAGAGATAGGAAAAGGGGAACAAGGCAACCGTGAGTACTCATCCAAAGTACTGCAAGCAAGGAGCTACACTACATATGCAAGGATATATGTGTAAAGGCCATATCGGTGGACTGAACTGCAGAATGCCGTAATAGAGAGAAGGCCTAGTCCTAACGAAGACTAGCATCTTCCGAAACCACCATCTTGCAGCAAACAAGAGGGAGTAGAGTAACATAACTTAAAGTAGCAATAGTGTTATCAACCTCGCCGAGATCCTTTCCGACTCCCCGCGAGAAAGAAATCCCGAGCCATACTATCCAGCTTATCATCACAATCCAATGCTCATATCCATGTCTCATCTCAAGTAACCAGTTCTAGTTGTATCGATCGATACAACTCCAAGCGTCTGCTATCAGAGGACGTGCTATCGATAGATGTTTTCTTCCCTGCAGGGTGCACCAACTTACCCACCACGCCGCTTAACTCCGCCGACACACTTTCCAGGTCATGCCCGCCTCGGTCAAACAATACGCCGCAACCCGACCTAGGCTTAATAGAGAGGCCAGACGCCGGACTAAACCTATGCCCCTGTGGGTCATGGGCCATCTCCCGAACTCCTCAAGACGCTATGTAGGGCGGCCGGAAGCGCATCTAGCCTAACAGCGCTCCAGCCCAATCCGCGCCAGGCCGCCCGACGCCGACGCCTAATAAGCTTCGCTGATGTATACGACGCAGAACGCCCATACTTAGCCCACGGATGGTTAGTGCTATCAGCCGAGGCCCTCGGATCAAATATCCAAATCGAGTGGATTAGGAACGCGGTAACAAGCGTAACTCACGAAGATGTGACCCGCTGCCCGCCTCGAGGACTTGTGGCAAGGGCTAGAATGCCCGCCACGCCCGTAAGTATCTCGCGGCACCATCCAGTCAACCCGCTCCACATCACTGCAATTAAGCACGCTGGTACCCTCGTGGTCGCACCCGCCTTTCCAAGTAACAGCGGTAAAAGTCCAAGTAATCGTGAGTCCAAACATCAAGGGGAAAACACGAGGAATCACCCCGTGTATTCCACTCAATGTAGTCATCAAGGTGAACATAAGAGGATTCACCCCGAGGTCCACACTTGAGGGGTTGCACGACGAGTCGATCGAAGTGGTTAAAGAGGAAATCACCCTCGATGACCACAACCGGATAACTATACTACAGTGGTTAATATCGGCGTCAGAGAGGTTTCACCCCAGACTTGATAGTAACCTAGTAGTGTCGAGCAACTAAGGGAAGTGATGTGCGTGTCGGGCCTGGTCTCGATCCCGCTGATCGGGTCTTCAATGATGACGCAGGGCAACAAGGACAAGGTGGGGGTCATCGATGGGTATCTAACCAACCTATGCTAAGCAGCTTTAGGATAAGGTGTAGGTAACAAAAGCAGGTTACAATAAACAAAGCTATGCAATGTAATAGGAGCAACAATAAAAGAGCAAAATCTAATGCAAGCAATAAGAGAATGGAATGGGCGATATCGGGATGATCAAAAGGGGCTTGCCCGGTTGCTCGGCAAGAGAGAGGGTCACAAGATTGTAGTCGAATCGCCACCGCAGCGGCTCGGTCTCGTAGTTCACCAAGAGAAGAGGGGAAGAAACAATGAATACACGATAACAGATGCATAACGATGCATGACATGCCAAGAAGCGATGCTAGGCGTGTTCTAACGTGGTAAGAAGGGTACCGGTTTAGGGGAAGCAATCCGGAGGTTATCCTGCCCGGACGCCCTGTCCGACATGATGAACCGGAGGAGAAAGTTTGCAGGTTCGATAGGTTAGAGACGCGGTGGACGAACGGATCCGCGATCCGAATCGCCTCGCTGCTCGAGCAACTTTCATGTTGAAAATATTTTAACCGCCACGGATTAAAAGTTATGAATTATAAAAGGTTTTATTAATTTCTGAATTTTAATTAATTAATTAATTAATTTCGAAAATATTTATGACATCAAGATGAGGTCATGCCGACGTTATCACCAACAGGTTGACTAAGTCAACCCGCCAGTGGGTCCCACATGTCATACACTAATAACTTAATTAACCTAATCGATTAATTAAACTTAGTTAATTAAGTTAACTAATGATTAGCATTAATTAATCCAGATTAATTAGTTTAATTAATTATCCAATTAATTAGCTAATGATTAGGTTTAACTAATCCGAATTAATTAGTTTAATTAATTATCCAATTAATTAATTAATTAATTAATTAATTAGTTAATTATTTTAATTACTTTTAATTCATTTTAAATCATTTTTGATTCTGCTTAAAATAAAACATTTTCTTATAAACGTTTTTGGGGTGGGGCCCCTAGTCAGGCACGTGGCCCCAACGGGTGCGGGCGT
This sequence comes from Aegilops longissima, assembly GCA_021605205.1. Classification (NCBI taxonomy): domain Eukaryota; kingdom Viridiplantae; phylum Streptophyta; class Magnoliopsida; order Poales; family Poaceae; genus Aegilops; species Aegilops longissima. Next base: position 17,030,684 of record CM038679.1, on the reverse strand, counting down.
CATGGGAGGGGTGCGGCGTCTGCCTCGACTCGGCGCGACAGGCCTGCCTGGGCTGGGCGGCCAAGTGGCCGATGCCACTCACACGCCACTGGCTGGCCAAGCAGCAGCACGGTGAGGGGGGGCGACGGAGGCCCGTGGCGGCTCGGGGAAAAAGGGGGATCAAGGCGTTGGACGGGCGGCGAGGAGTTCACGAACGGGGGAGGGAGGGAGCGGGGCTGGGCGAGGGGGGATCGAGGAGCTGGGGTCGGGTCACGCCGCCGACGAGATCGCCGACGGGAGGAGAAGGAAGGGGAGAGGGAGGCGCGGTGGCTGGGCGGGCCGAGCCGACGAGGCCACGGGCCGGATCCGCCCGGGCGAGAGGGAACGGGGAGGGGCGCACGGAGGGGACCGGAGAGGGGGGTCGCCAAGGGGCAAGACGGCCGAGCCGGACGCCGACGAGGGAGAGGGAGGAGGCGCAGGCCTCACCGGGTTCAAGGGGTCTCGGCGCTGGCTTGGTGGAGCCTGGGCAGTCCGCGGGGGGAGGCGGGAGGCACGCCTGGCGAGGGGGCGACGGGTGGCGCTGGGCGCCGAGGTCCCGCCCGGCCTGGGGGGGGGGAGGAGAGGGCTGGCCTGCCCGGGCGGTGTGGAGGAGGAGGGAGAAGTGAGGCGGCGGGCGGGGGGGGGGGGAACGGCTAGGGGGAGGGGGTCGCTGCCGGGGAGGGGTCGGTGGCGCCGCCTGATCCCGATTGGATCGGGAGAGGAGGGGGTGGGGCGACGGGGGAAGAGGGTGCAGAGGGGCTAGGGTTTCTCGGGTGGGGATAAGGGAGAGGGGGGTGCCCGGCTGGGTCGGGCTGGTGGCCCAAGGGGCTGGCCCTGTGGAGGGGGGGAAAGGAGATGGGCCAAGGGGGAAGTGGGAGGGGGGCCGCTGGTTGGGCCGGTTGGGGATTATCCTCCCAAATTTCATTTTTCCTTTTTTTTTGGATGTAATCAAACAACGCGTAGTTAAATAACAGTAACTGTGGGGGTTTACTGCTGCAAACCATCCCAAGCATAAAGATGACCCGTTGTGTAGATTCTTGCTGACCACAAAAGGTCCTTCCCAAGGTGGGGATAACTTGTGCATATCCGTCTGATCCTATATGAGCCGAAGCACCAAATCTCCTTATTGAAAGGTTCTGGTACTAACCCGGCGGCTATGATAGCGACGCAGATCTTGCTGATAAATCGCCGAATGAGCGGCCGCTATGTCACGCTCTTCATCTAACAGGTCGAGAGCTTCTTGCCGTGCCTTCTCGTTGTCCGCTTCAACATATGCCGCCACACGAGGTGAGTCATGACGGATGTCACTAGGAAGAACCGCCTCCGCTCCATAAACCATGAAGAACGGTGTGTATCCTGTCGACCTATTGGGCGTGGTGTTGATGCTCCATAATACTGAAGGCAGCTCCTCCACCAAACAACCCGGCGTCCGCTGCAAAGGAACCATAAGGCGAGGTTTGATGCCTCTCAAAATTTCTTGATTGGCCCTCTCCGCTTGACCATTGGATTGTGGGTGAGCTACTGAGGATACTTCAAGCCGGATGTGCTCACGTTGACAGAACTCCTTCATGGCACCTTTGGACAGGTTGGTACCATTGTCAATGATAATGCTATGTGGAAAGCCAAACCGGAAAATCACCTCTTTGATGAATTGAAACACCGTGGCCGCATCACACTTGCTAACGGGCTCAGCCTCTACCCACTTTGTGAATTTGTCAACCGCCACCAGAAGGTGAGTCTTCTTGTCTTTGGATCTCTTGAAAGGCCCAACCATATCCAGCCCCCAAGTTGCAAATGGCCAAGTAATTGGAATCATCCTCAATTCTTGAGCCGGCACATGAGCACGTCTTGAGAACTTCTGACAGCCATCACATCGTCTGACCAAGTCCTCTACATCAGCATGAGTAGTTAACCAATAGAAACCATGACGAAACGCCTTGGCCACCAAAGATTTTGAACTGGCATAGTGACCACAATCTCCTTCGTGGATTTCACGCAAAATTTCACAACCTTCCTCAGGAGACACACAGCATTGAAATGCCCCTGACACACTGGAATGATGCAACTCTCCATTGATAATAGTCATGGACTTGGACCGCCGGATTATCTGTCGGGCTAGAGTTTCGTCCTCTGGTAACTCGCCCCGGTTCATATACGCGAGATAAGGAATCATCCAATCCGGGATGACATGAAGAGCCGCCACCAACTGAGCTTCCGGATCAGGAATAGCCAAATCCTCTTCACCAGGGAGCTTGACGGATGGATTATGCAAAACATCCAAGAAGACATTAGGCGGGACCGGTTTACGTTGAGAACCCAATCGGCTCAAAGCGTCCGCCGCTTCATTCTTCCGTCGGTCCACGTGCTCCACCTGATAACCTTTAAAGTGACCTGCAACAATATCCACCTCACGACGATACGCTGCCATAAGCGGATCCTTGGAATCCCAAGTGCCAGACACTTGTTGAGCCACCAGGTCCGAGTCACCGAAGCACTTAACTCGGCTTAGATTCATCTCCTTAGCCATCCGAAGACCATGGAGTAAAGCTTCATACTCAGCTGCATTATTAGTACACGGGAACATTAAGCGGAGAACATAACAAAACTTATCGCCTCGTGGGGAAGTTAACACAACTCTAGTCCTCGAGCCTTCCAATTGCCTGGACCCATCAAATGAATAGTCCAATAGGTGTAATCCGGCTTCTCCTCAGGTGCTTGCAGTTCTGTCCAATCATTGATGAAATCCACAAGTGCTTGAGACTTGACCACCGTCCGAGGTATGTATTTTAACCCATTAGGCCCAAGCTCTATAGCCCACTTGGCAACCGCCGCTTGCTTCCCTGCTAGGACTATATTCCCAAAGAAAGTCGACCACCGTGATGGGATGACCTTGAAATATCTGTTTAAGCTTCCGCTTGCCATGAAAACTCCATACACCAGCTTCGCCAATGCGGTACTTTTGCTTGGACTCAATGAGTAACTCACTGATATAGTAAACCGGAAGTTGAACCGGATATTCCTTGCCTTCCTCCTTGAGCTCCACCACAATAGCCACGTTGACCACCCGAGCATTAGCTGCCAAATAAAACAGCAACGGTTCCTTGTCAATCGGAGCAGCGAGAACAGGCGGATTAGCTAGCTGCCGCTTTAGGTCCTCAAATGCTTCATCAGCGGCAGAGCTCCGCACGGTTATCCGCTTTCTTCAAAGATTCGATACAAAGGAATCGCCTTCTCACCGAGACGGCTGATAAACCGGCTCAAAGCGGCAATCCAGCCTGCCAAGTGATACGTCTCCAACGTATCTATAATTTTTTATTGTTCCATGCTATTATATTACCTGTTTTGAATAATTATGGGCTTTATTATACACTTTTATATTACTTTTGGGACTAACCTATTAACCGGAGGCCCAGCCCATTTTGCTGTTTTATTGCCTGTTTCAGTATTTCAAAGGAAAGGAATATCAAACGGAGTCCAAACGGAATGAAACCTTCGGCAACATGTTTTTTTGGAAGATTATCATCCTGGAGGCTTGGAGATCAAGTCAGAAGATCCTTGAGGAGCCCAGGAGATAGGGGCGCCTCTGCTGTATGCTGCCCCCTGCCTCGTGGACCCCTCGAGCACCCCCCGACCGACTTCTTTCGCCTATATAGTCCCGCGTACCCCAAAAACATCCACGGAGAGGATAGATCGGGAGTTCCGCCGCCACAAGCCTCTGTAGCCACCAAGACCTCTCAGGATCCCGTTCCGGCACCCTACCGGAGGGGGAACCCATCACCGGTGGCCATCTTCATCATCTCGGCGCTTTCCATGACGAGGAGGGAGTAGTTCACCCCGGGCTGAGGGTATGTACCAAGAGCTATGTGTTTGATCTCTCTCTCTCTCTCTCTCTCTCTCTCTCTCTCTCTCTCTGTCTCTCTCGTGTTCCTCTATGGCACGATCTTGATGTATCCCGAGCTTTGCTATTATAGTTGGATCTTATGATGTTTATCCCCTCTAATCTCTTGTGATGAATTGAGATTCCCTTTGAAGTTATCTTATCGGATTGAGTCTTTATGAGAACACTTGATGTATGTCTTGCCGTGCTTATCTGTGGTGACAATGGGATTTCACGTACACTTGATGTATGTTTTGGTGACCAACTTATGGGTTCCGCCCATGAACCTATGCATAGGGGTTGGCACACATTTTCTTGACTCTCCGTAGAAACTTTGGGGCACTCTTTGAAGTACTTTGTGTTGGTTGGATGAATCTGAGATTGTGTGATGCATATCGTATAATCATGCCCACGGATACTTGAGGTGACAATGGAGTATCTAGGTGACATTAGGGTTTTGGTTGATTTGTGTCTTAAGGTGTTATTCTAGTACTAACTCTTTAATAGATCGATCCGAAAGAATAACTTTGAGGTGGTTTCGTACCCTACCATAATCTCTACGTTTGTTCTCCGCTATTAGTGGCTTTGGAGTGACTCTTTGTTGCATGTTGAGGGCTTCTTATATGATCTATCTATGTTATTATTGTTGAGAGAACTTGCACTAGTGAAAGTATGAACCCTAGGCCTTGTTTCCTATCATTGCAGTACCGTTTACGCTCACTTTTATCATTAGTTACCTTGCTGTTTTTATATTTTCAGATTACAATTACCTTTATCTACCATCCATATTGCACTTGTATTACCATCTCGTCGCCGAACTAGTGCACCTATACAATTTGCCATTGTATTGGGTGTGTCGGGGACACAAGAGACTCTTTGTTATTTGGTTGCAGGGTTGTTTGAGAGAGACCATCTTCATCCTACGCCTCCTACGGATTGATAAACCTTAAGTCATCCACTTGAGGGAAATTTGCTACTGTCCTACAAACTTATGCACTTGCAGGCCCAACAACGTCTACAAGAAGAAGGTTGTGTAGTAGACATCACCAAGCGTTGAACGTCATTGATACACTTTGGTTTAGCCAAGGAGTTGATAGCTGTGATCTTTTCCGGATTAGCCTCAATGCCCCTATTAGACACCAAAAAGCCCAAGAGCTTGCCTGTCGGTACACCAAAAACGCACTTGGCCGGATTGAGCATCATCTTGTAAGTCCGCAGGTTATCAAAGGTTTCCCTCAAATCGTCAACCAGAGTCTCCTTCTTCCTTGACTTGACTACAATATCATCCACATAGGCATGAACATTACGACCGATTTGCTTATGAAGACAATTCTGCACACACCGTTGATAAGTCGCCTGGGCACTCTTGAACCCAAAGGGCATAGATACATAGCAGAAGGCTCCAAAGGGGGTTATAAAGGCCGTCTTCTCCTGGTCCTTAACTGCCATCTTGATCTGATGGTAACCGGAATACGCATCCAGGAAGCTTAAATGCTCGCAACCCGCCGTAGCATCAATAATTTGATCAATACGGGGAAGGGCAAAAGGATCTGCTGGGAAAGCTTTGTTTAGATCTGTGTAATCCACACACATACGCCATGTGCCATTTTTCTAAAGGACCAGCACCAGATTAGCCAACCATTCAGGATGGAAAACTTCAACGATAAATCCAGCCGCCAAGAGCCTGGCTACTTCTTCTCCAATAGCTTTGCGTCTTTCTTCATTGAACCAGCGGAGAAACTGCTTCACCAGTTTGTACTTGGGATCTACATTAAGAGTGTGCTCAGCGAGTTCTCTCGGTACACCTGGCATGTCCGAAGGCTTCCACGCAAAGATGTCCCGATTCTCACGGATGAACTCATTGAGCACGCTTTCCTATTTCGGATCCAAGTTTATACCGACATCGAACTGCTTGGACGAATTGCCGTGCAGTCAACAAGCTTAGTCTCAAGAGTCGATTTAAACTTCGTGGCCGGGTCGTGCTCAGTAGTTGGCTTCTTCAACGGAGTCATATCCGTCGGATCAACATTATCCTTGTAAAACTTCAACTCCTTTGCGGCACAAACCGACTCAGCATAAGCCGCATCACCTTCCTCACACTCCAGAGCGATCTTGTGGCTCCCATGGACAGTTATAGTTCCCTTGTGACCCGGCATCTTGAGTTGAAGATAGATATAACAAGGCCGTGCCATAAACTGAGCATAAGCCGGCCGTCCAAACAAGGCGTGATAGGGACTTCTGATCTTCACCACTTCAAAGGATAAGGTTTCTGATCTTGAGTCATGCTCGTCCCCAAAAGCCACCTCCAGAGCTATCTTGCCAACAGGATACACTGATTTTCCAGGCACCACACCATGGAACACCGTGCTAGACGGTCTAAGATTTTTATCTGTTAACCCCATGCGTCAGAAGGTTTCATAATACAGGATATTGATACTGCTCCCTCCGTCCATGAGTACCTTTGTGAACTTGTAACCTCCTACCTGAGGTGCCACTACCAATGCCAACTGACCGGATTGTCAACCCGGGGTGGATGGTCCACCCTGCTCCATACAATCGGCTGCTCAGACCACCTTAAGTAACGGGGCACTGTCGGTTCAACGGATCTCACCGCTCTCCTATGAAGCTTCTTGTGACGCTTGTCCAAGCTAGTGGTAAAGACATGATATTGCCCACTATTCAATTGCTTTGGATTACTCTGGTAACCCGACTGCTGCTGCTGGCTATTGTAACCACCTTGGTTGCCCTGATTTCCTTGATTTGTATGTCCGCCCTGATTACCATGGAAGCCGGAACCGGAATTTCCTCCGCCATAACCCGGCCCATGAGACCCGGGGCCTGAACCTTCACCCGGTCCATGATCATACCGGAAGTTGTTAGAATTTTTGAACTCTTGCATGATATAGCAGTCCTTCCAAAGGTGTGTGGCTGGCATCTCCTTCGTCCCATGTTTCGGGCAGGGCTGGTTCAACAAGTAAGAAAACGGTCCGGGTTAGGGTTAGGCGCCCCATTGCGCCGGGGCGGTTTACCCTTGCGCCGTTGGCGCTTATCTCACATGACCGGCGCTGGCTACAAAGTCGACGCTGTGGTCCGCTTTACGTTTTCCGCCATTTCCATGACTCACTGGGCTGTGGTGCTGCCCTTTGGCGTTGCTGCTCTTCTTTCCCTTCCCTGCCTTATCTTCATCCGACTCAGGATCCTTGGTACTATCAGAGTCAGCATACTTTACTAAAGTGGCCATGAGGGTCCCCATGTCAGTGCAATGGCGTTTCATCCGTCCCAACTTCAACTTCAGAGGCTTAAACCGCAATTACCTTCCAAGGTTATAATCAGAGTGTCAAGATTGATGCGGTCCGATGAATGCAAAATTTCCAAGACCCGCGCACTCCATCGGGTTGTTGATTCTCCTTCCTCCGCATACAGCAGCTAAGTCCACAATCGACATGGGATGCTTGCATGTATCTTTAAAATTCTGGATAAACCGGGTTCTCAACTCGACCCATGATCTGATAGAATTAGCAGGTAGACTTTTTAACCAAGTAAAAGTCGTCCCTTCTAGCATCATGGTGAAGTACTTCGCACAGGCTGCATCATCTACATCCAGCATCTCCATGGCCATCTAATAGCTTTCAATCCATGTCTCAGGGGGTAAATCTGTAGTCTAATTTGGCACCTTGCGCGGGCCCTTGAAATCCTTGGGCAAGCAGACAATGCGTAACGCCGGGACGAGACACGGCACCCCCCAAGAGCTAGAGGTAACTCCTGACTCTCTCATCATGGTTGGACAAACCGGAGTAGGCTGACGGGCTTCATACTCTGCTGCTAACTCGGCCTCCCTGCTCGAGTGAGCCTGGTCCACCACTTCCTGGGCATCGCCGACACCTCCTGCCGGGTTGTGGCCACGGGGCAGTTCACGGTTCCCCACATTGCTTGACACGGCCGGTTCATCCATACGCCTGCTATAACTCCGGCTTGGACGGGGGGTGGAATGAATCCGATCACGGCTGTATGAATATGCCTCCTGTTGCTCCAAGGCTGTTCGAAGAAGCTCTTTAACCCTACGCGTTTCGATTGCCGCCGGAGAATCGCCTTCAGTTGGGATAGCTTCCAGCCGTGAAGCGGCAGCAACAAGATTGTCTACTGGAGTAAAGTAATGACCCGGTGGTATTGTAATAGGCTGCGTCACGTTGTTGTGCCGCCGAGGCGCATCCATCAAACGGGCTGAACCGCGCCCCGCCCAGTACCTCGCCCGGTTTATTACCGCGGTTGTCGGGTCCTCGCACCGGGTGTTAAAGAGGTTCCTAGCATCATAAACCGGAGGCAGGCGAGACCGATGTCTGCTCTTTAGGACTTCGTGCGATGCATTCTGATCCAGCATAAGCCGGTAAGCCTGTGCATCTAAAGCGGCCCGCTCCGCAGCCATCATGGTATCCTCTGCTGCCAAATCGGCCTTGGCTTGGGTAATCTGATCCCTTACTTTTGCGACTTCCGCATTGTGTGCATCCTGATCAGCCGGGTTAACCTCTGCCATTAGTGTTGCCAACGCATCAAACATATCAGATAAGACCTGAGCCGGCGGCCGCATAGGGCCTCCTGCCCTGGCCGCTGCTGCTGCTGCGGTTGAAGAGTGGAGCGCCGGCTCAGATCGCCATCAAGATTCCAACCCGTGTGGAAGATCGAGGGTCCGGAATATCGTCGCCATCGAACAGCCTCCAATCCGGCCCATCTTGTAGCTGATATAACGACTCGGTCTCTCCGGTTGATGACTCGTCAGCCGAATAAACGACGGTCTCACCATCGATTCCGATCTGTCCTCGCATTCTCCATGGATGACTCCCACGAAGGCACGCTTCATGGCAGGCTTGACCTGGGCAGATCGCACACGCTGAGCCGTTTCGACGAGGTCGGTGCAAATGTCCGGCTCAGGGCCCGGTTCACCGATCTTGCCAATGAAAACGTGTATGCCACCAAAGGGGACCCAGTACCCGTACTCAATTGAGCCGGCCTCCGGGCCCCATCCTGAATCGTCGATGTAGAGCTTGCCGCGACGACTCTTGGTCATCCGGCCCACGGCATAACCCTTGAGTCCTTCAAAGCTGCCCTCCAAGAACTTGAAACCATCGTGCGATAGCCCCACAGTGGGCGCCAACTGTCGAGGGTTTGTCACGGCAGATGTCCTTGTGAAAGGACTTAGTCGTGGAGCCATCGCTACGGGTTAGCTTAAAGGGGTTAAAGAGGACAAGGGACGCAAGAGAGTTTTATACTAGTTCGGCCCCTTACGATGAAGGTAAAAGCCTACGTCTAGTTGTGATGGAATTGATGGGGTTTCGATGACCAGGGAGCGAATACGCTTTGCGTGAGTCTCGAGTTGTTGTCCGTTTCCCTGATCCGCCGCCGGGTCGTCCCCTTATATACATGGGTGACACCCGTCGGATTACAGAGTCCTGAGACCGGCTCATAAACGTGTCCGGTTCGGTCTCTCCTCTTTCTATCTTACCATACAAGTTACATACCAATACCGGTTCACGGTTGAGGGCCTTAAACCGGTTCTGGGCCAAGGGCCCATACCTAACATTCCTATCTGCCTCTATGGTCTTCTAGCATACTCAACTACCGATGAAGTTAACCCGGCCTGTCCTGGCCGGTTTACGCTCAGTAGTAATATCCCCAACATTGAGCTTGCCTTTCCCCCTCATACTAGCCAAATTATTTGCACCAAGTAGAGATACTACTTGTGCTTCCTAAAACCCTTAAACTAGTTTTGCCATGAGAGTCCACCATATCTACCTATGGATTGAGTAAGATCCTTCAAGTATGTTGTCATCGGTGCAAGCAATAAAAATTGCTCTCTAAATATGTATGATTGATTGGTGTGGAGGAAATAAGCTTTATACGATCTTGTGATGTGGAAGAAATAAAAGTGATAGACTTCACAATAAAGGTTCATATCAAAAGTGGCAATATAAAGTGACGTTCTTTCACATTAAGTTTTGTGCATCCAACCCTGAAAGTGCATGGCAACCTCTGCTTACCTCTGCGAAGGGCCTATCTTTTATTATTACTTTCTACCTTATGGAAGAGTCATGGTGATCTTCACCTTTCCTTTTTATATTTTATCCTTTGGCAAGCACTGTGATGTTGAAGGATCTGATATATATATATATATATATATATATATATATATATATATATATATATATATATATATATATATATATATATATATCTAATTGGATGTGGGTTAGCATGGACTATTATTGTTGACATTACCCTTGAGGTAAAAGGTTGGGAGGCAAAACTATAAGCCCCTATCTTTCTTTGTGTCCGATTAAAATTCCGTAACCACAAGTATTGCGTGAGTGTTAGCAATTATGAAAGACTAAATGATAGTTGAGTATGTGGACTTGCTAGAAAGCTCTGACATAGACTCTTTCTGATGTTATGATAAATAGCAATTGCTTCAATGACTGAGATTATAGTTTGTTAGTTCTCAATAAAGTTTCTGAGTCATACTTTGCATTGTGAATGGATTATTACTTGATCATAAGAAATCATATGAAAATATCCATATATGTTGCTGTTATGAGAATAATCATGATGCCCTCATGTCCGTATTCTATTTTATCGACACCTCTACCTCTAAACATGTGGACATATTTATCGTTATCGGCTTCCGCTTGAGGACAAGCGAGGTCTAAGCTTGGGGGAGTTGATGCGTCCATTTTGCATCATGCTTTTATATCGATATTTATTGCATTATGGGCTGTTATTACACATTATGTCACAATACTTATGTCTATTATGTCTTATTTTACAAGGTTTACATAAGGAGGGAGAATGCCGGCAGCTGGAATTCTGGGCTGGAAAAGGAGCAAATATTAGAGACCTATTCAACATAACTCCAAAAGTCCTGAAACTCCACGAAAGTTATTTTTGTAAATAATAAAAAATATTGAGCGGAAGAAATACGTCAGGGGGGCCTCCACCTGTCCACGAGGGTGGGGGGCGCGCCCCCTGCCTCGTGGGCCCCCTGTTGGCCCTCCGGTGCCCATCTTCTGCTATATGAAGTCTTTCGTCTGAAGAAAAATCATAAGCAAGCTTTGGGACGAGACTCACCGCCACGAGGCGGAACCTTAGCGAACCAATCTAGGCTCCGCCAGAGCTGTTCTACTGGGACACTTCCCTCGGAGGGGGAAATCATCGCCATCGTCATCACTAACGCTCCTCTCATCGAGAGGGCAATCTCCATCAACATCTTCACCAGCACCATCTCCTCTCAAACCCTAGTTCATCTCTTGTATCCAATTCTTGTCTCTAAGTCCGGGATTGGTACCTGTAGGTTCCTAGTAGTGTTATTACTCCTTGTAGTTGATGCTAGTTGGTTTATTTGGTGGAAGATCATATGTTCAGATCCATTATGCATATTAATACCCTCTGATTATGAACATGAATATGCTTTGTGAGTAGTTACGTTTGTTCCTGAGGACATGGGAGAAGTCTTGCTATTAGTAGTCATGTGAATTTGGTATTTGTTCGATATTTTGATGAGATGTATGTTGTCTATCCTCTAGTGGTGTTATGTGAACGTCGACTCAATGACACTTCACCATTATTTGGGCCTAGAGGAAGGCATTGGGAAGTAATAAGTAGATGATGGGTTGCTAGAGTGATGTGCTTAAACCCTAGTTTATGCGCTGTTTCATAAGGGCTGATTTGGATCCATATGTTTCATGCTATGGTTAGGTTTACCTTAATACTTTTGTTGTAGTTGCGGATGCTTGCAATATAGGTTAATCATAAGTGGGATGCTTGTCCAAGTAAGTACAGCACCCAAGAACCGGTCCACCCACATATCAAATTATCAAAGTACCGAACGCGAATCATATGAACTTGATGAGAACTAGCTTGACGATAATTCCCATGTGTCCTCGGGAGCGCTTTTCTCCATGTAAGAGTTTGTCCAGGCTTGTCCTTTGCTACAAAAAGGATTGGGCCACCTTGCTGCACTTTATTTACTTTTGTTACTTGTTGCTCGTTACCAATTATCTTATCACAAAACTACATGTTACCTATAATTTCAGTGCTTGCAGAGAATACCTTGCTGAAAACTGCTTATCATTTCCTTCTGCTCCTCGTTGGGTTCGACACTCTTACTTATCGAAAGGATTACGTTAGATCCCCTATACTTGTGGGTCATCACACCCCTAGTCCTGCTCTGCGGGGTCTCCGCATGATCACTAAGGCACTAGTTAGTACAATGGTGCTCCTTGAGCTGTATGCTAGAGGTAGGAGAAAGCAGGGCTAGCTCTCTCCTCTCTCTATGTACGAGTATAGGTCTAATAGGTTGGGAACCCTTTGCATGGGTGCCCTGGGGTTTATAGGACTACCTCTGTGGGTATGGTAATCTGGCCGGGTGTAGGACCCATTTGTCGCTGGCCTGCACCGCTTCTCCGCCGATCGCTGGGGCCCGCCGCCTGGTGGGCCCCGCCGGCTGGTCTGGTGCGGAGCCGACAGGCCTCCTCCGCTGCTGGCGAGTCTGGTCGGCTGCTTGTTACTGTAGCCGTAAGGCTAATGACGCATGCTTGGTTGGGGGGGGGGGCGTGGCTACAGTCCCGCCGCCTGGTGGGAGATCACTGTAGCTGCATCGTGTCTCGTTTGGTTAATGGCGCACGAACTCCGAGGGAGGAGTGGGCCGCCTGCTGGAGGCCGGCCTCCCTCGGGTCCGACTGGTCGGGCTCTGCCGCCCTCTGGTCTCTTGCTGCCCGGTAGGGCCTGCCGCCTACAGGCCGTACCGACAGGCCGTCGTGGGAGCAGGGCTCCGCCTGACAGGGATGACGTCAAGGGTGGAGGGCAAACACAAGGCCAGGCGGAGATCTCCGCCTGGATATGGGGGTGATGGGCTACACTCTAGCCACATCTTATCTTATCTTCTTAATGGGGGCGCAGACTTTGAGGCCGTCGTGGGCCGCCTGCTAGGAGCCGGCCTCTCTGGAGGCCACCTGCTAGGAGTCGGCCCGTCTTGGTGCCGTTTTATGGTGCTTGGCCGTCCTCTGGCAGCCGGCCGCTGGAGCCAGCCGACCACCAGAGGGCGGTGCTTCATTCTGGATGCTAGAGGGGCACAGCCGTCCCAATGTCTTGAAATGCTCAGGGACTCGGGTTATGCTACCCGTGGCCCATTACTCCGACAGTAGTCCCCGAGGCTGGTGAGGCGTCGTGGCTGATGCTACCTCTTGAGCACTGCGTTGGTTTTCCCTTGAAGAGGAAAGGGTGATGCAGCAAAGTAGCGTAAGTATTTCCCTCAGTTTTTGAGAACCAAGGTATCAATCCAGTAGGAGGCCACGCACGAGTCCCTCGCACCTACACAAACAAATAAATCCTCGCAACCAACACGATAAGGGGTTGTCAATCCCTACACGGTCACTTACGAGAGTGAGATCTGATAGATATGATAAGATAATAATTTTTGTATTTTTTAGGATAAAGATGCAAAGTAAAATAAAAGGCAATAAAAATAACTAAGTGTTGGAAGATTAATATGATGGAAAATAGACCCGGGGGCCATAGGTTTCACTAGTGGCTTCTCTCAAGAGCATAAGTTTTTACGGTGGGTGAACAAATTACTGTTGAGCAATTGACAGAATTGAGCATAGTTATGATAATATCTAGGTATGATCATGTATAAGGCATCACGTCCGAGGCAAGTAGACCGACTCCTTCCTGAATCTACTATATTATAAGCAAACAAATACATCTAAGTCTAACATACTTCCTATGCATAGGCATATTATAAGCAAACAAATTTGCAAGGCAAGCAAAAACTAGCATATGCGAGGAAGCAGAAGTAAACAATAGTAATCTCAACATAACGAGAGGTAATTTAGTAACATGAAAATTTCTATAACCATATTGTCCTCTCTCATAATAATTACATGCGGGATCATAAGCAAATTCAACAAAATAGCTATCACATAAAATATTTTCAACACGATCCACATGCATGCAAAGTTGGCACTCTTCCAAGATAGTTGGATTAACATTAACTAAAGTCATGACATCTCCAAACCCACTTTTATCAAAAACTTCATAAGATTGAACATTCTCCAAATATGTGGGATCTAAAGTTGACACTCTTCCAAACCCACTTTCAATATTATTGCAAACATTATTATCAATCTCATATTTATCATGGGGCTTAAATAAATTTTCAAGATCATAAGAAGAATCACCCCAATCATGATGATTGCAACAAGTAGTAGACATAGCAAAACTAGCATCCCCAAGCTTAGGGTTTTTCATATTATTAGCACGATTGACATCAAGAGAATTTATAGTAAAATCATTGCAATCATGCTTTTTATTCAAGGAGCTATCATGAATCTCTTCATAAAGTACTTCATCACAATTTTCACATTCAGAAATTTCAAGCAAAACTTCATAAAGATAATCTAGTGCACAAAACTCACTAGCAATTGGTTCATCATAATTGGATCTCTTAAAGAGATTAGCAAGAGGATGAGGATCCATAACAATAGATTTTTAGAAAGCGAAGATGCAAGCAAATAGAAGGCATGTGGTAACACGACCAACACTACAAAAAAAGACACATCCGTGACATTTTGGGCCGAATGAAAAAAAATCTGTCATATGTATGACACTTCTATGACGATAATTATGACAAAACCTGGTATCATCATAGATGTGGCGGGCTCCTACTTCTATGAAAAAAATCATGACCGAAAATGGGCTTTTCGTCCTGGGCGGGCCGGAGACTCAGCTGCATAACATTCTTTGGGCCGTCCATGATGGAAAAAACCGTGGTAGAAGCGAGGGCAAGGAAAATTTCGTGGAGTTGTCGGTTACGGTGGGAGGTCGGGCCGAAGCGATGCTGCTTTCTCGTGACACGACGCTGCTGCAGGTGTGTGTAGGCGTTGGCTCTAATGAACCCGAAGCGAGGCGTTGGGCTCTAATCGAACCCGAGCGATTGACCGCAGTTACGCGCATCGAACCGAGCGATCGATTGATGGCTGTTAATCGAACTCGATCGAGCGATTCTTCGCCATCGCTACTAATCAAGCCGATCGATGTTGCCTCTGGATGAATAAAGGAGCGCTTGCAGGGGGGGGGGTTTGATGAACAAAGTGAGCAGTGGCATTTGCCTCTGGATGAACAGGACCCCAAGGTGTGGAGGGCTGGATGAACAGTAGACGGTGGAGGGGTACCCGTGGAGGGGTGGTTGAATAGGACCCCGTGCTGTGGAGGGCTGGATGAACAGCAGACGGTGGAGGGGTGCCCGTGGAGGGGTGGTTGAACAGTAGCCGGTGGAGTAGCGCGCGGTGGAGGCTGGATGAACAGGAGCCCGTGGAGGCTGGAGGAGGTCGACGGTAGTCCGTGAAGGTTGGAGGAGGTCGACGGTGGAGATGAACAGTATCTCGTGGAGTCCTGTTTTGCGACGCGCCACACCCTCCCGGCGAACAGACCCCTGTTTCGACTGTGGCGCCCAACACAAGTCCGTTTCATCCGTATTGCGGTACGCCACACCCCTCCCGATCAACAGGACCCCCGTTTCGACCGTAGGAGGTCTGTTTCGTCCGTTTTGAGGTACGCCACACCCCTCCCGATCAACAGGACCCCCGTTTCGACCGTAGGAGGTCCGCTTCTCCGTTTTGCGATGTACGCCACACCCTCACGATCAACAGGACCCTGCTCCAATGTAGGAGGTCTGCTTCTCCGTTCGCGGTATGCGAGCCTCGCTTCCATCGCTGCTTCGCCCAAGCGGTTGGCTCCCCACGCTCGTTGCCTCCCGATAAACACGACGCATTCCGTTGCCTCCCCATGAACACGACACACTCTGTTGCCTCCCCATGAACACGACGCACTCCGTTGCCTCCCCATGAACACGACGATGACGATGTTTCTCCGTTTCGACCCAGCCATGTACACGAGCCCTGGTCGTACATATGCGCGAGTAGGCGCTCTAGACCCCGCCCGTATGTATACATACGTAGTCAGATTTTCTTTCTTGCACCCTGGCCGCTGACGTGCGTGTACATGCTACGCGGCGCCTCTACTACGACACGCGCGCTTACATCGACAAAGATGTACGCATACATTCTCGACCTGGATGACAACGCCACGACGCTTCGACCAGGTGGGTCTCGACCGCCGTGCACTTCCTTGCTGCGAAGATGTAGCTGGTGGGTCCCAGCAATGGGGCGAATCATTTTTTTGCCCAGACGCACTTCCTTGCGTGCGAAGGTGTAGCTGGTGGGTCCCAGCAGTCAAGGGGGCGAATTGTTTTTTTTCTCGGACGCACTTCCTTGCTTGCGAAGATGAAGCTGGTGGGTCCCAGCAGTCAAGGGGAAACGTTTTTTCCGCGAAATACAGTGGCCCGTCCGGTGGGTCCCAGCTGTCAGGTGGAGGAATCATTATTTTCCGCGTAATAAGGAGGCACTTCCTTGCTGCGGCCGTGGACCCAGCTGTCAGCCTCTCCACGTACAGTCCACGTCCGATGGAAGTCGTTCCTTGACCACGTTGACCAGGCCACGTCGAGAGCACCACGGCGGTGGACGACGGCGAGGCCTAGGAAGGGGACGACACGGAGCCGGGAAAGACGCGGCAACGGAAGCCCGCGCGGAGAGGAGTACGAGGGTTCACTGGTTCGGCTGCCGTCGCCACAGGGCCTGGCCAGCGGTGGGAATAGTAGGGTGCGGTGAGGCCTCCGTGGCAGCACAACCAGCCACGGGAGGCAGGAGCATGCGGCACGATCGGCGCTACTTTGGGCGGCTGGTGCAAGAAGACTAGAGGTTGAAGAAGCACTACGGCCGTTGGATGGACATTGTACGGTCACTGGACCTAGAATCATTCATATTGACTAAGTTGACAAAGCCCTCCGTCCCCATCAACTTAGTTGGCTCACAAGTCATCCTCCCACTATGGCGGGTTTTCATTTTTTTGTGCGTAATAAGGAGGCACTTCCTTGCTTGCGAAAATATAGCTAGTGGGTCCGACATGTCAGCGGGGGGAATGTTTTTTTGTGAAATACAGAGGCCCTTCCGGTGGGTCCCAGCTGTCAGGTGGAGGAATCATTATTTTGCGCGTACAATCCACGGCCGATGGATGTCGTTCGTTGACCACGTTGACCAGGCCGCGCCGAGAGCACCATGACGGTGGACGATGGCGAGGCCTAGGAAGGGAACGACACGGAGCTGGGGAAGACTCGGCAATGGTTGCCCACGCGGTGGGGAGTACGAGGGTTTACTGGTCTGGCTGCCGTCGCCGGAAAATAACAGGAGGTGTGGGTGAGTAGAGGAATGGCCTGGCCAGCAAAGAAGTAGGGTGGGGCGGTGCAGCCTGTGCGGCAGCACAGCCGGCCATGGGAGGCGGGAGCAGGCAATCCCACCGGAGCTGGTTTGGGCGGCTGGAGCAAGAAGATCAGATATTGAAGAAGCAGTACGGCCGTTGGATTAACATCCAATGGTCACTGCTGCTAGAATCCTTTGTGGACTAAGTTGACAAAGCCAAAGTACACGTCAACCTAGTAGACCCACAAGTCAGCCTCCAAATCTGTCCCAAACAGCATACAGCCCGAAATTTCTAGCCAGATTCAAATTAATTTTAAATCTAAATATACCTTAATTTAAATTCAATGAAATTTTACCCGCACAAAAACAATGAAATTTAAAATATCAAAATCCGAAAGAAAACAGTATTTTGGAACTAATTGCCTGTTTGCTGTATTTTTTTCATTTTACAGCCCATTTCTTATTACTTATAGCCCGTTTTCTGGGCAAAATGCATCGCTCCTTGTCTTGAAATATTTCCGGCCCAGCAGGGCGTAGAAAAGCAAGTAGGCATATGTTGGTTATTCTGCAAAAAACAAAATAGCTGGCTAGCCATTTTTTAGAAAGGAAAAAAACAAACTGGGCTGGTCATGTGCTAAACATATGAAATAAAAGCCTGGGCTAGACGGGCCACGGGTCCCACACAACCCAGTTGATACCCTTCTCCGTCACGAAAAAACAAAATTACTCGCAGCAGCGCTTTGGGTCCCTTTATCGTCATCCTCACCATGTACAGTCATCTCCTTATTCCTCTCGGTTGTTGACCATGTTGACAACACCAGAGGGCGGTGCCGCAGCGAGCGAACCAAGGCAGAGGACGATGGTGAGGCCTCAGACGGGAACGAACAGGAGCCGGGGAAGATCACAGCCAGCCGTGGGAGGCGGGAGCATGCGGTCCCGTCGGTGCTGGTTTGGCTTTGGCGGCTCGAGGAAGAAGAGACTGAAGAAACGCGACATAAGTTGAATGTCAATCCAATGGTCAAGGTTGGCACAATCGTTTTTTGACTAAGCGGACACCAAGTAGCATACTTTTTTATATATAAGAAGAAAACTGCGAGGAAAATGTGTTCGTCTGCCGTCCTCCTCACAAGGAACGTTCGCCACATAAGTGACTAGCACCCTTGGTTTTCAACCGAGAGGTCTTGGGTTCGAGTCCGAGGAACTCTCAATTTTGTCCTCCTTCCTTCCTCGCAAAAAAGGGAAAGAAAATCAAAGACTTGGGAAGGCGTATAGAACAAGCTAGTGTACCAGTAAAGAGACGTTGCCGAGTTTTAGAAAAAAGAAGGACATGCTCCTGTAGCTGGTTCGAATCCAAACCTAGACTATGACTATATATGGTGCTATGCTACTCGCAAGTAATGAAACCGACATATCCAACGCTCGCTTCTCCTCTTCTCTACTTACTCGCTTAGCATCGAAGCTCGCCACAAAGAACCATGTCCGCTGGCTGCTCGTCCACCGATCTTCGCGCAGCAACAACCAGATATCGCCAAGTCGCCACCGTACCATCGCTTTGGGTCTCATCACACCCCTGGCATCGCGACCGCAGCCGATTGCTCATCGCAACCCGCTATCCGTTGGTGAGGTGCCATCGCTACAAATCACGCAGAGTCATCCGTCGCGTCTCAACCACAATCCGCAACCCTGGCCGAAGTCTTCTATAAATGCCGAATCATGGGGTAATAATATGTTTAAGTGTTGTTCGCTGCTTTCGGTTGCATATTTTTTAATAGTTTGGTTGATGATCTTACAATTTGATTCGTGCGTAAAAGGGAAGATTCGTGTGATTTGTATTTACGGGAAGTTGTTGATGTGGGGAATGCAACTACGCTGATTATTTGGTTAGCCGAGGAATCCCAATACCAGCAGGTTGGGGTGTTGGACAAGTAACTGAAGGAACGACAGAAGAGGAAGATGCAGAGCAGAAGGTTAAAGATGCAGTTCCTCTGATCATGGGCAAGCAATAGCTGTTGAACGGCCTTGACAACAATGAGGAGATGAAAGACCTTGTGAAGATAATGGGCAAAATCTATGTGCTCTGTAGGATGATTGTCTCTTTATTTGAAGTGTATGTAGCACTCATGATGTATTCAGTGGCTACGACATGAGCACTTCGCTGAAACTAGTAATGAATGAAACCTGTGTAGCAGGCTGGGCGTAGTGTTGTGAACATCTAATGATTTCTATTAACGGAAATCAGGGGGTATCCCCTTTTGCTCATATAAATAAATAAATAGCAGAGGCCCTGTCGGGTCAGCTTTGTTCTCATTCGAAGACGCCGAGCAAATTGCAGTCCAACAGCAAACTATGTCATCAAATTCAAGTTTCACAGCCAAATATGAGTACAAGTAAACAACAATGTCATCATGTTTTAGTTGTCATACAATCACCAAACACAAATCAGCATACATAACAAGTGATGTTCTCACAGCAAAATACTAAACAATATGTTCATCAGGTTTCAGTTGTCATAGCAAACACAATTTCACATAGTAGATAAAAAATGTCTTATGACAGGAAAATACGACAAAAGCAATGTAATCATCATCCACAGCAGCAGCGTCAACATCTTCTCCATGTGTATCAGTCTGAATCGTAATTCCCCACGGTGTCATCTTCTTCTTCGTCCTCAACGTCCTCGAACATTGGCTTCTTCTTGATCAACTCTTGTATGTCCACAGCATGACATGCAATCTTTTCGCCGGCATCATTGACGTGATGGTTCTCAAAGATATTAGGAACATTTGTGTTATCTTGTACATCAGGAGCAGTGTAAGCATCATCTTGTTGTGCAACTTCATTAAACGAATTCCTCTGCTCAAACCTTTGCAATACTCTCCAGTCATCGCTACGTGCAAATGTGTCTTCCAAGAAAAATATCTATGTTGCTTGATTTGCCAAAATAAAAGGCTCGTTGGTCTGGTACGCCGCCTTGACATAGATGGATTTGAAATAATCATCAACTCTGGGTTTTCCGATCCTGGAAAATAGGTTATACCAACGACAGCACAACAGAACCACACACCGATGATCCTCAAAACTGGAGATATACTGCAACTGAACAATGTCTGATATGTTAGGATACATTTCAGTTGTCTCTTTGTCATACGTATCCGTGCTCATGATGGCATTGTTTTGTGTCTTCCTGCCTTCGTCTCATGCAAGGGTGTTGTAGCGCACATCTCCAACAACGCAAGAATCATAATGTCTTACCCGAGTATCAGGACCCATTGCTAGTGAGTAAAGGGCATCATCAACTGCCTGCCCATCCTCCTGCAAAATTGACAAGCTGATCATCTTATGTACTCAATATATTAAAAAAATTGACAGTGCACTTCAAAAGCTTACATGGTTCTTGAACCATTTCGCAAATCCTGCCATAACCAGTTTGTCAATGTTTCTTGGATTTTGCGGCAGTAACTCCTCTTTGTAGATGCTGCACAACATAGTGATCGCGTCAAACATCTAAATATATAAGAATGTGCTGCAAGTTTAGTAGATTATGATGTATAAGCTGCAGATTACACTTACTTGATATAAGGTAGTATCTCGTGACAGTTATTCAACACATACCAAACCATTTTGTCCAAATCTTTAGGTTTGTCCTCTTGTCGACTCTTCCCTGTAACTTGAACAGAATAATCGAAAACATTGAGCCCGGGATTGTCTTCACCCACCTATTTGCTAAGCTGATCAGCTGTTTCAATGTATTTTGAGCAGAATGTCAACGCTTCTGTAGCAATGAAGGCCTCTGCAAAGGAAACCCTCGGGTCTAGCTCCGTTCCTAACATAGCCCTTGAAAGTGCCTAGCAGCCTTTCAATAGGGTACATACAGCCATACTGTACTGGACCTCTAAGTAGTGCCTCATCAAGTAGATGAACAGCCAAATGCACCATCACATCAAAGAAGGCTCGAGGATATATCTTCTCAAGGTCGCATAGGATAG
The DNA here is from genome assembly GCA_021605205.1 of Aegilops longissima. Taxonomy (NCBI): domain Eukaryota; kingdom Viridiplantae; phylum Streptophyta; class Magnoliopsida; order Poales; family Poaceae; genus Aegilops; species Aegilops longissima. The sequence continues at coordinate 17,009,502 of CM038679.1, read as the reverse complement.
TTCGTATCTTGTCTCTAAGACGCTCCAAAGCATCTATCCTGATATTTCTACTGCAGAGTTCCCTGAAGAATTGTCCCAACTCTACAACTGCTCAGATAAGTCAGGCGGCCCAATCCTCTAAGGATAACAGGTAAAACCCTTTGAAGTAGGACGTGGCAGCCATGAGTTTTCAACCCTTATACCTTGTTTCCATCTGCACTGACTCTCCTTTCAGGGTTGGAAGCAAATCCATGTGGGAATCTCACACGTGACAGGACCTCGCAGAATTCTTTTCTTTTTACCTTGTCCAAGATGTACACAACTGGTGCCATATCCCGTGCTTTACCTTCATCTTGCACCTGCAAAATCCTTTCTGATACCCAGGTGTGTCAAATCAATCCTATATTTTAAGGTATCTTTCGTCTTGCCTTCAATGTTGATGATGCTGTCACATATATTTTTCTCGATATGCATCACATCGAGATTATGCCGCAGATCCAAATCTTTCCAATACTCCAAGTCCCACAAAGTGGACCTGCAGGTAAACAATAATCTCTCTTCTACCGTGCCATGCTTCCTTTTCCCGCTACCATTACCGGATGGTTTCGTGTAATATGCCCGACCTTCTAATTCCACTTGCAACTCATTGGCGGTGAGCCTCTTTGGCGCATCATGGTTTGCATGCTTTGCATTGAACACATGTCTTCGGTTTTTTCTAGGATGCGGCTTGTCCTTGGGAAGGAAATGGCGGTGTCCAATGTAACAAATCTTGCTAAGTATTGCGTATGACAGCGGCATCCTGTCACAACGAACACATGCATTGTAACCATGTGTCGTTCGCCCTGACATAGTGCCCAAAGCCGGATAATCATGGATGCACCAAATTACAATAGCACACAGAAAGGAATCAGTTGGTGGGATGCTATATAGGTCTCGAGTGAGAACACCCTTCCATAGCTGTTGAAGTTCCTCCACAAGAGGCTCCATGAACAAATCAAAATCCTTTCCAGGACTTTTTGGACCTGGGATGAGCAAGGCCATCATGTAGTTTGATTCTTTGGTGCAGACATTTGGAGGCATGTTGTAAGGATAACAAGCACCGCCACATGCTATATGTGGCGCCGGTGGCCAAATGGGTTAAATCCATCTGAAGCTAAGCCAAGTCTAATGTTTCTCGGGTCAGAAACAAACTCTTTGTGTTTATCATTGAAGCTTTTCCACTCACTACCATGAGATGGATGGCTCATTACATTCGATCTCTGTACTCTGGTTCCTAGAATGACACAGTACATCCTCTCTTGTTTCAAACATCATGAAACAACCTCTCGCAATCTTGGTGTAATTGGAAAATGTCTCGAGAACATTATGAGGAATCCTCTTCACAACATCGCCATCTTTCCATCTTGATGATTTGCATTTCGGCATTCACTTGTTGGCATAATCCTTCGGAATGTAACACAATTATTCTTACAAACATGGATCATATCATATCCAATTCCAACTGCATCGAAGGAAATTCTTCATTTTATCAGAGGTGTGTGGCAGCTCGGGACGATCTGGGAAAGATTTGCGGAAAGCAGCCAACATCGCATCGAATGATTTGTTGGTCATCCGCTCAGATGTCTTCACCAAGAAAGGTGACCATAGCTGAGAATCTTGACAGCTTATTTCACGGGTGACAGCAATGTTGCATTGTTCCAACATGCGGGCCCACCGCTTTTCTTCTCGCGGTGAAAGTTCACGGAATGCACGAGCATTTCGTAGCATTGTTTCAATGTTGGTCAAACTCATCGCTCCGCCACCACCACCTCCTCCTCCTCTTCCACACGAGCATCAGGCAGATCAAGATGGTGATCTGCTGCTTCCACGTAGTCAATAACATTGACGCTCACAGCTTCACCATGATGAACCCACCTAGTATATGTGACCGACATCCCATACAAGTGTAGATGATTTTGCACAGTTGGTGGGTCTTGTAACTGAATTCATACAACTGCTACACGGAAGAGCACATCTAATTTCGACCACCGTACTCAGCTCTGATAAAGTTCATGAAGTTTTCAACCCCCTCGACATATGCAGCGGAGAATCTTCGAGCAGAAGTTATCCAAGTCATGTCCATCTGTTAGACATACAAATTAGTTCTTCTACTAGATATTATAGGAAAAACATATATGCTTTTTATGAAGTCCAAAAAAAAATACCTAGGTCGATGTCTAAAGCTATGGCAAGATATTTGGGCGAGCAGATCTAAGTAACGAAATATATGTAAAACTAATTCGGCAAACATATTTGAGTGCTAAATTATGGCAGGTTGTTTCAGCAGTCAATGAGGCCGAGCACACAGCCATCGAACTATCGAAGGCCATCGCAGCAACAAAGATCGAGTATAAAACGGTGTAGAGCTATTTCACCTAACAGATTGGCTACTAGACCATGGCAATCTACGTCACAATAAATATATGGCAAGATATTTTAGCAACTAATCGGCCTTGGCATGCCATCTCAGCTAAGCAGATTGAGTGCAGAACAGGGCAAGGAAGCTTCTTAAGCAGAGCATATTGACAGTAAACTACTTAGGCAAACAGTGAGATTAACCGCGTCTATCAGCTAAGATCAGCGCTACACCGACATGAACGGGGCCTCAGTCTAGAATGCGCGTACCGTGGGAGAAGCTGACCGCCGTGCGTCTCCACACGAACATCGCCAGCGGTGGCGGCGCTGACCGCCGTGCGCCTCCACAAGAACGTAGCCAGAGGTGGCGGCGCGGCTAGAGGACATCAGTCCCACGTGTCAGTGAAGAGGCAAGCCGAAGCGCGTTCCGTTTGCGTGAGCTGTGTGCAGGACCGAACGTGTGTGGGGTGCAATGCGACCGCGACAGGAGTGCTGTGAGTGTACCGACTTTTTTCCTTTTAAACTAGTAGGTGCTTCGCCCCCTCAAAAAAAAATTTGTTGCTTCGCGCGATCCATCGATACTACTACTAGTAATCCAGTAATCCCGACTAAAACGGTGCGGCCGGGTCTTTTCCCGCGCGATATGCTGGGAGGTTGGCTTAGTTGGGTTTTTTTAGATTTGTCTCGGTTCAATAAAAAGCAGAGTGGATGATGATGGTGTGCCTGTCATCCTGCAATATAGGCCGTCCGATCTATATCTAACGGATAGGAAGGAAACTATGGCAATTTACCCGCACTCCTCTCCACATTTGCAGATAAGGCTTTCCCTCGTTCATACTTTTCTCCCACAAGATCTTGATCTTCCGTGCAACGCACGGGCATCTTGCTAGTACTCCCACAATATGTATATTATTGTGAAAGTTCATATACACCAGCCGAGATTAGTGCAAATACGGCAGATTTTCATTACATTTCAAACTTTCATAGGACAGAAAAATAAAAGAAACCCGACCCTAAACCTATTCTACGGCGGCGACTGACATCCTCCATCTGCGATCTCTATGTACGGGGGCGGGGTTCAGGACCCGTGAAGTGAACATGCGGTCTCCGGCGAGGAAGAGTAGAACATGGGATACGGACCGGCCAGTTGGCACACCATGCCCTGCCGCCTCCCATGCCCTACTCATCCTCGGAGGAGCCCCCGACCTCGGCGGTGCCGGACGTTGGACGGCGGCAAGTAGGACGCGTGGCTGACGATGCTTTTATCGTCGGCCGCCACCGTGGCCACCGCTTGTGCGGTCGCGTCCGCGTCCGGCTACGCCGCTATTGCGTCGCGAGAGGCGACTTGAGCGAGGGCGGCGACCTCGGGCTTCATCCCCGAAGACAAGCTCTCCCGCAAAGCGTTCGCACTTGCGGTCATGGCAGATGTGGTGCCAGGTAGGAGAACGATGCGCTATGGTGTGGAGGTTAGTTGGGAGTTGCCGCTTTAAGTAGCGCATTCCGGTGAGGCCAAGCGTCCGGGTGCGTCATTAAGTCGCTGGAGTTGGTTCCTCGGGCACCGAGCCTCTTAACGACGACATACGAACAGACGGCATGAATGCGGGCAGCTGGCGCCGGCTGGGAACACACTGTGCGACGGCGCGAGGGACGAGGGCTTTGGTGTGCCAGGGTAGTCAGCTGCGGTCGTGGCAATGTTGGAGATGCCCTTTGCTCAAATGCGATCCCGCATGTCATTGAAAAAGCAAGACGAACCGGCATGGTCTCAGGTCCAGAGGATGCAGTTGGCCACGCTACACCACTCCGCGGACGCATCGAGGCGCCCCGTGCATCCTCGACGAGCCGGGTGTTGGGGTGTGTTTGGATTCTGGCCAAAGTGCACCTTACCAAAATTTTGGTCATACCCAAAGATTGGTCTTTGTTTGGATGGTTGCCATTTTTTTGGCATGCCAATGAACTCTAGCCAACTCTAGTTCATTTTTCTTGCCAATGTCGGCTAAATCATGGGCAACCAATACCTCAACCAAAATTTTGGTCATGACCCAAAGATTGGTCTTTGTTTGGATGGTTGCCATTTCTTTGGCATGCCAATGAACTCTAGCCAACTCTAGTTCATTTTTCTTGCCAATGTCGGCCAAATCATGGGCAACCAATACCTCAACCAAAATTTTTGTCATGACCCAAAGATTGGTCTTTGTTTGGATGGTTGCCATTTCTTTGGCATGCCAATGAACTCTAGCGAACTCTAGCCACCTCTAGTTCATTTTTCTTGCCAATGTCGGCCAAATCATGGGCAACCAATACCTCAACCAAAATTTTGGCTACCCAATGCTTTGCTGGGGCAACCTTGGGCACAAACCAAACATACCGTTGGTCGTGCCACAGCACTAATGCCACCCTTGGCACACTGAAACCGACCGTGTCTAGCGATGATATGAGTGTGTCGCTCACCGCGGTCGCCGTGTCCAGAGGCGGTGCTGGAGCTGCGCCCTGTTGTTGTCCCCAACGACCCACATGAACGGTTGTCGGTGCCGAGGAGGTCGTGGGCTAGCCCCTCCATTGGACTAGTCTGCGCACACGTCGTCCGACGGTGTGCCCACATGTCGGTTTCCTGTTTTCCCGCCATATGCGGCGTCGGTGTTCGCGTTGCGCATTAGGCCTTTCACTATGTAGGCCAAGCGAGACAACTTATTGTTTATTTGAGCCGTTCAAGTGTAATCATGTGGCGTTTGCTTATTTCTCATTCCTCTCCAACCCTCTTCTCCATCGATCGTGTCGCCCTCCAGTCGAGTCCATCCTCCCACATGCCTCATTTGAACATTCCGTCGAGTATCATTCGCATGTACCCACCCTAGTTCTCTTTAAATAGATCTCCGGACCCCGAGATGAAATCGAGAGGGAACGAGTGGGGGCACGTGATACCTAAGGCGGATTCAAAATTTTGAACCGGTGATCATAGCATCCGCAAATCATATATAAAGGGTATTCAATGTTCGTTTCGTTTTTGAACGTACAATATACTCCCTCCTATCCTTTCTACTTTACATATAAGTTTTATGTGTAGTCAAAGTATCTCTACTATGATAAAAAAAGGTATGAACATTCAACAATGCCCAATCAATAATGTTAGATTAAATGACGCACTCCTAGATTTGTACTCGAGATGGTTTCCAATTTGACTATTGACAAGATTAATAGTACATGAGATGTATAATGTGAAAATTATATCATTGGAAACTCCTTTCACATACAAAAATGACCGTATGCTTTGTGTAAGTTGCATGTCATATATTATTACTCTAACATTTGGTCAAAGTTAGCCTTGAAAAACACATTAGACCCTGTATGCTTTGTGTAAGTTGCATGTCATATATAATTACTCTAACATTTGTGTAAGTTGCATGTCATATACTATTACTCTAACATTTGGTCAAAGTAGTATAGTGGAAGTGGATCCTCTGACGTAGGTATCCCTGCCTTACCCTCCCTTTCGGTCACTTACTGGCGGACCCCATGCTTGCTAGGCCCCGTATGTCAGTTACTCAATGGGTTCGGCCACGTCAGGGGATCCTCATCCGTAGTATACTCCCTCTGTTTTTATTTACTCCACATAAAACGGAGGGAGTGGTGGTATAATAAATGACGCGGGCGGGGGAGGGGGAGGGACGTCGGTTTGCTCTCAACTGCGGTCCCACAAGCAAGCGAAAACGCAAGACGAAGCGTGTTCCATTCGGTGAGCGACGTGGAGGGTCCAGCGTGCCGGGCTGCAACGCGAACGCGACAAGAGCGATGTACAGTCAAAACCGATTGACCGGTCGTCACCGGAACCACTATTCACACCAGAACCTTCGCTGCTCGGCCTCGCCAGCCACGCCCTAAAACCACACCAAATCTCCAGCCCATTCCCCACCTTTCGATCCCTAGCCCGCATCAAGCGTCCCCTAGTTCGCCGGAAAGCCATGGTGCGCCACAAGATCACTTACTACAAGATGCTGACACCGGAGCGCCGCACAGAAATCGCGGCGGCAGTCAGCACCACAGACCTCCGTTCCCAAGCTCACTTTGCGGCGGGCCAATCCCCGAGTTCTCTGGAGCCAAGCTACGAGGAGGAGGAAGCCGACCCAATGTTCACTGTGGAGTTCGCGGCGCAGAAGGGCCCGATGGGTATGAGATGATGGACGTCGACTTCGTGCCGACGTTCGAGTCCCCCATGGTGCAGGCGGACCAGCGGTTCAACATGGCGATACTAAAGGAGGAACGGGAGGCAGAGGCTCAACTCAACACGGAGCGCGTGCAGGCCGCTGCCATCAAGGCTCTCCTGCAGGCGGAACCGGATGTCGTGGATGTGAATCGGGTAGTGGATGCTCAACTTGAGGCAGAGCGCGCGGATGCCGCTGCCTTCGAGGCCCTCCTGCAGGCGGAATCGGACGTCCTGGATATGAACCGGGCGGCAGAGGCTCGACTCGACGCAGAGCGTGCGGATGCCGCTCTCATCGACGCCCTCCTGCAGGCGGAACTGGACGTCCTGGACTTGAACCGGGCAGCGGAGGCTCGACTCGACACGGAGCGCGCGGATGCTGCTGCCATCGAGGCCCTCCTGCAGGCGGAACCGGACGTCGTCGACTTGAACCGGGTTGTGCTCTCGTCCGTGCAGAGCGCCCGCACGCTCCGCTTGAACGAGTAGCTGGAGGCCGAGGACAACCACGGTGTTGGTTCGCGCCGGCAGCCAAAGACGACGAGGCCGTCTCTTTCCGCGAGCAGTGATAGTTTTTCTTTATGTTGTTGTTTTTATGGATCTTTTGCTATGTAAAAACAACTGTACTATATTTGTTCTGCAAGTCGCCTGACTTGGGTCAGTCTACCATTTCAGGCGGTTTGATGAATATCCTACGTCTCCTAACCCTTCTTTCCTTCTTCCTCACCTCTTCTTTTTCCCCAACAGACCATCGCACGGGCCTTACGGATACTCCCCAACATGCGGTTGGATAAGCATACTCTATGAATGAAAACTATGTGCCAGCGTTAGGATGGCTGAGTTTGGTTTGTTCACATGCGACAGCACGTGTCAGAGAGGGTGCGTTCCCTTGGTTGGGTTTGCGGCGTGCAGGAGCGATTGTCTGAGGGTGCAGTGCGACCGCGGCGTGCAGGAGCGACCGTGTGAGGGTGCGGTGCGACTGCGACAGCCGTGCGCAAGTGTACCTCCTTCTCATTTTGAAAACTTTAGGCAAGCTTGGCAAAAATGTGTGGCGAAGTTTTGCAATGCAAGGCCTAGACCCAAACAGGATAAGTACGTACGTACTAGGAGTACTAGTGTTAAAAAAGAAAGGCGGGGTTTTCCTTCGCGGGATTTAATCGATACAAATCCTCGTTTCACGTGTCAATTAATGCATATTTTTTTGAAAGACCAAAGAGCTAACCATCTCACTCCTCATCGCTTGATTAATTCAACGCCATGCAAACCAACCTTCTCACTTCCGCATGCATGCAGGGGATATTAATGTCCTTGGTTGCTAACCCCATCAATTTTGCCTCGTGTTAGTGGCCCTTGACAAATTGTAATTTTGGTAATACTGGCCTTGTGTACAAAAATATGGAGGTAGTAACTATATTTGACTTCCTTCCCCATTGCGGTGACGTCGACGATTTTTTTTTTGTGGTTTGGCGAAGTGCGTTCGACGGAGAACAGCATTGAGGGAGACCACGGTAAGTCGTTCGCAAGTGTCGCCTGCAAGCCGAGACAACCGCCTTATTTGCATCCAGGAAGTCCTTTAATAGTACTACTACTAGGAGTACTAGTGCGTTGAGACGGTTTCTCGAAGAAGACGATGGAGAAGCTGAGTCAGCGAAGAGTGACATGATGGTTGCTTCGTCCGTGCTTTGTGATTTGACGCCTCACTGCTTTGTGATTTGTGATAGAAGGGACGGGGAGTAGACTCTGTGCTCTATCTTACTACATGCGTCCAAGCATGGGAGAAAGAGGAGAGACATTGCATTTTCTATTCCTTCAATCAATCAATCGTGGAGCTTGTTTCCATCTTTTGGCTTTGGCAACACCGCCCACAATGGTTCCCACGATGCCAAAAGCTATTTTTCACATTTGGCTACACATTGTGGATGCCCTTAACCGTACCACTTGGTTTTGCTCCTGTGTGCTATCTGTACAAATCTCAATCATATTTATCTAAAAAATTATAGAATCAATATTAGTAAAAGGGAGGTGATTTTGCCGCGCGGATGTCGGTTTGCTAACATGCGGTCCCACGTGTCAGTGCTTTACCAAGCCGATCCGCGTCCCACATGAGGCAGAACAACGACAGAAGCAACATGTGGTTAAGTTGAAGAAGATGAGGGAGAAGCGGATTCAACAACGAGTGAAATGATGGTTGCTTCGTCCCTCCAACTTCTTTTTTTAGCATTATTACTTTTTCCCTCCAACTTAACTGCGGGAAAGGTGCAGCTTTGTGATTTGATGCCTCATTGCTCATTACTACGCTGGCGCCATGACTGGGGTGCTTCACCCCGGCTGCTTTGCACTGTATTCCGATATGGCACGTGGACCCGGTAGCTTGATGTCCCAAATGTCGGCGAAAGGGACTAGAAGATTTATGAAAGCGAGCGCTCCACTCTTACGACGGAGGAGTAGCGACCTGACGACCCGGTGAACTGTCACTTGTATTTGTATAGTACTATAGTTTTGATGTTTCGCACGATCCATCGATACAAACCCGATTAAACAGAAAGGGCGGATTTTTCCCGCTGTAGATGATACTGGCCATACATTTCAAAGGCAATTTTAATGTATGCAAACTGAATAATTATAAGTACCAATATGATATCTAGTAAAACTAAAAACACATTTGATTTATTGTGTTGGAGTGTAGTAGTAGTGATGTATTGCATAGTTGTTAGATGTAACATGCGAGAACGTGTAGAGATGTACTTTTGGAGGGCCTACAGAGAGAAAAGCGTAATACGGTCACCGAACTTCAGAATAAGCTGATTACGGTCACTATATACGTTTTGCGGTGATTATCCGGTCACTTTCTCACAGTTCAGCATCGGATTGCACTCTGTTGACCGGCCAAATAGTCTGCGTGGCGCCATGTTGACTAGTTAAATTGACCACGTTCCTTGTGGGTCCCACCTGTCAGTTCACATAGGGAAAAGGTCAGATAAACACAAATTTACGCAGGCGCGACAAGGCTCCAACCCGTGCGTGGGAATCACCTGGTTGTGTATCTGTCTGTTAGGGCCTGATGTGTGCGCATGCACGTGTAGGTTCAGCACTTGAGCGTGAGAGTGTGTGTTGACCGTGTGGTGTACTGGTGTGTGCATGCATGCGTGCGTGTGTGCGTGTGAGTGTTGCGTGCGTGCGTGGCTGCGTGTGTACGTGTGAGTGTTGCGTGCGTGCGTGGGTGCATGTGTTTGTGTGAGTGTTGCGTGGATGCAGTTCATGTGCATGCGTGCGTGTGTGTATAATCACCACACCAGCTCCTGTGTGTTAAAACAGACGGCTCAACATACCAATACAAGGCCACCTTGTCCGCTGTGCCCGCGGTCATGACTTCGAACCACCGTCAAAATATTTTTTTGTCGTTTGTTTTCATTCTTACTAGCAAGATGCCCGTTCGTTGCACGTAACATCAAGATGCATTTGTAAGACTTGTTTATCTTGTGAGAGAAAAGGATGAACGAGGGAAGGCCTTATTCACAAATGTGGAGAGGTGTGTGGGTACCTTTTTGCAAAATTGACATAGTTTATTTCCTATCCGTCAGATATAAATCGGATGGCCTATATTGCAGGATGGCAGGCACACCATCATCACCAACTCTATTTTTTATAAGAGTGTATTTTATGTATTTTATAAGAGTGTAGATGTAGAATAGATACAAGTCGACAGGTGGGCATGATGATAGTGAGATAATTGGATGCAACACTAGAGGTGCCACGTGGAGCGTTTAACTGGTCAACTAGTCATGTCATGAGCAAATACAGAGTTGTACGGTGAGCCCGTGACTATATAATAACCACTAAACGTAAACGGTGACCGTAATGAGTGGATTATGAACTCTAATGTATGTATCATGCTTTCGCTTCAAATACAATGATCGTCATTGCATATATCGTGAGAGTAAGATGAAACACGCGTGAATTTTCTGGGGGCTTACTTTTAGAGGACCTGGAGATAGTTTTGTGTGCATACGTGAAAGGGGCGTACAGGGGGGGTGTATGCGATGGAAAGAGAGATGCTCTTCGTTTCTCTTTATTATGACTAACTTTGTATATAATATAAAAAATATACAAATTCACAGTGCGGAATAAATATCATTGTGGGCACATGCATGCAATGCAAATTAGCGTTCGTACTCCTCCATATAACTTTGTAATGTTGTATATATGTAGAAACTCTAAAAAAATTTGGCCACACTTTATTCAAAAGGAATGTTGTATGCGAAATAAACATGAAGAGAGGGCTCTTTAGATCAATGGGGTACGTGATGTAACATGTGTGAATGTGTAGTTGATGCATTTGGCGGGGCCTAGAGAGGTATATGTGTGTATTACGTATTCAAGAGAGGCATGGATAGAGGGGCCGACGGGGGGGCGTGGGAGAGATAGCACGAGAAATGAGAGTGGTATAGAGAGAGAGAGAGACAAATATGATGTCACGACAAGAGATTTTCTGTGTGTGTCGTGTTTGTGTTGGTATGTGTGGGTGTGAGAAGATAATGAGACGTGGGGGCAGAGGGTGTGTCGCCGCGTGAGGTCCGGTTGGTCGAGGTGAGGCCCTTCATTTGGTTCCGTCCTACGCCACATTGGTCGGCCCATGACACATTTAGGAAGACCCATGGATGACTAATCGTACAAGACAAAGATAGCAGAATTGTGAAGGACTCTGTGTCCACTGACAAAGCTGTCTAGGATTTGTAACCCTAGGTTCTCGGACTAAGGTAACCCCTTTATCTCTAATATTACTATTCATCCAACCTAACTTTAAGGGGCATCCTACAGAATGCTCTGCTAGAATCATACTCGTCGATTAGGAAGAGAGGTGTGAGACAATGCGTGAGAGACAGGCTTAAAGATAATGTGCGTACATGAGACACGTAGGCAGGTCCATGTATATAGAAAGGGTCGATGATGATTGTGCATGTGTATGTTTGTGAGAGGAAGAGTGCTTGTGATAAAGGTTAGTGAAAATAGTTGTAAATGGTTCCGAGAGGGAGGGAGGGTTATATCTAGAGCATGTGTGCGAGAAAGACACCTCGTGAGAGAGAGTGTGAGCATGTGTGAGAGACCACCGATGGAGAGTGAAACTACACGTAAAAGACTGCTCTACACATTGATTAAAGATATAAATTATATCCAAATATTAGGATGGGATCATGATATTTGCAATTCGCGTAAGGAGCGGTCATTTATCCCTCAGACATCTAGATTCTATCGAATTTGAGCATGTCTATGTTATTATTCGACACAATTGATCCACATAGTTAGTATTTTGAACTCGCATAATGCATCACTTTAGCAATCGAATATAAACGTGAGTATAGTTCATGTTGTGTGTGTAAAGCACATTATACATACGAAAGTTACACGATGGACATTATAAATAGCTACATATGAACTAGCATACATTTGAATTCAACTTAAGGTGGTTTAAAAAATAGAATTCAACATGAAGTCCATTCAATTATTTGAATTTGATATCATGGCATTTGTAAACCATACCTAAATTATGGGGGCACCAATCTTTGATCTAATTTTGTACATAATAGCATATGTAGTCGTGTGCAAAATAGATTCAAATTTAGCTCCTCCATTCCAAAATAATAGTAGTTATAGGATTTTCAAGTGTCAAAATTTCAAAAAGAAGCGGATAATTTAATGACGTTTTCAAACATACAAGGTCAAATATAACGTTGTCTATTTAGGTCAATCCTCATAGTTCAAGAGTACTCTAAACATGAATGCTTGTGTTTCAAAATTTCGAACGAAGCGCCAAAAGAGCCTCTACTCGCCCGAAACCGCGTGAGACCAATGTTTGGTAGTACAAGGAAATTACTTTTCTAATAACTCCGACCCGTGAAACCCGCGGGCCCGATGTCCAAAGGTCTAAACCGGGGTACGTTTGTAGCTTCATCTAGACGCCACACAACCGCCTTCGAAAAACATTCATACACAATGGCTGCCTAAGCACACACGTGCACGGCCAAAATCGCTCCCGCCCACTATTTGGGACACCTGGGATTACCATCCTACCCCCGACCCACAGTAGGTCCGAAATTTAAGAGGGGGGCAAAGTTTGTACTTTCCCCAAATTTCAAACAAGCGCGTCCCATCATCTGTTCAAAAAAGCCAAAAACAAGCGCATCCCACATCGAAACATGGTCCCCCCCCACCCGTCCGATTCCCCATTCGTACTCCGTGGGCGCCAAAACCACCTCTCCACCAGCCGCGAAACCCCGCGTCCTCCGTCTGCCACCCCATCCCACCCATCAACCGCCGCCCTCCTCCGTCACGCCGGAGCTGATACCCCGACGTCGTCGTCCACCGCAACCTCAACCGCAACGCCCTCCACGACTAGTAGTTGAAGCCGAGGCCGAGCCGTCCATACCCGAGCCAGTTCAACCATGCCGTCCTGCGCCTCACCGCTGCCGCTCCAACTTCGCCACCCTCCACCGCACCGGAGCTGTTCCTGTTACGCCGTCCTTCGCTGCCTCGGATCTGCTTCCCCTCTGCCGACATACGGCCACGGCAACACAGTCAACAATTTGGCCATGGGTTCTTCCAAGCCTGCACCCTCCAGAACATCGATTTCCCCGGTAAAAAGAAGAAGATCGGCGCGACATGTGGAGGTGACCACACCGGCAACCGAAGAAGGTATTCCTCTTCCCTTGTTCGTGCAAATCTTACGTCTCTGCTTGCACGGTATTCATCCCACAGAAGAAACTAGTTGACCGGTTCTTCTTGATACTAGATGTTCCTAGTAACTTGCGATGCACAAGGTTTCTCCTCATATACTATTTCACCTTAGCTAGAGGTCCGTCGGCCCCCTGAATTTCAATTTCTGGCCAGTTGATTCCCAATTAACGGAAGCATTCCCCGGCGTAACAGGCGCTAATACGACTATTACGCAGGGAAGCAGCTGCCTTAGTGTTTATCTTAGGGCGTGAGCGGCCTAGAACTCTTGGCGCTGATCCGGAGGTCGGCCGGGATTAAAGGGATGGCCAGGGGCTGCCAAGCACGACGGTGGTGTGAGGCCGATGGGAGGCGGGCGGCGGAGGCAGGAGTGCTGGGCGGTGGTGGTTGGCGGTTCGAGAAAGATCGTCAATAGTGATGGCGGGAGGTGAGCGAAGGCCATCTACCGTTCCTTATAGATCGGACGGTTCATAAAAAAATCGATGACCTATTTATTTTTAGTCATCGTTATCTTGATAGGACCACATGTGGTGGTGTCTTTGGAGGATTACCTGCATTTCCTGTGCTCATATATTACAAAATCATACGGAGTAGAATCTAATTTTGTTTGCCATGCAATATTGTAAAGCTATCATATGTCTCCTGTCATTTACTTTTCAGCCACCTGCTATCAGCTACTTTTACAGTGCACTACTTCTGCACACACTTCACCCATACTCTCACTATTGTCTTTTTATGCAAGGGTATTTCAAACCCTGCCTTCACAGAAGGAGGAAAGAGAAGAGAGAAGTCGCTCCAGCATGGTACACGGCTAGGCCAGACATGTTTCAAGACTTTAAAGGGTGTAGTGTCAGCAGATGGAGGCGGGAACGTAGCTCGAGTTGATGATCTCGCTGCCGTGAACCACCATCCTGTGTGCTTGATTTAACCTCATGGTGTCATATGTGGTTGCATGTTGCATATGGTGTCTAGCTTGTATTGAAAGGTCAAGTCGGTCTTTATCAAGATAAGGAAAGATATTTTTTACATGAACCACCATCCCGGGAGCACCAGAAGACAAATAGCTAGTCAGGGCACTGGCCGAGCCAGTGACAAGCCCAACAAAGATAGGCATCACCTGGAAGCCAACTAAAAAGCTGTGATGGTGGCGAAGCAGCCCACCTCCCACCAGGCTCTCACGTCCTAGATGATCATGCTCACCACTCCAGTCGGATGTCTAGCTTGTATTGCTTCCAATTTGGTTAAATTGCATCTGCTTAGCTTACACATTATACCTTTGAATATGACATGCCTTTCTTTTTTTGGTACATACTAGTACATCTGTGTATTAACCATGTTCTTACATCAAACTAATGTTCTTGTGTATCCCTCATCAATCACTTATGACGAGGCAGGCAGGCAAGGGGACTACTCATTTAAAGAATGCAGCGTCAGCCTCCCGACATGATTCTCAAGGAACGGAAATGCTAGATGAAGATAGTGAACATAGCTCTATAGTTTATTACAGCATTTCCCCTACACTAGCATCGCAGGTGCTTGCTCTAACTTGGCAGCGTGATATGTGGTTGCATGTTGCATATGGTGTCTAGATTGTAATTCTTCCAATCTGGTTAAACTGCATGTGCTAGTCTTCTTAGCTTATAGTACAATATACCTGTTAATGTGACATGCCTTCTTGTATTTAATACATAGTACATCTGTCTATTAAGCATGTCCTTACATAAAACTATTGTTTTTTTGTATCCCGCATCGATCAATATGACAAGACACCTTTAGTATATGCAGTGCGATATTAGTTGCGTCTTTCATATAATTTATAGCATGGGCTGCTTCTAATTTGTTGAAATTCCATTTATGATGGGACGCTTTTAACTTGGCAGAGTCATATTGGTTGCATCTTTCATGTTGTCTCTAGCTTGCATTGCTTCTTATTTGCAGGAATGGTTTCTGCTTAGTTTACACAAACAGTTGTGAACATGCCATGTCGTCCTGTTTTTCGTACAGATTCCATCCTGGTATCATGTGTTTGCCTTACATCAAAGTAGTGATTGTCAGTATCATGCATGAATGAGTTCTGAAGAGAGAATTTTATTGCTTTTTCTTGTCGGTTTTACTTGAAAATTCAAAATCAATAAAGCCGAAGGAAGTTAGCAAGGCAGCGGATAAAGGTGCTCCTTCGAGCGGAGGGCCTCTCAGATTTCTACTCCTCCACACCCACAAGATGATTTCCAAGACAACACATGCATAGACACTCAACAAAGTTGTGTTTATGATGAGCACGTCTCCCCTAGTGCAGCATCACTGGTGCTCCCTCTAACTTGGCACTGTTATATGTGGTTGCATGTTATGTATGATGTCTAGCTTGTATTGCTTCTAATTTTGTTGAATTCCATCTGCTTACTTTACACATTATACTTGAATAAGACACGTGTTCCTTTTTCTAGAACATACAATATCTGTCTATCACACCATGTTCTTACATCAAATTACTACTGTTGTGTAACCTGCAACAATCACTTATCATAAGACACGTTTCACTTCAGAGTGTGATATAGGTTACATCTCACATTCTTTTCTAGCTTGTACTACTAATTTGTTGAAATGGCACTTATGACGAGACAGTTTTAACTTGGTAGAGTGATATTCGTTGCATCTTTCATATGGTGTCTAGCTTTCATTGCTTCTAATTTGTTGAAATGCCTTCTCTTAGTTTACACATCATAAGCTGTGAATATGCAATGTTGTGAATATGCAATGGCACTAATGACGAGAGACCTCTAACATGGTAGTGTGATGTTGTTTGCATCTTGCATATGGTTTATTTCTTGTACTGCTTCACATTTGTTTAAATGCCATTTATGATGAGACACTGTTAACTTGGCAGAGCGATATTTGTAGCATCTTTCATATGGTGTCTACCTTCCATTGCATTGCTTCTAATTTGGTGAAATGTCTTCTCCTTAGTTTACACATCATAGTTTTGGTTATCTCTTCCGTCCTGTTTTTCATACATATTACATCCTCCTATCATGTGGTTGTCTAACATCAAAGTTCAGTTCATCTGCATCACGCATCAATTTGTTCTGAAGAACTAAATTGTTATTCATTTTTCTTGTCGGCTTGACTTAACATGGCACAGAGAAAGAGGAAGAAACACAGAATGGCAAGGAATGAGAAGCGGATGAATCCTGCAGATTCTGCTGATGCGATGGTGCAATAGAAGGTCAAAGTCCAGCGAAAAATTCTACAAACACGGCATCCCATGCTACGAGCTGCAAAAAATCCAAGCGAAACAAATAGCTGCCACCAAACAAGCAGAGATAGCCCTAGTTCTTGCAACACCTACCACAGTACTACCACTGCACGACATACTCAAGGCGTCAAGCGAAGCTAGCAACACGTTCCCAAGCTCCCTTGCCACCGACACTACTTCCCAAGCACTCTTGACACAGACGAGTTGGCAATATCAGATGAACCTTGTGAGCTTCAACAGCAAGAAGGTAGTTGCTGGAGTCAAGTTCTGATTCCATGCTTCTTTATATGTAGTCTCACAGTTTGATGTACACTAACACTTCCTATGTTCGTTGTTGGACTAGCACCTAGGCGCAAGAGGAAACAAACATCGGGATAATGCTCGATAGGTTAACTAAATCTAGAGGAGGAAGAATGTAGATCCGTTTTGAGGTAGGTTTAAAAAGGCCACGTGATGCTACAGAGTCTGCCAAGTTAGTATCAGAGGCAGCGGTTGCCGTTAGGTGTCATGTACGTATCCTCCCAACATGGATTGAGTACAGGAATGACAAAGACGAAACCAGTTCAACACCTTCCTCGACCATTTATACGTAAGTATGGTTATGTATGGAAACTAGTAATATCGTCTTGCTCTGTCCCATACTTTCTAGGTTCTTGATAATGAGACTCCCATAATTTTCAGCAGATGAGGTTCAAGTTGGATAGCCAAGATGATGCAACGGACAAGCTTGCATCCATGTTTTCAAGTCTGCTCTGCGATAGTATCGGTATAACTTGAGGAAAACTCACTTTGAAGGCAAGGCTAGCAAATGAACTTTCCCAAACATCTCCAAATGGAAAATATATCGAATGAAGACCGGAGGGCCTTGTTAAACACTGGTCCGATCCAAGTATCGGTACATTATATATATGTGATCAGATCACATGTTGAAGTCCTATTTATGCATGTGTCACACAAATCTATCTTCTTGTAGGTGAACTGTTCAAAGAACAAGGCCAACCGTACGAAAGTGAAATTCCAACAGACGACAGGATCTCGTAGCTATATTGCACACTACGAGGCTCTTGAAATTAGCTGATGTTTCACTCTTTTCGTTGTACCATATTATCAGATCTATATTGACTTGTTCGAAATGCAGAGGAAAGCCTGCAAGGACCAAAAAGTACTTGAACCAAATGCTGTGGAAATCTTCAAGGACTGTCACACCAGCAAGAAGAAGGGCATGACTACACTAGTCAAAGCCGTTGTTTTAATCCTCATGCCTTTTAACTACTACTTACTCTGACTTGTGCCTTGAACTGCATGGTTTGCAGCCAATGTCTATTACTGTTTTCAATTTTATACACAATTGTCTTAGCGTATCATTGCACCTTACAAGGTTTAAAAGAGAGGAGTGATGTTCCTTTGATCTTGACCTGTAATCTAGTTCCATCTTTGGACTTGCCCACACAACGTTACAATTGCTGTTTATGCCGTCTCGGTTGTTTTGTGATATGAATGATGTCATACTATGTTTACCGTATTATAAACTTCGTCTCTTTATCCTTAGCCCTCAATACAATGTGAAGAAATAGACAATACATTAGCGATGGTACATGGTCATATGTTTGGAACCTGGTTTTATTATGTACTTTGCAATAAAATACAACTAATATTTTACATGGGTTCACCAGAATAAGTTCTGTATATAGACCAAAGCTATTTTGTTTGGTTTTGCTGCCTCCTTGATATCTTCTGTTCTGGTACTACTAATGTAAAACCTCAACTTTTCAGCGAGCTATGGAAAAATGGTGGAACCGCCACCTTCTGAAGGTGGCGAGGCAACTATAACCTTAATGTCAGCTCTTGCTGCGATGGGCGATACTGTCCACTAACGGTGCCAAAAGCACGTTCTGCGTATCTTGGGTTGGTTGTTAAGGCAATATCGTCCAAACTGCCTCATGATCAAGATATGCAAGCTCAAAGCAATGTTGTATCTGCGCTCCAGACACAAGTCCATTCCCTAACAGAGGCCCTTTGTGAAACAAGGAGAAACATTGCTCAATGTCGTCAAGATATGCATTGTTTTGAAACCAGACTATCAGACATTTGCTATGTTGTTCAGGAGCCTAGGGGAAATGAAGGCGACGGTTATGGTGCTCCATCGGACAATACAACATGAAAACGTAACAGTTAGGTCAAATGAACTGAGCTTCTGAACTTCGGGTGTTCATTTATCTCCTATACTGTTAAGTTTTATGCCAACCTTCCTTTTGTTATATAGTTGTAATTTGTTTTGGTGCGACACAAAATTTATTCTTAACATGCAGCCACCGGTTGAAGAAAACAACAAGCCATTTTTGTATAGTGTAGGGTTTTCCCTATATTTGCACTGGTGGCGATCTTTGATGCCGAGTGGATGTAATCTGTGCAATCGCCTTAATAGCCTAGCGTTAGTTTTGGCCTTATTTTTTTCCTAGTCTTCTTTTTCCCCGGTTTGCTAGTGGCCGCAACTACCATGGGCCATATACAGGCCGTAGGATCCATGGGTCACCTACGGGCCGTCGATAAATGGGCCTATAATCGGTGGGCCTCGGGCCGTCGATAAATGGGCCTGTAATCGGTGGGCCTCGGGCTGTCGGATAAATGGGTCTACATGGGCTGTAATCGGGCGTAATTGGTATCGGCCCAGCACGGTAACGGGCCGTTAATAGGCCGTAGGACTGCAAAGGCTTAATTCTACCGCAGGCATAACGGGTTGTTAATGGGCCAGAATATAGGACGAGCTGGAAACGGCGCAGCGGGTTAACAGGCCAGAAACAGGCCCACTCTTGCCATGGGCCGAATTTGGCCCATTAGGGTAACATTCTAGTAACGGGCCGACTCTTGCCATGGGACGAATTTGGCCCATTTGGGGAACATGCCAGTAACGGGCCGACTCTTGCCATGGGCTGAATTTGGCCCATTAGGGGAACAGGCCAGTAACGGGCCGGAAGTAATCGAGGGGCCGAAAAGGAGCCCAAGAACGTATGGGCCATCAATAGGCCGAAAGCTAACACGGGCTGGAAACGGCCCATGTAAATCACGGGACGTTAATGGGTAGAAAGAAAATTACTGTTCATTATGGGCTAGAGTCGCCGTGGGCCTGTAAAGGGCCGAAAGATACGAAGGCCTCATATGGGCCGAAAGGCGTCGTGGGCCATACATGGGCCGAAAGTAAAATGGGCTGGTGTTATATTCGACGGCCCACATGATATTGTTGGGCCGATTTCCTTTAGGGCCTAATGGGTCGTGAGTTAATGGGCCGTAAAATGGGCTATTTGTGAAGAGATCGTTAATAGGATTTTCATGGGCCAGCCCGTTAACTTTTGACCAAGTCAAACGGGCCGGCTTTGTAAGCTAAATGGGCTAGTGGTGGGCCGTGGCACGTGTCGACATATCATAGGCGCCTATCTGACCCACTGACGAGCTGACACGTGTTTCGTCCGGCCAATTAGAATTTTACACGGGGAAATTTCCCATTGGTCGGGGCTGTTAACTGGTTATCGGATCAAAAACCCGACCCGATAGCTTAACGGTGTTCCGTTACGGTGGATGCCACGTGTCGGTCACCCTTGACGAAAGCACTTGTGTGACGCAAAGTTGGCACTCTTCCAAAATAGTGGGATTAACATTAACTAAAGTCATGACATCTCCAAACCCACTTTTCAAAAACTTCATAAGATTGAACATTCTCCAAATATGTGGGATCTAAAGTTGACACTCTTCCAAACCCACTTTCAATATTATTTCAAACATTATTACCAATCTCATATTTATCATGGGGCTTAAATAAAATTTCAAGATCATAAGAAGAATCACCCCAATCATGATCATTGCAACAAGTAGTAGACATAGCAAAACTAGCATCCCCAAGCTTAGGGTTTTGCATATTATTAGCACGATTGACATCAAGAGAATTTATAGTAAAATCATTGCAATCATGCTTTTTATTCAAGGAGCTATCATGAGTCTCTTCATAAAGAACTTCATCACAATTTTCAGATTCACAAATTTCAAGCAAAACTTCAAAAGATAATCTAGTGCACAAAACTCACTAGCAATTGGTTCATCATAATTGGATCTATTAAAGAGATTAGCAAGAGGATGAGGATCCGTAACAACAGATTTTTAGCAAGCGAAGATGCAAGCAAACAGAAGGCACATGGTAACACGACCAAACAGAAGGACGAACGGAAGAGGGGCAAATAAAATGGCAAAGGTGAAGTGGGGAGAGGAAAACCAGAGGGAAATGGAAAATAATGCAATGCGGGAGATAAGGGTTGTGATAGGTACTTGGTATGTTGACTTTTGCGTAGACTCCCCGGCAACGGCGCCAGAAATCCTTCTTGCTACCTCTTGAGCACTGCGTTGGTTTTCCGTTGAAGAGGAAAGGGTGATGCAGCAAAGTAGCGTAAGTATTTCCCTCAGTTTTTGAGAACCAAGGTATCAATCCAGTAGGAGGCCACGCACGAATCCCTCGCACCTACACAAACAAATAAATCATCGCAACCAACGCGATAAGGGGTTGTCAATCCCTACACAGCACTTACGAGAGTGAGATCTGATAGATATGATAAGATAATATTTTTGGTATTTTTTAGGATAAAGATGCAAAGTAAAATAAAAGGAAATAAAAATAACTAAGTGTCGGAAGATTAATATGATGGAAAATAGACCCGGGGGCCATAGGTTTCACTAGTGGCTTCTCTCAAGAGCATAAGTTTTTACGGTGAGTGAACAAATTACTGTTGAGCAATTGACAGAATTGAGCATAGTTCTGAGAATATCTAGGTATGATCATGTATATAGGCATCACGTCCGAGGCAAGTAGACCGACTCCTGCCTGCATCTACTATATTATATGCAAACAAATACATCTAAGTCTAACATACTTCCTATGCATAGGCATATTATAAGCAAACAAATTTGCAAGGCAAGCAAAAACTAGCATATGCGAGGAAGCGGAAAGAAACAATAGCAATCTCAACATAACGAGAGGTAATTTAGTAACATGAAAATTTATATAACCATATTGTCCTCTCTCATAATAATTACATGTGTGATCATAAGCAAATTCAACAAAATAGCTATCACATAAAATATTTTCAACATGATCCACATGCATGCAAAGTTGGCACTCTTTCAAAATAGTGGGATTAACATTAACTAAAGTCATGGCATCTCCAAACCCACTTTTGTCAAAAACTTCATAAGATTGAACATTCTCCAAATATGTGGGATCTAAAGTTGACACTCTTCCAAACCCACTTTCAATGTTATTGCAAACATTACTATTAATCTCATATTTATCATGGGGCTTAAATAAATTTTCAAGATCATAGGAAGAATCACCCCAATCATGATCATTGCAACAAGTAGTAGACATAGCAAAACTAGCATCCCCAAGCTTAGGGTTTTGCATATTATTAGCACGATTGACATCAAGAGAATTTATAGTAAAATCAGTGCAATCATGCTTTTTATTCAAGGAGCTATCATGAATCTCTTCATAAAGTACTTCATCACAATTTTCAGATTCACAAATTTCAAGCAAAACTTCATAAAGATAATCTAGTGCACAAAACTCACTAGCAATTGGTTCATCATAATTGGATCTCTTAAAGAGATTGGCAAGAGGATGAGGATCCATAACAATAGATTTTTAGCAAGCTAAGATGCAAGCAAATAGAAGGCACATGGTAACACGACCAAACAGAAGGACGAACGGAAGAGGGGCAAATAAAACGGCAAAGGTGAAGTGGGCAGAGGAAAACTAGAGGCAAATGGCAAATTGTAGGACCTTGAAGTATGTCTAGAGGGGGGGTGATTAGACTACTTGACCAATAATAACTTAACCTTTTCCCAATTTTAGACTTTGGCAGATTTTAGCTATTTTGAACAAGTCAAGCAATCTTCACAACATTCAAGCAAGCATGCAAAGAGTATATAGGCAGCGGAAAATAAAGCATGCAACTTGCAAGAATATAAAGGGAAGGGTTTGGAGGATTCAAACGCAATTGGAGACACGGCTGTTTTTGTCGTGGTTCCGATAGGTGGTGCTATCGTACATCCACGTTGATGGAGACTTCAACCCACGTAGGGTAACGGTTGCGTGAGTCCACGGAGGGCTCTGCTCACGAAGGGTCCACGAAGAAGCAACCTTGTCTATCCCACCATGGCCGTCGCCCACGAAGGACTTGCCTCACTAGCGGTAGATCTTCACGAAGTAGGTGATCTTCTTGCCCTTACAAAATCCTTGGTTCAACTCCACAATCTTGTCGAAGGCTCCCAAGTGACACCTAGCCAATCTAGGAGACACCACTCTCCAAGAAGTAACAAATGGTGTGTTGATGATGAACTCCTTGCTCTTGTGCTTCAAATGATAGTCTCCCCAACACTCAACTCTCTCTCATAGGATTGGATTTGGTGGAAAGAAGATTTGAGTGGAAAGCAACTTGGGGAAGGCTAGAGATCAAGATTCATGTGGTTGGAATGGAATATCTTGGCCTCAACACATGAGTAGGTGGTTCTCTCTCAGAGCTGATAAGTTGGAAGTGTAGGTTTGTTCTGATGGCTCTCTTCACGAATGAAGAGGAGGTGGAGGGGTATATATAGCCTCCACACAAAATCTAACCGTTACACACAATTTACCAAACTCGGTGGGACCGAATCATCAAACTCGGTCAGACCGATTTAGTAAACCTAGTGACCGTTAGGGTTTTCGGTGGGACTGACATGCATCTCGGTAGGACCGATTTGGTTAGGGTTAGGGCATAACGTAATCTCGGTGAGACCGATTACACAAACTCGGTGAGACCGATTTTGGTAATAAGCTAACCAGAGAGTTGGTCAGGTAAACTCGGTGGGACCGATTTGCTCTTTCGGTGAGATCGAAAAGTTACAAAAGGGAAACAGAGAGTTTACATTGTAATCTCGGTGGGACCGATTTGCTCTTTCGGTGAGACCGAAAAGTTACGAAGGGGAAACAGAGAGATTACAATCCCATCTCGGTGAGACCGAGATCCCTATTGGTGAAACCGATTTGCCTAGGGTTTGTGGCAGTGGCTATGACATCTGAACTCGGTGGCGCCCGATAGAAAGAATCGGTAGGGTCGAGTTTGACTTTGGGTTTAGGTCATATGTGGATGTGAGAAAGTAGTGGAGGGTTTTTGGAGCATATCACTAAGCACATGGAGCAAAAGGCTCATTAAGAAACACCTCATCCCTTCTTGATAGTATTGGCTTTTCCTATAGACTGAATGTGATCTTGGATCACTAAAATGTAAAATGTAGAGTCTTGAGCTTTTGAGCTTGAGCCAACCCTTTGTCCTTAATATTTTGAGGGATCCACTTTCATCATCCATGCCATGCCATTCATTGAGCTTTCCTGAAATATTTATCTTGGAATAGTATTAGCTCAATGAGCTATATGTTGTTATGAATTACCAAAACCACCTAGGGATAGTTGCACTTTCAATCTCCCCCTTTTTGGTAATTGATGACAACATATAGATCAAAGCTTCGACAAATGATAATAGAATTGAAAAACATCGTCGCTTTGAGAAGTATGTGATAAGCAAGAGCTCCCCCTAAATTTGTGCATATCTTAAGATTTGCTTTGGACTGCGAATGCACAAGAAATTAGGCTCATGGGTTACTCTTCCATGTCACATACATCTTGGTGGAGCGCTCAAAATAATAACGACTGAATACATGAACTCATCACCAAGCACAGTGAATGATCATATAAGGATAAATAAGATAATATCATAAAAGGCATAAGTGTAGCTTATGATCAAACACATGATCATCAATGTCTCACAGGTAATGCATAGTATCTCAAGCAATCAAACGCGAAAAGGTTCAACCAAGAAGACAAGAGAGAACAAAAGCAAATCTCTCTCTCTCTCTCTCTCTCTC
The DNA here is from genome assembly GCA_021605205.1 of Aegilops longissima. Taxonomy (NCBI): domain Eukaryota; kingdom Viridiplantae; phylum Streptophyta; class Magnoliopsida; order Poales; family Poaceae; genus Aegilops; species Aegilops longissima. Next base: position 16,985,014 of record CM038679.1, on the reverse strand, counting down.
TCTCTCTCAGCCTATGATCTATACATTTTTCTCCCCCTTTGGCAACAACTTACCAAAAAGTTCCTAGAAAATGCATAGTACTATGTCGTCTCTCGGGCTTGGTCTTCTAGTGGTGGTGTAGACATGACTCCAAGGATGAACGCATCAGTAGACGTGGTAGGAGCTGAAGTAGTTGGAGCTGGAGCTGGTTGAGCTGGAGCTGTAGCTGGAGCTGAAGTAGTGGCTCTGGCGTCTGGAATTGGTACTGCAGCTGACCTCTTAGCTCTAGGCACTCTGGCAAATGCATCAGTTGTTGTCTTGCCCTTCCTCTCCTGCATATCATCTTGTAACTGCTCCACAGCTGACTGAATCTCAGTCACTTTGACATCAAGATCATATAATTTTTGTTCCATGATTCTCTCCAGGCTCTCCTGGTTTTGAGTTAGGGTGGACAACCCCTTCTTAATCCGTAGAGATGATGCTATTAAGTAACCAACCTGCTCCCGCTTGTTCTTCAGAAAGTAGTCAGATGCCTCTGCTTGAGTTGGCATCTTTGTAGCTTTCCCTTTCCTTGCCTTCTCCTTTCACTCCTGATCTTGCACTGATGATGGTTCATTCTCGGTCATGACAACTCGATTGTACTCAAAATCAGGATAAAGAACCATGTGTTCCTTATCCAATAGATACTTTCCTGTGCCCATCTTCGAGTTTATCAACTCCTGAATCTGTGGGGCATAACCACAACTTCTCTTCTGATCTGCTGCTGTCCTCTTAATTGTCTCGACTATGAGGCTCATGACCTTGAATTTCCGAGGCACATCAAAAACATGAAGCAAATTGATTGCATGCCCTCTAATCATGTTATGGTCACCTGATTTGGGCAATAGAGTATGCCTTAAGATCCAGTTGATCGAGGCAGCCCCGACAACAGAAAATGGACTGATCCAAACTTGAAGTTCTCAAGTGCATCATCGGGATCTCCTTGTACATGTGTGACATTGAGTTATGATCCATTTTCTTCTTACCATAAATTTCCAGGTCATCCTCACTTTCCTTTGGGGCATTGATCAAACTTGCCCATTCCTTTATGGTAGACTGATATCTGGTTCCTTCTGACATCCACACTATCCTGCCATCTGGATAGAAATTTGTTGTGGAGTAGAATTGCATGATAAGTTCATCGTTCTAGTTGGTGAGCTTCTGCCCAACAAAATCAGCAACTCCACAAGCACTGAAGTCATCATATACTCCAGGGTAGTGTTCTGCGTTCTCCTTCATGTAGGTCCAGTTGACCCATCTCATATCGCAAACTATGGGCTTCTTATCCAGCAAGATAGTCTCATAAAAGTCCTACTGCTCCTTGGTGTGGAACCTGTAATCCACAGCAGTCCTTCTCCTCATGGCTTATGGATCTGACTCTCTCCATAGCCTCAACCCATTATCTCTCCTGATCTTCATGTTTTCAGCCACAGGATGAGCATCATTGTGGTCTGGGATCTTGGGTTTGAGCTTCCTTAGGACCTGCCCTTCTTCATCTTCTTCAGCTTCAACCTCAGGCATTGGGGCCTTGTTCTTTTCAGCTGCTGGTATGCTCCTGGTATTCCTCTTGGGTGCATTCTTGGGCTTGGAGGCAGCTTTGGGCTTGGAAGTTGCAGCCCCTGATTTGATTGCATCACCCATCAGTTTTTGTGCCTTGGGTGCAGGCTCTGCAACCTCTTCTTCTTCTTCCTCTTCCATCATGGAAGGCTTCCCAATCACTCTTGCCATGGTCTTCTTGACCCTTTCTTTCCTTTTCTTTCCCTCTGCAGCAACAGGATCTTTGGGTTGAGATTCCAAAGGAGCTTGAGTAGACACTCTGGCTTTGGACATTGGTTGTCTACCTGCTAGCCTTTTGATTTTCAAGCCAGGCTTCACCGCAGATGAACTGATCTCTCTCTTGAGCACTTTCTTCTTAAAGCTTGCCTCATCCTCAACTACCACGTAATCCTCATCCTCAGACTCTGAGGTCTTCTTCTTTCTTGACCTTGTGGCAGCCTAGGGCAAATTGCTCGGAGTTCTTCTGCTCCCCTCATCTGAGCTGCTTGAGGGACTAGTGCCCTCCCTCAACTGGATCTGCTCTTCAGATTCGTTCTGGCTATCACTCTGGTCTGACATGTTGTTCAACTGACTGCTGACCCTGTGAATAGTTATAGATGAGGTAGAGTGGATGAGCATCTCAAAATGCAGAGATTTTTGCAAAAGAATGATTCAAAAGAAAACTAACTCTAAATTTTCGAATCGCAACTATTCTAAGGATTGATTTGACTGGATAGGAGTGTTTCAATCGTGGCAAGATGCATAATGAACACAATGTTGGAAATATGCCCTAGAGACAATAATAAAAGGATTATTATTATATTTCCTTGTTCATGATAATTGTCTTTTATTCATGCTATAATTGTATTATCCGGAAATCGTAATACACGTGTGAATACATAGACCACAACATGTCCCTAGTGAGCCTCTAGTTGAGTAGCTCGTTGATCAACAGATAGTCATGGTTTCCTGACTATGGACATTGGATGTCATTGATAACGGGATCACATCATTAGGAGAATGATGTGATGGACAAGACCCAATCCTAAGCATAGCACAAGATCGTGTAGTTCGTTTTCTAGAGCTTTTCCAATGTCAAGTATCTTTTCCTTAGACCATGAGATCGTAACTCCGGATCCGTAGGAGTGCTTTGGGTGTACCAAACGCCACAACGAATCGGGTGACTATAAAGGTATACTACGGGTATCTCCGAAAGTATCTCATTGGGTTGATACTGGATCGAGACTGGAATTTGTCACTCCATATGACGGAGAGGTATCTCTGGGACCACTCGGTAATGCATCATCATAATGAGCTAAAAGTGACCAAGTGTCCGTCACGGGATCATGCATTCTGATGCGAGTAAAGTGACTTGCCGGTAACGAGATTGAACGAGGTATTGGGATACCGACGATCGAATTTCGCAAGTAACGTCCGATCGACAAAGGGAATTGTATACGGGTTGCTTGAATCCTCGACATCGTGGTTCATCCGATGAGATCATCGAGGAGCATGTGGGAGCCAACATGGGTATCCAGATCCGCTGTTGGTTATTGACCGAGAGTCATCTCGGTCATGTCACGTGTCTCCGAACCCGTAGGGTCTACACACTTAAGGTTCGGTGACGCTAGGGTTATTAGGAAGACTTGTATGTGATTACCGAATGTTGTTCGGAGTCCCGGATAAGATCCCGGACATCACGAGGAGTTCTGGAATGGTCCGGAGGTGAAGATTTATATATGGGAAGTTGTCATACGGTCACCAGAAAGGTTCGGGGGCATATCGGTATTGTACCCGGGCCACCGGAGGGGTTCCGGGGGTCCACCGGGAGGGGCCACCTCTCTTGGAGGGCCTCATGGGCTGTAGTGGGCAGGGAACCAGCCCCTGGAGGGCTGGGCGCATTCCCCCCCCCCCCCTTGGGCCCATGCGCCTAGGGTTGGGGGGAAACCCTAGTGGGGGCGCCCCCCTTGCTTGGGGGGCAAGCCCCCTCCCCTTGGCCGCCCCCCCCCCCTCTAGATCTCATCTAGAGGGGGCCGGCCCCCTTCCACCTTCCCCTATAAATAGAGGGGCGAGGAGAGGGCTGACACAACATCCAAGGCGCAGCCCCTCCCCTCCCCAACACCTCTCCTCCTCCGTTAAGAGCTTGGCGAAGCCCTGCCGGAGTACTGCCTCTCCACCACCACCACGTCGTCGTGCTGCTGCTGGAGCTCTCTTCCTCAACCTCTCCCTCCACCTTGCTGGATCAAGGTGTAGGAGACGTCTCCGCTCCGTACGTGTGTTGAACACGAAGGTGCTGTCCGTTCAGCACTAGAATCATCGGTGATTTGGATCACGACGAGTACGACTCCCTCAACCCCGTTCTCTTGAACGCTTCCGCTCGCGATCTACAAAGGTATGTAGATGCACTCCTTTTTCTCGTTGCTAGATGAACTCATAGATTGATCTTGTTGAAAGCGTAGAAATTTTTTATTTTCTGCAACGTTCCCCAACAGTGGCATCATGAGCTAGGTCTATGCGTAGTTCTCTTTGCACGAGTAGAACACAAATCTGTTGTGGGCGTAGATGTTGTCAACTTTCTTGCCACTACTAGTCTTATTTTGCTTCAGCGGTATTGTGGGATGAAGCGGCCGGACCGACCTTACGTGACGCTTACGTGAGACTGGTTCCGCATGATCGACATGCACTAGTTGCATAAGGTGGCTAGCGGTGTCTGTCTCTCCCACTTTAGTTGGAGCGGATTCGATGAAAAGGGTCCTTATGAAGGGTAAATAGAAGTTGACAAATCACGTTGTGGCTTTTTCGTATGTAAGAAAACGTTCTTGCTAGAACCCTATTGCAGCCACGTAAAAGATGCAACAACAATTAGAGGACGTCTAACTTGTTTTTGCAGCAATTGCTTTGTGATGTGATATGGCCAAAAGTTGTGATGAATGATGAATGATATATTGTGATGTATGAGATCATGTTCTTGTAATAGGAATCACGACTTGCATGTCGATGAGTATGACAACCGGCAGGAGCCATAGGAGTTGTCTTAATTATTGTATGACCTGCGTGTCAATGATTTAACGCCATGTAATTACTTTACTTTATTGCTAAACCGTTAGCTATAGTAGTAGAAGTAATAGTTGGCGAGCAACTTCATGGAGACACGATGATGGAGATCATGGTGTCATGCCGGTGACGAAGATGATCATGGAGCCCCGAAGATGGAGATCAAAGGAGCTATATGATATTGGCCATATCATGTCACTACTATTTGATTGCATGTGATGTTTATCATGTTTTTGCATCTTGTTTACTTAGACCGACGGTAGTAAATAAGATGATCCCTCATTATAATTTCAAGAAAGTGTTCCCCCTAACTGTGCGCCGTTGCGACAGTTCGTTGTTTCGAAGCACCACGTGATGATCGGGTGTGATAGATTCTAACGTTCACATACAACGGGTGTAAGACAGATTTACACATGCAAAACACTTAGGTTAACTTGACGAGCCTAGCATGTACAGACATGGCCTCGGAACACAGAGACCGAAAGGTCGAACATGAGTCGTATGGAAGATACGATCAACATGGAGATGTTCACTGATGATGACTAGTCCGTCTCGCGTGATGATGGGACACGGCCTAGTCGACTCGGATCATGTAACACTTAGATGACTAGAGGAATGTCTAATCTGAGTGGGAGTTCATTAAATAATTTGATTAGATGTAACATCCCAAAATTCTAAATTTTGGAATGTTATAAACACATAGATAGTTTTGGTTGATTGTTTGATTGATTGACTGAAAGTGAGTGAATTTGAAACTTTTTGAAAGTTAAATGAGAGGGAATAAAAGGACTTTCCCAAACTTTCATTTTTGCTTTTATGATCTCCGGGAATTCAAATTCTTTTCATCACAAAACCCTGGAGAGAAGATGACATGACTTCTTCCATTTATCTAAATGAAAAGGGGTGTTGAAAATATTTGAATTTCATTTGGAAAATATTTTCCAATTCATAAACTTCATGCAACTCAGTGATTTTCACGAGCGAGGATAAAATGACTTCTTCAAAACATATGAAATATGAGTTGGGAGTTTCAAAGGATCAAATTCGAAGTCCTTTTGGAATTATTTTTTAATTTGGAGTTATTTTGGATTTTATTCAAATTATTTTTCTCCAAAAATAAAATACATGGAAAATAGGGTAACATGATCCGCTACACCAGAAAATTGAAGATAAATAAATTTGGAGTCATTTTGGTATTTTTAAAATAATTTTTATTAGATTTTAGTAGAGCAGTAGCACTCTTTGATTTATTCAAAATTGTGTGTACTTTATTTGATGTTAGTAAAATGTTCATCTTATAGGAAATATTTTTCTGCAAATTTTGATATATTATATGCCTATATAAAAGTTTTAATAATTTTGTTTTTGTTTTAGTTCTGTGAAATTTTGTTAAAAAAAATATATATGCAGCGCCTTGGGCCAAAGGCCCAAGCCGCCGACCAGCCACCGGCCAAGGCCAAGGCCAAGGCCATCGCACGCACACACCTAGGGGGCCAGGGAGCCAAGGTTTCCTTTTCTTTTACAAATCCTAGTAGGATTTGATCCCGTTTCGTTATTCCGTTTATTCCGATTTGTTTCTAAATCTTTTCCCTCTTTGTTTCCTAATCCTATTCTATTTCTTGTCCCCTACCCCAAGCAAAGCCCTCCCCTCCCCAATATAAATACCCAAGCACCCCCCCCCTCCAACACATCAAACCAACACCTCTCCTCTCCTCTCCTCTCCGCAGCAGCAGAAGAAGCAGCACCACCGCCGCCAAGTGCTGCCCGCGCCTCGACCTCTCCTGAGGTTTATATGATCTCCTCTCCACCGTCCTGTGATCTCCTTTCCTCTAGGAGCAACCGCAACATCGGATCCGATCTTTTTCCCCAACTCCGACGACTACTCCGGTGAGATCCACAAAATCCCGTAATTCATTTTTTTCAGAAAATAGCAATTTTAGAAAATTCATATCTTTTAGAGTTTTTAGTATTTTTGAGTGATTCCAATTGCTATGTGTCAAAAATTTGCTAAAGTTTCTGTTAGTTCAATTTTATTTCACATTTGAGCAGTTTAAATTTGTGTTTAGATGAATTTGCTCAAATCACTAGATTTGAGCTATTTTGAGTTAGGAATATTATTTTGACCGATTCTTTTTGCTCCTGGTCTCTAGGACCTTTGTTTATCCAGTAGTATTTAGTATTTTATTTCTAGGTTAATTTAAATTAGGTTTTTAGCAAAACAGTACTGTTTTATTATTAGTTCTGTTTTAGCTTTTTCTTTATTGTTTTATTAGTTTCAAATTATTTCTTTTTGTCACTTTTGACAAAATTAGTTGTGTTTCTGTTAGACAATAGGAGAAAATTTATTTTTATTTAAAAAAATATTTTCCTTAGTTTTGTATGAAACCTTCTATAGGTCATAGTTAGAGTTTTATAAAAGCTTTTTATTTGTTTCTTTTGCAAATAAAATTTTATGGAAAAAAATACTTTCTGTTAAATTAATTATTTTACATTTTATTTTATGTTAATTTATTAGTTTAGTATTTTAATTGTTGTTAAGTTTTTACTTACGGCAAAACTATATTAGATGTTTGTAGCAAAGTCATAGATCTTCGTTAGTAGTTTTTCTTTGTAGTTTTATTTGAAGTTTCTTTTGATTTTGTTTGAGTTTTATTATCGATTTTCCTTGCTATTTTGATTGTTATTTCGAGTGCTAAAATTGTTTGCTAGGATGTTTGCTTATGTGAATGCTATGTTTGACTATATAGATTTTCAACGGAGTGACGAATAGTTCTACCAAGTCTTTATTCTGAGAGCGCTATTATCTTCATCAAGTATTACCAGGCAAGTTCACTTTGACCATGTTTTTCATACCTATGTGTTTTATTGCATCTAGTGTTATCTTCGCAACAACCCCTCCGGTAGTGATATTGAATTCTTGTAGTTGAGTAGTATGCATGAGGTAGGAACCCATCACCCTGTTACCAAGCCCGGGACGCTATTTATTTTAATGCTACGCTATAGTAGACGGGGTTCGGTATGAGTGTTCGAGAGTGGTGTGAAGAAGGAGGACTCTACGTCAATGACGACAACTCCATGATGGAACCTGCAAGGACTGCATCTTCAAGGCCTCAAGACTTCAAGACTCGAGACAAGAATTCAATACACACTCTTTGGGTGAAGGATGGTTGTGGGCACCTGGAGAAACCAGTGGTTGCCTGGGATGCATGGAGAAGCGCCATGACATCTTGCGGAAAGCTTCACCCAGACTCAAAGAGACGGAAGAATACTTCATGCCCGGAAGCTTACCTGTGCAACCGCAAGTCACTATGGGCTCTAGCTTGGTTGACCTTAGTTGTGACTCTGGCTGGGACGGTGCTAGCAGATGTAGAACTACGGTAGGATTGGATGAGCACCGGACAGTGGTCAGGGGAACTCTTCAGAAGACTATGTTTCGGTCATCTTGTTCTCAAACACCCTGAAGTGCGAGAATGTAAAGAGAGGGATCGAATCTTGCGGGTAAAGTGTACAAACCTCTGCAGAGGGTTAAAACCTAATCGATTAGCCGTGTCCCCGGTTACGGACAATTTGAGCCTCTGGACTTGGATCTATCTCGGAACTCTCAACACCGGACTGATAACTTAATTGTGGGCAACTTATGATGAATTTGGGCTATGAGACATCGGTTGGCGGAACCATGTCATGATAGAAAACTCTGTAGTACAGACTTCATTTATTCCTCTGATATAGGGAAAATAAAACCAGCTTTTACGCAAACAAAACTCAGATACAGAGCCACAAAGCCATACTGCATATAGTATAATTTGTCATCTGTTTTTCTTATTGTGATCTTGCGGTACATTCAATGTCTTGACCTACACGGCTGCAACGTATCATGTTGCGATATTTCCTCGTCGAGTAAGAGTTACGATCTGAGGTTACGGTCTACACTCAACCTGCCGATGGCGTTGATGGGACTCCACACCGTCGATTGTTTCCGCTGAGTATTATGAGGTATATATCATTTACGTTATTTATACATGTGATTGCACTTTGATATATACATTGATGTCTTGTGTGTGCAAAGATCTTGATCCGAGGATGGCACAGAGATACGAGAGGCTTGACCGTCCGAGGTCGGGTCGCTACATTAGATGGACTTAATTATCATGAACTTAGTCTAAAATCTTGGCAAAATGTCTTGTAGATCAAATGGCCAATGCTCATGTCAACATGAACTTCAACGCGTTCCTAGAGAAAACCAAGCTGAAAGATGATGGCAGCAACTATAAGGACTGGGTCCGGAACCTGAGGATCATCCTCATAGCTGCCAAGAAAGCATATGTCCTAGAAGGACCGCTAGGTGAAGCACCCATCGAGAGAACCAATACGTTATGAACGGCTTGGCGATCGCGTCTGATGATTACTCCCTCGTTCAGTGTGGCATGCTTTACAGCTTAGAACCGGGGCTCCAAAAGTATTTTGAGCAACACGGAGCATATGAGATGTTCGAGGAGCTGAAAATGGTCTTCCAAGCTCACGCCCGGGTCGAGAGATATGAAGTCTCCGACAAGTTCTATAGTTGTAAGATGGAGGAAAAGAGTTCTGTCAGTGAGCACATACTCAAAATGTCTGGGTTGCACAACCGCCTGTCCCAGCTGGATATTAACCTCCCGGATGAGGCAGTCATTGACAGAATCCTTCAGTCGCTCCCACCAAGCTACAAGAGCTTTGTGATGAACTACAATATGCAGGGGATGGTGAAAACTATTCCTGAAGTATTTTCAATGCTGAAGTCAGCAGAGGTAGAAATCAAAAAGGAACATCAAGTGTTGATGGTCAATAAAACCACCAAGTTCAAGAAAGGCAAGGGTAAGAAGAACTTCAAGAAGGACGGCAAGGATGTTGCCGCCCGATAAGCCGATTGCGGGAAGAAGTCAAAGAATGGACCCAAGCCCGAGACTGAGTGCTTTTATTGCAAAGGGAAGGGTCATTTGAAGCGGAACTGCCCCAAATACTTAGCGGACAAGAAGGCCGGCAACACTAAAGGTATATGTGATATACATGTAATTGATGTGTACCTTACCGATGCTCGTAGTAGCTCCCGGTATTTGATACCGTGTCGTTGCTCATATTTGTAACTCAAAGCAGGAGCTGCGGAATAAGCGGAGACTGGCGAAGGACGAGGTGACGATGCACGTCGGGAATGGTTCCAAGGTCTATGTGATCGCCGTCGGCACGCTACCTCTACATTTACCTATGGGATTAGTTTTAAACCTCAATAATTGTTATTTAGTGCCAAGTTTGAGAATGAACATTGTATCTGGATCTCGTTTAATAGGAGCTGGCTACTCATTTAAATCCGAGAATAATGGTTGTTCTATTTATATGAGAGATATGTTTTATGGTCATGCCCCTATGGTCAATGGTTTATTCTTAATGAATCTCAAACGTGATGTTACACATATTCATAGTGTGAATACCAAAAGATGTAAAGTTGATAACGATAGTCCCACATACTTGTGGCATTGCCGCCTTGGTCACATTGGTGTCAAGCGCATGAAGAAGCTCCATGCTAGTGGACTTTTAGAGTCTCTCGATTATGAATCATTTGACACATGCAAACCATGCCTCATGGGCGAAATGACCAAGACTCCGTTCTCCGGAACGATGGAGCGAGCAACCAACTTATTGGAAATCATACGTACTGATGTGTGCGGTCCAATGAGCGTTGAGGCTCGCGGAGGATATCGTTATGTTCTCACTCTCACTGGCGACTTGAGTAGATATGGGTATCTCTACTTGATGAAACACAAGTCTGAGACCTTTGAAAAGTTCAAGGAATTTCAGAATGAGGTAGAGAATCAACGTGACCTAAAGATAAAGTTCCTACGATCAGATCATGGAGGAGAATATTTAAGTCACGAATTTGGTACGCACTTAAGGAAATGTGGAATCGTTTCACAACTCACGCCGCCTGGAACACCTCAGCGTAATGGTGTGTCCGAACGTCGTAATCGCACTCTATTGGATATGGTGCGTTCTATGATGTCTCTTACCGATTTACCGCTATCATTTTGGGGATACGCACTAGAGACAGCTACATTCACTTTAAATAGGGCTCCGTCTAAATCCGTTGAGACGACACCGTATGAATTATGGTTTGGGAAGAAACCTAAGCTGTCGTTTCTAAAAGTTTGGGGATGCGATGCTTATGTCAAGAAAATTCAACCTGAAAAGCTCAAACACAAGTCGGAAAAATGCGTCTTCATAGGATACCCAAAGGAAACCATTGGGTATACCTTCTACCTTAGATCCGAAGGCAAGATCTTTGTTGCCAAGAACGGATCCATTCTGGGAAAAGAGTTTCTCTCAAAAGGAGTAAGTGGGAGGAAAGTAGAACTCGATGAAGTACTACCTCTTGAACCGGAAAGTAGTGCAGCTCAGGAAAATGTTCCTGTGGTACCTACACCGACTGGAGAGGAAATTAATAATGATGATCAAGGTAGTTCGGATCAAGTTGCTACTGAACTTCATAGGTCTACAAGGACGCGTTCCACGCCAGAGTGGTATGGCAACCCTGTCCTGGAAATCATGTTGTTAGACAACGGTGAACCTTCGAACTATGAAGAAGCGATGGCGGGCCCAGATTCCAACAAATGGCTTGAAGCCATGCAATCCGAGATAGAATCCATGTATGAAAACAAAGTATGGACTTTGACAGACTTGCTCGATGATCGGCGAGCGATAGAAAACGAATGGATCTTTAAGAAGAATACGGACGCGGATGGTAATGTTACCATCTATAAAGCTCGACTTGTCGCTAAGGGTTATCGGCAAGTTCAAGGGGTTCACTATGATGAGACTTTCTCTCCCGTAGCGAAGCTGAAGTCCGTCCGAATCATGTTAGCAATTGCCGCATACTATGATTATGAGATATGGCGATAGACGCGTCAAACGGCATTCCTTAACGGCTATCTTAAGGAAGAACTGTATATGATGCAGCGGAAGGTTTTGTCCACCCTAAGAATGCTAACAAGGTATGCAAGCTCCAGCGATCCATTTATGGACTGGTGCAAGCATCTCGGAGTTGGAACATTCGCTTTGATGAGATGATCAAAGCGTTTGGGTTTATCTGAGACTTATGGAGAAGCCTGCGTTTACAAGAAAGTGAGTGGAGCGCGCTGTAGCATTTCTCATATTATATGTAGATGACATCCTCTTGATGGGAAATGATATAGAACTCTTGGACAACATTAAGTCCTACTTGAATAAGTGTTTTTCAATGAAGGACCTTGGAGAAGCTGCTTACATATTAGGCATCAAGATCTATAGGGATAGATCGAGACGCCTCATAGGTCTTTCACAAAGCACATACCTTGATAAGATGTTGAAGAAGTTCAATATGGATCAGTCCAAGAAAGGGTTCTTGCCTGTATTACAAGGTGTGAGATTGAGCTCGGCTCAATGCCCGACCACGATAGAAGATAAAGAAGAGATGAGTGTCATCCCCTATGCCTCAGCCATAGGATCTATTATGTATGCCATGCTGTGTACCAGACCTGATGTAAACCTTGCCGTAAGTTTGGTAGGAAGGTACCAAAGTAATCCCGCAAGGAACTTTGGACAGCGATCAAGAATATCCTGAAGTACCGAAAAGGACTAAGGATATGTTTTCGTTATGGAGGTGACGAAGAGCTCGTCAGAAGGGTTACGTCGATGCTAGCTTCGACACAGATCTGGATGACTCTAAGTCACAAACCGGATACGTGTATATGTTGAATCGTGGAGCAGTCAGCTGGTGTAGTTGCAAGCAGAGCGTCGTGGCGGGATCTACATGTGAAGCGGAGTACATGGCAGCCTCGGAGGCAGCGCATGAAGCAATATGGATGAAGGAGTTCATCACCGACCTAGGAGTCATACCTAATGCGTCGGGGCCAATCACTCTCTTCTGTGACAACACTGGAGCTATTGCCCTTGCCAAGGAGCCCATGTTTCACAAGAAGACCAGGCACATCAAGCGTCGTTTCAACTCCATCCGTGAAAATGTTCAAGATGGAGACATAGATATTTGCAAAGTACATACGGATCTGAATGTCGCAGATCCGTTGACTAAACCTCTTCCGCGAGCAAAACATGAGCAACACCAGAACTCTATGGGTGTTCGATTCATCACAATGTAACTAGATTATTGACTCTAGTGCAAGTGGGAGACTGTTGGAAATATGCCCTAGAGGCAATAATAAAAGGATTATTATTATATTTCCTTGTTCATGATAATTGTCTTTTATTCATGCTATAATTGTATTATCCGGAAATCGTAATACACGTGTGAATACATAGACCACAACATGTCCCTAGTGAACCTCTAGTTGACTAGCTCGTTGATCAACAGATAGTCATGGTTTCCTGACTATGGACATTGGATGTCATTGATAATGGGATCACATCATTAGGAGAATGATGTGATGGACAAGACCCAATCCTAAGCATAGGACAAGATCGTGTAATTCGTTTGCTAGAGCTTTTCCAATGTCAAGTATCTTTTCCTTAGACCATGAGATCATGTAACTCCCGGATACCGTAGGAGTGCTTTGGGTGTACCAAACGTCACAACATAACCGGGTGACTATAAAGGTATACTACGGGTATCTCCGAAAGTATCTGTTGGGTTGATACGGATCGAGACTGGGATTTTTCACTCCATATGACGGGAGAGGTATCTCTGGGCCCACTCGGTAATGCATCATCATAATGAGCTCAAAGTGACCAAGTGTCTGGTCACGGGATCATGCATTATGGTATGAGTAAAGTGACTTGCCGGTAACGAGATTGAACGAGGTATTGGGATACCGACGATCGAATCTCGGGCAAGTAACGTACCGACTGACAAAAGGAATTGTATACGGGGTTGCTTCAATCCTCGACATCGTGGTTCATCCGATGAGATCATCGAGGAGCATGTGGGAGCCAACATGGGTATCCAGATCCCGCTGTTGGTTATTGACCGGAGAGTCGTCTCGGTCATGTCTACGTGTCTCCCGAACCCGTAGGGTCTACACACTTAAGGTTCGGTGACGCTAGGGTTATTAGGAAGACTTGTATGTGATTACCGAATGTTCTCCGGAGTCCCGGATAAGATCCCGGACATCACGAGGAGTTCCGGAATGGTCCGGAGGTGATGATTTATATATGGGAAGTTGTTATACGGTCACCGGAAAGGTTCGGGGGCATATCGGTATTGTACCGGGGCCATCGGAGGGGTTCCGGGGGTCCATCGGGGGGGGGGGGGGTGGCACCTCTCTCGGAGGGCCTCATGGGCCGTAGTGGGCAGGTAACCAGCCCCTGGAGGGCTGGGCGCATCCCCCCCTTGGGCCCATGCGCCTAGGGTTGGGGGGAAACCCTAGTGGGGGCGCCCCCCTTGCTTGGGGGGCAAGCCCCCTCCCCTTGGCCGCCGCCCCCCGCCTCTAGATCTCATCTAGAGGGGGCCGGCCCCCTTCCCCCTTCCCCTATAAATAGAGGGGCGAGGAGAGGGCTGCACACAACATGCAAGGCGCAGCCCCTCCCCTCCCCAACACCTCTCCTCCTCTGTTAAGAGCTTGGCGAAGCCCTGCCAGAGTACTGCCTCTCCACCACCACCACGTCGTCGTGCTGCTGCTGGAGCTCTCTTCCTCAACCTCTCCCTCCACCTTGCTGGATCAAGGCGTAGGAGACGTCTCCGCTCCGTACGTGTGTTGAACACGAAGGTGCTGTCCGTTCAGCACTAGGATCACCGGTGATTTGGATCACGACGAGTACGACTCCCTCAACCCCGTTCTCTTGAACTCTTCCGCTCGCGATCTACAAAGGTATGTAGATGCACTCCTTTTTCGCGTTGCTAGATGAACTCATAGATTGATCTTGTTGAAAGCGTAGAAATTTTTTATTTTCTGCAACGTTCCCCAACAGTGGCATCATGAGCTAGGTCTATGCGTAGTTCTCTTTGCACGAGTAGAACACAAATCTGTTGTGGGCATAGATGTTGTCAACTTTCTTGCCACTACTAGTCTTATTTTGCTTTAGCGGTATTGTGGGATGAAGCGGCCCGGACCGACCTTACACGTACGCTTACGTGAGACTGGTTCCGCCGACTGACATGCACTAGTTGCATAAGGTGGCTAGCGGGTGTCTGTCTCTCCCACTTTAGTTGGAGCGGATTCGATGAAAAGGGTCCTTATGAAGGGTAAATAGAAGTTGACAAATCACGTTGTGGCTTTTTCGTATGTAAGAAAACGTTCTTGCTAGAACCCTATTGCAGCCACGTAAAAGATGCAACAACAATTAGAGGACGTCTAACTTGTTTTTGCAGCAATTGCTTTGTGATGTGATATGGCTAAAAGTTGTGATGAATGATGAATGATATATTGTGATGTATGAGATAATGTTCTTGTAATAGGAATCACGACTTGCATGTCGATGAGTATGACAACCGGCAGGAGCCATAGGAGTTGTCTTAATTATTGTATGACCTGCGTGTCAATGATTTAACGCCATGTAATTACTTTACTTTATTGCTAAACCGTTAGCTATAGTAGTAGAAGTAATAGTTGGCGAAGCAACTTCATGGAGACACGATGATGGAGATCATGGTGTCATGCGGTGACGAAGATGATCATGGAGCCCGAAGATGGAGATCAAAGGAGCTGTATGATATTGGCCATATCATGTCACTACTATTTGATTGCATGTGATGTTTATCATGTTTTTGCATCTTGTTTACTTAGACCGACGGTAGTAAATAAGATGATCCTCATTATAATTTCAAGAAAGTGTTCCCCCTAAGCGTGTGCGCGTTGCGACAGTTCGTTGTTTCAAGCACCACGTGATGATCGGGTGTGATAGATTCTAACGTTCACATACAGCGGGTGTAAGACAGATTTACACATGCAAAACACTTAGGTTAACTTGACGAGCCTAGCATGTACGGACATGGCCTCGGAACACGAGAGACCGAAAGGTCAAACATGAGTCGTATGGAAGATACGATCAACATGGAGATGTTCACCGATGATGACTAGTCCGTCTCGCGTGATGATGGGACACGACCTAGTCGACTCGGATCATGTAACACTTAGATGACTAGAGGAATGTCTAATCTGAGTGGGAGTTCATTAAATAATTTGATTAGATGGACTTAATTATCATGAACTTAGTCTAAAATCTTTGCAAAAATGTCTTGTAGATCAAATGGCCAACGCTCACGTCAACATGAAATTCAACGCGTTCCTAGAGAAAACCAAGCTGAAAGATGATGGCAGCAACTATAAGGACTGGGTCCGAACACGAGGATCATCCTCATAGCTGCCAAGAAAGCATATGTCCTAGAAGGACCGCTAGGTGAAGCACCCATCGAGAGAACCAAGGCGTTATGAGCGCTTGGCGTCGCGTCTTGATGATTACTCCCTCGTTCGGTGTGGCATGCTTTACAGCTTAGAACCGGGGCTCCAAAAGAGTTTTGAGCAACACGGAGCATATGAGATGTTCGAGGAGCTGAAAATGGTCTTCCAAGCTCACGCCCGGGTCGAGAGATATGAAGTCTACGACAAGTTCTATAGTTGTAAGATGGAGGAAAAGAGTTACGTCGTGAGCACATACTCAAAATGTGCAGGTTGCACAACCGCTTTGTCCCACTGGATATTAACCTCCCGGACGAGGCAGTCATTGACAGAATCCTTGATCGCTCCCACCGAGCTACAAGAGCTTTGTGATGAACTACAATATGCGGGGATGGTGAAAACTATTCCTGAAGTATTTTCAATGTTGAAGTCAGCAGAGGTAGAAATCAAAAAGGAACATCAAGTGTTGATGGTCAATAAAACCACCAAGTTCAAGAAAGGCAAGGGTAAGAAGAACTTCAAGAAGGACGGCAAGGATGTTGCCGCGCCCGGTAAGCCAGTTGCCGGGAAGAAGTCAAAGAATGGACCCAAGCCTGAGACTAAGTGCTTTTATTGCAAAGGGAAGGATCACTGGAAGCGGAACTGCCCCAAATACTTAGCGGACAAGAAGGCCAGCAACACTAAAGGTATATGTGATATACATGTAATTGATGTGTACCTTACCAGTGCTCGTAGTAGCTCCTGGGTATTTGATACCGGTGTCGTTGCTCATATTTGTAACTCAAAGCAGGAGCTGCGGAATAAGCGGATACTGGCGAAGGACAAGGTGACGATGCACGTCGGGAATGGTTCCAAGGTCTATGTGATCGCCGTCGGCACGCTACCTCTACATTTACCTATGGGATTAGTTTTAAACCTCAATAATTGTTAATTAGTGCCAAGTTTGAGAATGAACATTGTATCTGGATCTCGTTTAATAGGAGATGGCTACTCATTTAAATCCGAGAATAATGGTTGTTCTATTTATATGAGAGATATGTTTTATGGTCATGCCCCGATGGTCAATGGTTTATTCTTAATGAATCTCAAACGTGATGTTACACATATTCATAGTGTGAATACCAAAAGATGTAAAGTTGATAACGATAGTCCCACATACTTGTGGCATTGCCGCCTTGGTCACATTTGTGTCAAGCGCATGAAGAAGCTCCATGCTAGTGGACTTTTAGAGTCTCTCGATTATGAATCATTTGACACATGCGAACCATGCCTCATGGGCAAAATGACCAAGACTCCGTTCTCCGGAAAAATGGAGCGAGCAACCAACTTATTGGAAATCATACGTACTGATGTGTGCGGTCCAATGAGCGTTGAGGCTCGCGGAGGATATCGTTATGTTCTCACTCTCACTGGCGACTTGAGTAGATATGGGTATCTCTACTTGATGAAACACAAGTCTGAGACCTTTGAAAAGTTCAAGGAATTTCAGAATGAGGTAGAGAATCAACGTGACCTAAAGATAAAGTTCCTACGATCAGATCGTGGAGGAGAATATTTAAGTCACGAATTTGGTACGCACTTAAGGAAATGTGGAATCGTTTCACAACTCACGCCGCCCGGAACACCTCAGCGTAACGGTGTGTCTGAACGTCGTAATCGCACTCTATTGGATATGGTGCGTTCTATGATGTCTCTTACCGATTTACCGCTATCATTTTGGGGATACGCACTAGAGACAGCTACATTCACTTTAAATAGGGCTCCGTCTAAATCCGTTGAGACGACACCGTATGAATTATGGTTTGGGAAGAAACCTAAGCTGTCGTTTCTAAAAGTTTGGGGATGCGATGCTTATGTCAAGAAAATTCAACCTGAAAAGCTCGAACCCAAGTCGTAAAAATGCATCTTCATAGGATACCCAAAGGAAACCATTGGGTATACCTTCTACCTTAGATCCGAAGGCAAGATCTTTGTTGCCAAGAACGGATCCATTCTGGAAAAAGAGTTTCTCTCGAAAGGAGTAAGTGGGAGGAAAGTAGAACTCGATGAAGTACTACCTCTTGAAACGAAAAGTAGTGCATCTCAGGAAAATGTTCCTGTGGTACCTACACCGACTGGAGAGGAAATTAATAATGATGATCAAGGTAGTTTGGATCAAGTTGCTACTGAACTTCGTAGGTCTACAAGGACGCGTTCCACGCCAGAGTGGTATGGCAACCCTGTCCTGGAAATCATGTTGTTAGACAACGGTGAACCTTCGAACTATGAAGAAGCGATGGCGGGCCCAGATTCCAACAAATGGCTTGAAGCCATGCAATCCGAGATAGAATCCATGTATGAAAACAAAGTATGGACTTTGACAGACTTGCCCGATGATCGGCGAGCGATAGAAAACGAATGGATCTTTAAGAAGAAGACGGACGCGGATGGTAATGTTACCATCTATAAAGCTCGACTTGTCGCTAAGGGTTATCGGCAAGTTCAAGGGGTTCACTACGATGAGACTTTCTCTCCCGTGGCGAAGCTGAAGTCCGTCCGAATCATGTTAGCAATTGCCGCATACTATGATTATGAGATATGGCAGATAGGCGTCCAAAGCGGCATTCCTTAACGGCTATCTTAAGGAAGAACTGTATATGATGCAGCGGAAGGTTTTGTCCACCCTAAGAATGCTAACAAGGTATGCAAGCTCCAGCGATCCATTTATGGACTGGTGCAAGCATCTCGGAGTTGGAACATTCGCTTTGATGAGATGATCAAAGCGTTTGGGTTTATCTGAGACTTATGGAGAAGCCTGCGTTTACAAGAAAGTGAGTGGGAGCGCTGTAGCATTTCTCATATTATATGTAGATGACATCCTCTTGATGGGAAATGATATAGAACTCTTGGACAGCATTAAGTCCTACTTGAATAAGTGTTTTTCAATGAAGGACCTTGGAGAAGCTGCTTACATATTAGGCATCAAGATCTATAGGGATAGATCGAGACGCCTCATAGGTCTTTCACAAAGCACATACCTTGATAAGATGTTGAAGAAGTTCAATATGGATCAGTCCAAGAAAGGGTTCTTGCCTGTATTACAAGGTGTGAGATTGAGCTCGGCTCAATGCCCGACCACGACAGAAGATAAAGAAGAGATGAGTGTCATCCCCTATGCCTCAGCCATAGGATCTATTATGTATGCCATGCTGTGTACCAGACCTGATGTAAACCTTGCCGTAAGTTTGGTAGGAAGGTACCAAAGTAATCCCGGCAAGGAACACTGGACAGCGATCAAGAATATCCTGAAGTACCTGAAAAGGACTAAGGATATGTTTCTCGTTTATGGAGGTGACGAAGAGCTCGTCGTAAAGGGTTACGTCGATGCTAGCTTCGACACAGATCTGGATGACTCTAAGTCACAAACCGGATACGTGTATATGTTGAATCGTGGAGCAGTCAGCTGGTGTAGTTGCAAGCAGAGCGTCGTGGCGGGATCTACATGTGAAGCGGAGTACATGGCAGCCTCGGAGGCAGCGCATGAAGCAATATGGATGAAGGAGTTCATCACCGACCTAGGAGTCATACCCAATGCGTCGGGGCCAATCACTCTTCTCGTGACAACACTTGGAGCTATTGCCCTTGCCAAGGAGCCCATGTTTCAAAAGAAGACCAGGCACATCAAGCGTCGTTTCAACTCCATCCGTGAAAATGTTCAAGATGGAGACATAGATATTTGCAAAGTACATACGGATCTGAATGTCGCAGATCCGTTGACTAAACCTCTTCCGCGAGCAAAACATGAGCAACACCAGAACTCTATGGGTGTTCGATTCATCACAATGTAACTAGATTATTGACTCTAGTGCAAGTGGGAGACTGTTGGAAATATGCCCTAGAGGCAATAATAAAAGGATTATTATTATATTTCCTTGTTCATGATAATTGTCTTTTATTCATGCTATAATTGTATTATCAGGAAATCGTAATACGTGTGAATACATAGACCACAACATGTCCCTAGTGAGCCTCTAGTTGACTAGCTCGTTGATCAGCAGATAGTCATGGTTTCTGACTATGGACATTGTATGTCATTGATAACGGGATCACATCATTAGGAGAATGATGTGATGGACAAGAGACAATCCTAAGCATAGCACAAGATCGTGTAGTTCGTTTGCTAGAGCTTTTCCAATGTCAAGTATCTTTTCCTTAGACCATGAGATCATGTAACTCCCGGATACCGTAGGAGTGCTTTGGGTGTACAAAGCGTCATAGCGTGGCTGGGTGACTATAAAGGTATACTACGGGTATCTCCGTAAGTATCTATTGGGTTGATACGGATCGAGACTGGGATTTGTCACTCCGTATGACGGAGAGGTATCTCTGGGCCCACTCGGTAATGCATCATCATAATGAGCTCAAAGTGACCAAGTGTGCAGTCACGGGATCATGCATTACGGTATGAGTAAAGTGACTTGCGGTAGCGAGATTGAGCGAGGTATTGGGATACCGACGATCGAATCTCGGGCAAATAACGTATCGATCGATAAAGGGAACTGTATACGGGTTGCTTCAATCCTCGTCATCGTGGTTCATCCGATGAGATCATCGAGGAGCATGTAGGAGCCAACATGGGTATCCAGATCCGCTGTTGGTTATTGACCGGAGAGTCGTCTCGGTCATGTCTCGTGTCTCCGAACCCGTAGGGTCTACACATAAGGTTCGGTGGCGCTAGGGTTATTAGGAAGACTTGTATGTGATTACGAATGTTGTCCGGAGTCCGGATAAGATCCGGACATCACGAGGAGTTCGGAATGGTCGGAGGTGAAGATTTATATATGGGAAGTTGTCATACGGTCACCGAAAGGTTCGGGGCATATCGGTATTGTCTGGGGCCATCGGAGGGTTCGGGGTCCATCGGGAGGGGCCACCTCTCGGAGGGCCTCATGGGCCGTAGTGGGCAGGTAACCAGCCTGGAGGCTGGGCGCATTCCCCTTGGGCCCATGCGCCTAGGGTTGGGGGAAACCCTAGTGGGGCGCCCCCTTGCTTGGGGGCAAGCCCCTCCCTTAACCGCCGCCCCCCTCTAGATCTCATCTAGGGGGGCCCTTCCCCTTCCCTATAAATAGAGGCGAGGAGAGGGCTGCACACAACATGCAAGGCGCAGCCCTCCCTCCCAACACCTCTCCTCCTCCGTTAAGAGCTTGGCGAAGCCTGCCGAATCTTGCCTCCACCACCACCACCACGCCGTCGTCTGCTGCTGGAGCTCTCTTCCTCAACCTCTCCCTCCACCTTGCTGGATCAAGGCGCAGGAGACGTCTCCGCTCCGTACGTGTGTTGAACGCGGAGATGCTATCCGTTCAGCACTAGGATCATCGGTGATTTGGATCAAGACGAGTACGACTCCCTCAACCCCCGTTCTCTTTAACGCTTCCGCTCGCGATCTACAAAGGTATGTAGATGCACTCCTTTCTCTCGTTGCTAGATGAACTCATAGATTGATCTTGGTGAAAGCGTAGAATTTTTTTTATTTTCTGCAACGTTCCCCAACACACAATGTGCTGAGAATCGTACGAGGAAAGCACTGTGATCGAGTCCATACCCTAGTTTGGCGGGAACTCGCTACGGCGGCAACGGCGGAGGAGAATTCCGTTGACGGCGGGGAAGACCAGCGACAGGAGGCGGCTGGCGACGAAGTCGACGATCCGTAGACCACGTTGGCTGTGAGCTATCTTGTGAGCGAGAGGATTCGGAGAAATTTTCCAAATTTTGCCCGTGCGATATATATAGCCCGACCACAGTCGGTGTGGTGAGTGGTACAACTCGGTGGCACGAGATGCAAAACGTGAACAGTTATAGCAACTCGGTGTGACCGAAAAGTACAAATCGGTTGCACCGAGATGAAAACCTAGATCGACTCAGTAATCTCGGTATGACCGAAATGGAGGAATCGGTCAGACCAAAATTCACAAAGAAGTTTTGGAAGTTTAAGTCTATGACAAATCGGGGACTCCGAGTGCTCCTCACACAGAGTGGTTCGAATTTGACTTGATCAAATTTTGTGATGTAGCATGAATAGAGTTTGAGACGAGAAAAACATAGATAGCTAGAGAAGGTTCTTAGGCATTCTTGTCCATCCACTTGGCCAAAGAAAAAAAAAGCCAATCAATCAAAACAACAAGTGGATGTCCTCGAATGAGTAAAATATGCATCCAACATGCTCACACAATAAGATGACAAATGAAATATGTGACAAAGCATGCACAACCAATTCTAGCATCTATCAAACAATTGGCGATGAATAGGTCATCTATATATGAGTATATTGACTTAATAGTCAAATGTGAACATTTGATCATAGGTCATACTCATCGTTTAAGCTCAAGTGGGGTTACCACTTTTACATAAAGCATTTATGTGTTCACATCATTAGAGATTCTTTGATTCAATTCTTAGAGTTAAGCTCCCCCTAGATGTGAGATCCCCCCTTAGAGGGATGAACTAACCTTGGGTTTTGTCGATGATGACTTCATGTAGGTGTCGAAGATGTGGATTCTCAATGTTGATGTAGATCGTTTGGAGCAATCCTTTGAAGTGAGTTGCACTTTCAATACCTACATGGGTTAGTCCCAGAAGGAACAAACAAGAATATCCATAGACATAGAGTGATGCACACACAAAATGATGTCCATGAAAACATTAGGTTACCTTGTCCCTTGCCTTACCAACATGAGGGTTTGTGACTCCTTGAACTAGTGCAAGATATGGAAGTTGATTGCACTTGTCCTTGCCATAGTGATATGAGTGAAGAATGTTGGCGGAGTCACCCTCAAGAACTCTCTAGTTCTTCTTCTTCGGGATCCACATCAACTTGATGGGAATCCTTGGTATAGCAGTTGTACTTGATGAAGTAGAGCTTGACCAAGGCCTTAGGTGCTTCTTCAAATGCATCAATCTCCTCTTGAAGCTTGTCCTTGCCTTTGTTCTTGTGGTCTTGTGGTGGAAGATCATCTTGTGCTTGTGTTCCCTTGAAGGAAGTAGGATCATACTTCTCTTGTTGAGGAACAAACTTCGTCTTGGGGTATTGATCTTCTTCCCACTCAACTCCATTGGCATTGAACTTCCGTTCAAAACCAACACCTTGATTCTTCCGGTGCCTTCCTTGCTTGCGTACAATTTCCTCAAATTGCTTACTCCCGGCAAGACTCTTGTATACACCTTTCTCTATAATTCCCTTCAATAAGCTGTTTTCTTGCTCAAGTGTAACTTGGCTAAGAGAATCATTAGTGGAATCAAGAGAACTACTAGAAGCAACAATATTGGATTTAGCATTATTATTGTTACTACTAGAAGAAGAATCTTTCTTGTTCTTGTTACTAGACTTGACTTGAGGCATGTAAGTAGATAAGAGTAAACGCTTGGCAATGTAAGAAGAACTTTTCTTACGAAGATCATCATTGATCGCTTTTAAGAACTCATGCCCTTGCTCAAGATCGAGCTTTTCAAAGCGTAACTTCTCATGAGCCCTTAAAAGTTCTCGATGATCTTCAAAGATAGTTTCATGAGCTAACTTAAGAGTGTTTAGTTCTTTAGTTAGACGCTCAATTTTCTCCTTATCATTGTCATTCGCTTCAGCTTGATTAGCATGATTAATTGATGTTTCATCATAGTATTCATCACTAGAGTTGTCAACAAGTAAATCATCATCACCTAGCAAGTCATCTTCATCAACATCAAAATCAACATACTCGGGGTGTTACCTTAGGACCTTTGGCCATGAAGCATCTACCAATTCCTTCATTTGGTGATTCAAATATGTCGTAGGAGTTGGTTGACACAAGTGCTAGACCGGCAACACCTTCATCTTGAGTGTATTCGGAGTCGGAGTGATAGCTTCACTCGGAGTGATGGTCGGAGTCGGAGCCGGATACCCATTCACCAACATGAGCTTGATGTCTTTGTTTTGTGTAGCTCTTTGATGACTTGTCCTTCCTTTCCGAATCCTTGCTTCTCCGTGAGGGTCTTCGTTCATAACGATCATCTCTACTCCTTCTCTCTCTTGGTGGTGATTCTTCTCTTCTACTTCTTCTCTTGGGAGAATCTTATCTTGTTTTGTAGGGTGCCGTACACTCATTGGAATAGTGTCCGGGTATCCCACAATTGTAGCAATTGCGCTCTCGACTAGAAGATCTTTTGTCATTGTAGGACCTTGACTTAGAGCTTCTTTCTTTGCTTCTACTCTTGTAGAATTTGTTGAAGTTCTTCACCATTAAGCTCAATTCTTTATTGAAGGTTTGTTTCTAACTTGATGATGTGGGGGCTTCACATGAAGCTTTGTAAGCACCACTCGACTTGTTGTGAAGTTCCTCCTTATCCTTGAGTGACATCTCATGAGCAACAATTCTTCCAATGACTTCCGTAGGCTTGAGATCTTTGTAATTGGGCATCATTTGGATCAATGTGCACACCGTATCATATTTTCCATCCAATGCTCTTAGGATCTTCTTGATGATGAATGTATCGGTCATCTCTTCACTTCCTAAGCCGGCAATCTCTCTTCACTTCCTAAGCCGGCAATCTCATTTGTGATAAGAGCAAGCCTAGAGTACATTTCAGCGACACCTTCACCATCCTTCATTTTGAACTTGTCAAGCTGACTTTGGAGCACATCCAACTTGGATTCCTTGACAGAGTCGGTACCTCCGTGCATATCAATCAAAGTATCCCAAATTACCTTTGCATTCTCAAGACGGCTATTTTTTTTTTGAATTCTTCGGGGCACAATCCATTGAAGAGGATATCACAAGCTTGAGCGTTGTATTGCAACTTCTTCAACTCTTCGGCACTAGCTTCATGGTTCGGTTCTCTCCCATCAAAGAATTCACCTTACAAGCCAATACACACAATAGCCCAAACGGCGGGGTTATGTCCAAGAATATGCATTTTCATCTTATGCTTTCAACTAGCAAAATTAGTGCCATCAAAATAAGGACCTCTACGATGATAATTTCCCTCGCTAGACGCCATACTCTCCTAGGTTGTGAAACCAAGGCTATGACCCCCAAAAGCTATGGAAATCAAAGAAAATGGAGACCAAAGCTCTGATACCACTTGTAGGACCTTGAAGTATGTATAGAGGGGGGGTGATTAGACTACTTGACCAATAAAAACTTAACCTTTTCCCAATTTTAGACTTTGGTAGATTTTAGCTATTTTGAACAAGTCAAGCAATCTTCACAACATTCAAGCAAGCATGCAAAGAGTATATAGGCAGCGGAAAATAAAGTCTGCAACTTGCAAGAATATAAAGGGAAGGGTTTGGAGGATTCAAACGCAATTGGAGACACAGATGTTTTTGTCGTGGTTCCGATAGGTGGTGCTATCGTACATCCACGTTGATGGAGACTTCAACCCACGAGGAGTAGCGGTTGTCTTGCGAGTCCACGGAGGGCTCCACCCACGAAGGGTCCACGAAGAAGCAACCTTGTCTATCCCACCATGGCCGTCGCCCACGAATGACTTGCCTCACTAGCGGTAGATCTTTACGAAGTAGGCGATCTCCTTGCCCTTACAAACTCCTTGGTTCAACTCCACAATCTTGTCGGAGGCTCCCAAGTGACACCTAGCCAATCTAGGAGACACCACTCTCCAAGAAGTAACAAATGGTGTGTTGATGATGAACTCCTTGCTCTTGTGCTTCAAATGATAGTCTCCCCAACACTCAACTCTCTCTCATAGGATTGGATTTGGTGGAAAGAAGATTTGAGTGGAAAGCAACTTGGGGAAGGCTAGAGATCAAGATTCATGTTGTTGGAATGGAATATCTTGGCCTCAACACATGAGTAGGTGGTTCTCTCTCGGAACTGGTAAGTTGGAAGTGTAGGTTTGTTCTGATGGCTCTCTTCACGAATGAAGAGGAGGTGGAGGAGTATATATAGCCTCCACACAAAATCTAACCGTTACACACAATTTACCAAACTCGGTGGGACCGAATCATCAAACTCGGTCAGACCGATTTAGTAAACCTAGTGACCGTTAGGGTTTTCGGTGGGACTGACATGCATCTCGGTAGGACCGATTTGGTTAGGGTTAGGGCATAACGTAATCTCAGTGAGACCGATTACACAAACTCGTTGAGACCGATTTTGGTAATAAGCTACCCAGAGAGTTGGTCAGGTAAACTCGGTGGGACCGATTTGCTCTTTCGGTGAGACCGAAAAGTTACAAAAGGGAAACAGAGAGTTTACATTGTAATCTCGGTGGGACCGATTCGCTCTTTCGGTGAGACCAAAAAGTTACGAAGGGGAAACAAAGAGATTACAATCCCATCTCGGTAAGATCGAGATCCCTATCGGTGAAACCGATTTGCCTAGGGTTTGTGGCAGTGGCTATGACATCTGAACTCGGTGGCGCCGGATAGAAAGAATCGGTAGGGCCGAGTTTGACTTTGGGTTTAGGTCATATGTGGATGTGAGAAAGTAGTGGAGGGTTTTTGGAGCATATCACTAAGCACATGGAGCAAAAGGCACATTAAGCAACACCTCATACCTTCTTGATAGTATTGGCTTTCCTATAGACTCAATGTGATCTTGGATCACTAAAATGTAAAATGTAGAGTCTTGAGCTTTTGAGCTTGAGCCAATCCTTTGTCCTTAATATTTTGAGGGATCCACTTTCATCATCCATGCCATGCCATTCATTGAGCTTTCCTGAAATATTTATCTTGGAATAGTATTAGCTCAATGAGCTATATGTTGTTATGAATTACCAAAACCACCTAGGGATAGTTGCACTTTCACAAATAATGTAATGCGGGAGATAAGGGTTGTGATAGGTACTTGGTATGTTGAATTTTGCGTAGACTCCCCGGCAACGGCGCCAGAAATCCTTCTTGCTACCTCTTGAGCACTGCGTTGGTTTTCCCTTGAAGAGGAAAGGGTGATGCAGCAAAGTAGCGTAAGTATTTCCCTCAGTTTTTGAGAACCAAGGTATCAATCCAGTAGGAGGCCATGCACGAGTCCCTCGCACCTACACAAACAAATAAATCCTCGCAACCAACGCGATAAGGGGTTGTCAATCCCTACACGGTCACTTACGAGAGTGAGTTCTGATAGATATGATAAGATAATATTGTTGGTATTTTTTAGGATAAAGATGCAAAGTAAAATAAAAGGAAATAAAAATAACTAAGTGTCGGAAGATTAATATGATGGAACATAGACCCAGGGGCCATAGGTTTCACTAGTGGCTTCTCTCAAGAGCATAAGTTTTTACGGTAGGTGAACAAATTACTGTTGAGCAATTGACAGAATTGAGCATAGTTATGAGAATATCTAGGTATGATCATGTATACAGGCATCACGTCCGAGGCAAGTAGACCGACTCCTGCCTGCATCTACTACTATTACTCCACACATCGACCGCTATCCAACATGCATCTAGAGTATTAAGTTCATAAGAACAGAGTAACGCTTTAAGCAAGATGACATGATGTAGAGGGATAAACTCATGCAATATGATTTAAACCCCATCTTGTTATCCTCGATGGAACAATACAATCGTGCCTTGCTGCCCCTCATCCTTTGGGAAAGGACACGCAAGATTGAACCCAAAGATAAACACTTCTCCCATTGCAAGAAAGATCAATCTAGTAGGCCAAACCAAACTGATAATTCGAAGAGACTTGCAAAGATAACCAATCATACATAAAAGAATTCAGAGAAGATTCAAATATTGTTCATAGATAATCTTTATCATAAACCCACAATTCATCGGTCTCAACAAACACACCGCAAAAGAAGATTACATCGAATAGATCTCCACGAGAGAGGGGGATAACATTGTATTGAGATCCAAAAAGAGAGAAGAAGCCATCTAGGTAATAACTATGGACCCGAAGGTCTGAGGTAAACTACTCACACATCATCAGAGAGGCTATGGTGTTGATGTAGAAGCCCTCCGTGATCAATGCCCCCTCTGGCGGAGCTCCGGAACAGGCCCCAAGATGGGATCTCACAAGTATAGAAGGTTGCGGCGGTGGAATTAGGTTTTTTGCTTCGTATCTGGTAGTTTGGGGGTACATAGGTATATATAGGAGGAAGGAGTACGTCGTTGGAGCAACAGGGGGCCCACGAGGGTGGAGGGCGCGCCCAAGGGGGGTAGGCGCGCCCCCTACCTCGTGCCCTCCTGGTTGATGTCTTGACGTCGGGTGCAAGTCCTCTGGATCACGTTCGTTCCGAAAATCACTTTCCCGAAGGTTTTCATTCCGTTTGGACTCCGTTTGATATTCTTTTTCTGCGGAACTCTGAAATAGGCAAAAAACAACAATTCTGGGCTGGGCCTCCGGTTAGTAAGTTAGTCCCAAAAATAATATAAAAGTGTATAATAAAGCCCAATAATGTCCAAAACAGAATATAATATAGCATGGAACAATCAAAAATTATAGATACGTTGGAGACGTATCAAGCATCCCCAAGCTTAATTCCTGCTCGTCCTCGAGTAGGTAAATGGTAAAAACATAATTTTTGATGTGGAATGCTACTTGGCATAATTTCAATGTAATTCTTATTAATTGTGGTATGAATATTCAGATCCGAAAGATTCAAGATAAAAGTTTAAAAGTTCAATATTGACATAGAAATAATAATACTTCAAGCATACTAACTAAGCAATTATGTCCTCTCAAAATAACATGGCCAAAGAAAGTTCATCCCTACAAAATCATATAGTTTAGTCATGATCCATTTTCGTCACACAAGAATGCTCTCATCATGCACAACCCCGATGACAAGCCAAGCAATTGTTTCATACTTTAGTAATCTCAAACTTTTTCAACCTTCACGCAATACATGAGCGTGAGCCATGGATATAGCACTATGGGTGGAATAGAATATAATGATGGGGGTTATGTGGAGAAGAAAAAAAGGAGAAAGTCTCACATCAACAAGGCTAATCAATGAACTATGGAGATGCCCATCAATTCATGTTAATGCAAGGAGTAGGGATTGCCACGCAACAGATGCACTAGAGCTATAAATATATGAAAGCTCAAAAAAATAAACTAAGTGGGTGTGCATCCAACTTGCTTGCTCACGAATACCTATAGCATTTAAGGAAGGCCATTGTTGGAATATACAAGCCAAGTTCTATAATGAAAAGTTCCCACTAGTATATGAAAGTGACAAAACAAAGGACTCTCTATCATGAAACTTATGGTGCTACTTTGAAGCACAAGTGTGGTAAAAGGATAGTAACATTGTCCCTTCTCTCTTTTTCTCTTTTTTTGGGACTTCTCTTTTTTATGGCCTTTCTCTCTCTTTTTTTCCTCACTTGGGACAATGCTCTAGAAAATGATGATCATCACACTTCTATTTATTTACAACTCAATGATTACAACTCCATACTAGAACAAAGTATGACTCTATATGAATGCCTCGTGATGTGCGGGATATGCCTTGAACCAAGAGTGACATGTATGAAAGAATTATGAATGGTGGCTTTGCCACAAATACTATGTCAACTACATGAACATGCAAAGAAATATGACAATGATGAACGTGTCAAGATAAACGAAATGGTGGAAAGTTGCATGGCAATATATCTCGGAATGGCTATGGAAATGCCATAATAGGTAGGTATGGTGGTTGTTTTGAGGAAGATATAAGGAGGTTTATGTGTGAAAGAGCGTATCATATCACGGGGTTTGGATGCACCAGCGACGTTTGCACCAACTCTCAATGTGAGAAAGGGCAATGCATGGTACCGAAGAGGCTAGCAATGATGGAAAGGTGAGAGTGCGTATGGACTCAACATTAGTCATAAAGAACTCACACACTTATTGCAAAAATCTACAAGTCATCAAAAACCAAGAACTACGCGCATGCTCCTAGGGGGATAGATTGGTAGGAAAAGACCATCGCCCGTCCCCGACCGACACTCATAAGGAGGACAATCAAAGAACACCACATGTTTCAAATTTGTTACATAACGTTTACCATACGTGCATGTTGCGGGACTTGAAAACTTCAACACAAGTATTCTTCAAATTCACAACTACTCAACTAGCACAACTTTGATATCACTACCTCCATATCTCAAAACAATCATCAAGCATCAAACTTATCTTAGTATTCAACACACTCATAAGAAAGTTTTTACTAGTATTGAATACCTAGCATATTAGGATTATTTAAGTAAATTACCATGCTATTTGAGACTCCCAAAATAATATAAGTGAAGCATGAGAGAATAATAGTTTCTATAAAACCACCACTGTGCTCTAAAAATATAAGTGAAGTACTAGAGCAAAAACTATATAACTCAAAAGATATAAGTGAAGCACATAGAGTATTCTAATAATTTCCGAATTATGTGTGTATCACTCAAAAGGTGTGTACAGCAAGGATGATTGTAGTAAACTAAAAATCAAAGACTCAAATCATACAAGCCTCTCCAAGCAAAACACATATCATGTGGTGAATAAAAATATAGCTCCAAGAAAAGTTACCGATGGAAGTAGACGAAACAGGGGATGCCTTCCGGGGCATCCCCAAGCTTTGGCTTTTAGGTGTCCTTAGATTATCTTGGGGGTGCCATGGGAATCCCCAAGCTTAGGCTCTTGCCACTCCTTGTTCCATAATCCATCAAATCTTTCACCCAAAACTTGAAAACTTCACAACACAAAACTTAACAGAAAATCTCGTGAGCTCCGTTAGCAAAAGAAAACAAAAGACCACTTCAAGGTTGTATGCCGGATCCCGGTTCATTATTTAAACAAATCGTTGTTTGAAGCTGTTTAAAAAAAAGAATAAGTCAGGAGGATAACCCCCCCGGCCCAGCAGCCCCCCCCCCCCACTCCCCGTGGCCCATCTCCTTCCCCCCCCCTCCTGGGCCAGCCCCCCAGGCCACAGGCCCGGCCAGCCGGGCAGACCCTCTCCTTATCCCACCCAGAAACCCTAGCCCCCTCTCGCTCCCACCCCCCCCTCGCCCCCCCTCCCTCTCCCGATCCAATCGGGATCGGGCTCAGGCGCCACCCCTCGCCACCGACCGCCTCTCCCGGCGGCCCCCCCCTCGCCGCCGTTTCCCCCCGGCCCGCCGCCCGCCCTCCCTCTCCTCCGCCCCCCCACCGAGGCCGAGGCAGCCCGCGGTCCTCGGCGCCCGGCGCCCTGGACCTCGCCTGGTGAGCCTCCCGGCCCCCTCCCCCCGGCCTGCCCCACCCTCCTCCAGGCTCGCCGGTCTAGACCCCTGCAACCCCCCGTGAGCCTCGGCCTCCTCTCTCCCTCCCTCGTCGGCGTCCGGTTCGGCCGTGTGCCTTGGCGGCAATCCCCCCCCTCCGGTTCCCTCGGTCCCCTCCGACCGCCCAGCCAGGCTCAAGCCGCGCCCCGGCCCCCTCGACCCTCTCCCGGCGGATCCGGCCCGTGGCCTCGTCGGCTCGGCGCCCGCCACCATGCCCTCCCCTCCCGTTCCTTCTCCTCCCGTCGGCGCCCTCGTCGGCGGCGTGGCGTGGCCCCGAGCCCCAGCGCTCCCGTTCCCCCTTCTCCGAGCCCGCCTGGCCGGCCCCCCGATTCCCCTTCATCCATGTCGGCCTCGGCCCTGAGCCCCCCTTGCCCTCCGTCGCCCCCCCCTCACCGGCGTTGCTGCTTGGCGTGTGGCCGCGTGCAACAACCGCCCGCCCGCCAGCCCGACCCGGGCGGTCGCGCCCGATCGGCAACGCCCGCCGCCTCCCATGGCGCCTGCGCCGTTTGCCACGTGCCCACGACTAGGGGCCCCACTGACGATAAAGGAATGTTTTAATTAGCGAAGCGAAAATGGATTAAAAGTAATTAAAATAATTAACTAAATAATTAATTAATTAATTAATTGGATAATTAATTAATCTAATTAATTCTGGATTAGTTAAACCTAATCATTAGCTAATTAATAGGGTAATTAATTAAACTAATTAATTCTGGATTAGTTAAACCTAATCATTAGCTAATTAATTGGATAATTAATTAAACTAATTAATCCTGGATTAATTAATACTAATCATTAGTTAACTTAATTAACTAAGTTTAATTAATCTGATTAGGTTAATTAAGCTATTAGGGTATGACATGTGGGACCCACCTGGCAGGGTTGACTTAGTCAACCCTGTTGGCTGATGACGTCAGCATGACCTCATCTTGATGTCATAAATGCTTCGAAATTAATTAATTAATTAATTAAAATTCCGAAATTAATAAAATCTTCTATAATTCATAACTTTTAATCCGTGGCGGTTAAAATAATTTCAACATGAAAGTTGCTCGAGCAGCGAGGCGAATTCGGATCGCGATCCGTTCGTCCACCGCGCGTCTCTATCCTATCGAACCTGCAAACTTTCTCCTCCGGTTCATCTGTATGAGCGGGCGTCCGGAGCAGGATAACTTCGGATGCTTCCCCTAAACCGGTACCCTCTTACCACGTTAGAACACGCCTAGCATCGCTTCTTGGCATGTCATGCATCGTTATGCATCTGTTATCGTGTATTCATTGTTTCTTCCCCTCTTCTCTTGGTGAGACTACTGAGACCCGCAGCTGCGGTGGCAGTTCGACTACTGATCTTGTGATCACTCTCTCTTGCGAGCAACCAGGCAAGCCCCCTTTTGATCATCCCGATATCGCCCATTCCATTCTCTTATTGCTTGCACTAGATTTTGCTCTGTTATTGTTTGCTCCTATTACATTGCATAGCTTTGTTTATTGTAACCTGCTTTGTTACCTACCTTATCCTAAACTGCTTAGTATAGGTTGGTTAGAGACCCATCGGTGACCCCCCACCTTGCCTTTGTTGCCTGCTTCACCATTGAAGACCGATCAGCGGGATCGGAGACCAGGCCCGACACGCACATCACTCCCCTTAGTTGCTCGACACTACTAGGTTACTATCGAGTACCGAGGGTGAAACCTCTGCAGCACTCGATATTAACCTGTAGTATAGTTATCCGGTTGAGGTCA
Source organism: Aegilops longissima (assembly GCA_021605205.1). Taxonomy (NCBI): domain Eukaryota; kingdom Viridiplantae; phylum Streptophyta; class Magnoliopsida; order Poales; family Poaceae; genus Aegilops; species Aegilops longissima. The sequence goes on along the minus strand of CM038679.1, from coordinate 16,952,096 downwards.
TCGAGGGTGATTTCCTCTTTAACCACTTCGATCGACTCGTCGTGCAACCCCTCAAGTGTGGACCTCGAGGGTGAATCCTCTTATGTTCACCTTGGCGACTACATTGAGTGGAATACACGGGGTGATTCCTCGTGTTTTCCTTGATGTTTGGACTCACGGTTACTTGGACTTTTACCATTGTTACTTGGAAAGGCAGGTCGACCACGAGGGGTACCAGCGTGTTAATTGCAGTGATGTGGAGGCGGGTTGACACGGAGGGTGCCGCGAGATACTTACGGCGTGGCGGGCATTCCTAGCCCTTGCCGCAAGTCCTCGAGGCAGAACAGCGGGTCACATCTTCGTGAGTCTCTGCTTGTTACCGCGTTCCTAATCCACTACGATTTGGATATTTGATCCGAGGGCCTCGGCACGATAGCACTAACCATCCGTGGGCTAAGTATGGGCGTTCTCGTCGTATACATCAGCGAAGCTTATTAGGCGTCGGCGTCGGATGGCCTAGGCCGGATTGGGCGGAGCGCTGTTAGGCTAGATGCCTTCCGGCCGCCCTCATAGCGTCTTGGAGTTCGGGAGATGGCCCATGACCCCGGGGCATAGGTTTAGTCGGCGTGCTGGCCTCTCTATTAAGCCTAGGTCGGGTTGCGGCGTATTGTTTGACCGAGGCGGGCATGACCACAGAAAGTGTGTCGGCGGAGTTAAGCGGCGTGGTGGGTAAGTTGGTGCACCCTGCGGGAAGAAAACATCTATCGATAGCACTGTCCTCGATAGCGGACACTTGGAGTTGTATCGATCGATACAACTAGAACTGGTTACTTGAAATGAGACATGGATATGAGCTTTGGTTTGTGATAATAAGCTGGATAGTATGGCTCAGGGATTTCTTTTTCGCGAGAGTCGAGAAAGGATCTCGGCGAGGTTGATAACACTCTGCTACTTTGAGTTATGCTACTCTACTCCCTCTTGTTTGCTGCAAGATGGCGGTTTCGGAAGATGCTAGTCTTCGTTAGGACTAGGCCTTCTCTCTATTACGGCATTCTGCGATTCAGTCCTTGATATGGCCTTTACATATATCCTTGCATATGTAGTGTAGCTCCTTGCTTGCGAGTACTTTGGATGAGTACTCACGGTTGCCTTGTTCCCCCCTTTTCCTATCTCTACTCGATTGCTGCAATCAGACGATGGAGACCAGGATCCAGACGCCACCGCCTACGACGACTACTACTCCGGGGGCGCCTACTACTACGTGCAGCCCGGCGGCGACCGGGGAGTGACCTAGGAGGATCCCGAGGCGGGAGGCCTGTCCTCTTCGATCTGTATCCCGGTTTGTGCTAGCCATCTTATGGCACCTTGTTTAACTTATGTCCGTACTCAGATATTGTTGCTTCCGCTGACTCGTCTATGATCGAGCACTTGTATTCGAGCCCTCGAGGCCCACGGCTTGTATTATGATGCTTGTATGACTTATTTTATTTGTAGAGTTGTGTTGTGATATCTTCCGTGAGTCCTTGATCTTGATCGTACACATTTGCGTGCATGATTAGTGTGCGATTGAATCGAAGTCGTCTGAAGTTATATCGAGCCATTGCTGTAGAATCCCCTTCCACACTCCTTGGCCGAAGTTGAGTCTAGACATTGCAAAACTTTTACTAACTTGGCTGTGTGCCTTAAGGGCCCACGTCGCCATCGGGTGGTATTAGGATCTTTTACTCCTCGACCTTTACTCTGGGGCTCTGAACTCTCTTCTACTCGGGTTAAATGAATTTACTAACTATCACTAGGATCCCGTGACCGCATTCACCCCAAAGTTGGATATAGCCCTAATTGTTTTTGGAATTGTATTTGAGCAATTTCCACACTGTCATTTGACTCCTTTGAAACGTCTTTGTTTTCAGATGGAACCCACGAGGCAGGTAAATGCGCCACACGACGGCCATTGGTGCCTCGGGATCACTGCGGTGCTAGCGAGATGATGACCTATCGGGTTATCGCTGGCACCCAGTACCTTGTCTATGAGGAGTACCGGGACTACAACCGGGAAGCGATGCAGCGCCATCGTCCACCTCTACTCTCGGGATCTGAGTCCACTCTTGTCTGCACACGCACATGGTGTTGGAGTGACCATCGATATGGCCGTCCACGATCTGCTTATGCTGCTGCGACCGTCTTCGTGCGAGTATCGAGTTGGACACCTCCCCTTGGGCACATTGCTATCGCGTCGATGTTGGTGAGGAGGTTACTACTGCTGCCTACACCCTTTGTCACGAGAGCCCTTCCACCATCGAACTTTGTTACGCATGCTGATAGGCTGGATCGAGCTAACGAGCCCTTCGCCACGAGTTGTACATCACCCGTCGGCACCTCTACCGTGCTCGCGCTGATGCACCTTTGTCCGTTCGGAGAGCTGCGCGTTCTGCGATCTACCCGCCAGGACCGTGATGCCCGGGGAGTTGGTTGGCGGGCGTGGGAGGCTACTCTCCGCGCTTGGCCCTTTCACGCCACACGGGCGTCGGATTCAGCACGAGTATCCGCGGCCCTCGGTCAGCGGCGTGGAGGACTATCCCTTTGCCGCTTTACCAGCTTTCAGGCTACAGCTACCTCCGCGATGCCGCGTGGGACTGATGTAACTTGCTTGTTAGCATTTGATGTATTACGCGCGAGCTGCGTGCCGCCTATGATGTAGTAGTCTATGTCTTTGGACTCTATGTATCGAACTCTATGCATGATTCCTTTTGTAAGATATGCCAACTACTATGTAGTTCCCATCATGCTGCTTTCATTATCGTGTTTCATCATGAATGATTCTTGTCTCTTGCTTATCTTCTCAAATGCTGAACTACCCTGTTATTTAATAGCAGGATGGTTAGGCCAGCAGGTCGTGGTCGTGCTGCCAACCTTCCACCACCGCTTTGAGTACATGGCTGGTATGATCCAACAGCTCGAGATGAATCGCCAGTTCATGGAGAACATGATGGCTCAGTTCCTCGCCCCAATATGAACCAGCACCCAAGCAGGACAACTCTGCGAGAATTCATACGCTGAACCCGGCGTGTACCGCAGCTCAACTCAGCCCTTTGGATCTTGATGGTGGCTCCGTGACATCACCTATGAGATGGAGTCGCTAATGTACCCCCCCTGACTATGTCACCTTTGCTTCCTTCTTCACGAAGGGACCCGCAGCTCAATGGTGGGACAGCCACCGTCGTACTCTGCCGGTTGGTACACTCATCACTGGCGGACTTCGAGCTGCCTTCAGCGCCGCTTCATTCCTCAAGGGTCATGGACGGAAGAAGCGTGAGTTCATAACCTCACCCAAGGCAACAAGACTGTTGAAGCCTATCGGCGAGAGTTCTTGGACTTGTCTCGCTATCTTGAAGAGGATATTGCAAGCGATGCCGAGACAAGAGAAGTTCCGTGGCGGACTTCAAGCGACATCAAGCTCGCACTTCTAGTGCGCGACTTTGCTGATTTACGCCACCTTGGTGAACAAAGCTATCAATGTCGAAACTGAGTGCGAGGAATACGAGCTCTAACAGGCGCAACCGTGACACGGCTCATCTTGAGCCCGTCCTCATGAAGCGCAAGATATGGATTCCCAATAGCATGTACCAGCCCAATGCATACGCTTGAAGCGAAACTATGCTACACCTCGTGCGCCTACAACTAAGCAGCGAAGCTTCCAGCTCCGCCACCCCAAGCTCTGTTCCCTCCCAATAATGGCTTATGCTTGGTGCGGACAACGAGGGCATCGTGCTAGAGATTGCAACAGAACAGAATCAGTGGCCCTTCCGGCGGTGGCCGTGGAAACAACGAACCGCAACAACACAGCAAGTCTTATGGGAAAGCTCAGGCCAACCACGTTGAACTGAATGAAGCTCAAGACCAGCCTGCTCTTGTGATGGGTACCCTTCTCGTAAATTCAGTACTGCATCTGTTTTATTGATTCGGGAGCATCACATTCATTCATGTCGAAGATTTTGCATTCATGCATGGCCTTAAGCGAAGACATGAATGCTTCACTAATAGTACACACCCCACGGGCCAATGTCGGACTTCCATGATTTGCAGCAGCGTCCCGTTGAAATCGAAGGAATGGAATTCCTTGTCTCTCCTATCGTGCTAAAGTCTTGTAGCATTGACCTCATTTTGGGGATGGATTGGTTGAAAGCGCATCTGGCGACAATCGTTTGCGCCACTAAGACCGTCCATCTGCTGCACCCTTCGATGAAATCGTGGCTACAATGCTCGTCGGTTCAAAATGCGAGGCAAGGCTCTATGCATTGAATGCATTGAGCGCCGCACCCTCGAGGAATTGAAAACATTCACTGTCGTTTGCGATTTCCAAGGCGTCTTTCTGAAGAACTTCGAGATTCCCCCTGCTAGAGCTGTCGAATTCGTCATCGACTTGAAGCGAGCACCACTCCTATAATAGCGTCCCTACAAGATGCGCCGCATGAACTCCTTGAGCTAAAGGAGAAATCGACAAATCTCTTCAAAGCGGTTTCATCCGCCCAAGTTGCTCTCCTTGGGAGCACCTTCTCTCTTTGTCAAGAAGAAAGATGGGACAAACCGATTGGTTCAAGACTACCGTCCTATAAATCAAGCTACCATTCAGAATAAGTATCCTCTTCCTCGGATCAATGATCTTTATGATCAAGCTGGCTGGTTCGTCGGTGTTCTCGAAACTTCGACTTGAGGTTGGGTTACCACCAGATCCGTGTTCGTGAGGAGGATATCCCCAAGACCGCATTTGTGACTCGTTATGGTTCATACGAGTACACCGTCATGTCTTCGGCAACCAATGCTCCAGCCACCTTCTCTCGCTTTGATGAACTATATATTCATGGATTACCTCGACAAGTTAAATGCGTGGTTTATCTGGATGATATCTGATCTATTCCAAGAATGAAGAAGAACATCTTTGAACATCTTAGTCTCGTCTTTGGAAAAGCTACGAGAGCATCAACTCTATGCCAAGTTCTCCAAATGTGAATTCGGCTTCCGAAGTAACCTATCTTGGGCATGTCATTTCTAAGGATGGTATTGCCGTCAACCTGAGCGAGTTCAGGCTATTCTCGATTGGACTCCTCGAAGAGCGTTAAGCAAGTCGAAGTTTTCTCGGTCTACTTGACTATTGCCGTCGATTAAATGAGAACTTCTCCAAGATTGCCGAGCCTCGACTAATCTATTGCATAAAGGCGTCAAGTTCAATGGGCGAGATAAGTGTCGGGAAAGTTTCCGGGAACTCAAGGACAAGGCGACAACTGCCCGATGCTAGCTCCTCCCGATACTAAGAAGGACTTCGTCATTTCTGCGGCGCTTCTCGTCAAGGATTAGGCGGTGTCCTAATGCAAAGCGCAAAGTGGTTGCTTATGCCTCTCGGCGATTCGCCCTCACGAGGAGAACTACCCAGTTCACGACCTCGAACTTCTGCTGTCATTCATGCGCTAAGCGATGGCGACATTACCTTCTCGTGTCGTTGCGAGATCTACTGACCACCAAAGTCTGAAGTATCATTTACTCAGCAGACCTGAACCTCCGTCGGCGAGAGATGGATGGAGCAGCATTGCGAGACTTTGATTTGGGAATTTCCTATCGCCCGAGCAAGGCTAATGTGATGGCTGATGCTTTGAGCCATAAGTCTTCTGCAACCACCTTGAGTTCACAAAGTTCAGCCCTCACTTGTTGAAGAATTCAGCGGTGAACCTCCATATTGTTCCTCAAGATTTTTCGCTCCCCCCTCGGAGTTCCATAAGATGAATCTCCGTGTTGTTCCCGAGGATCCCTCTTTACCTGGCTGTTGAACCCGATCTCTTGGGCACCATAAAGACAATGCAGGGATCGACTCTGAGGTCTACAAGCTTAAACAAGGCGTCGGAAAGGAAATCCTTCATCCTTCACTATTCTTGATGATGGCGCCTTGTACTTCAAAGGCCGCCTAGTGGTGCCTTGTAAGAAGGACAACCTGGATATGACTCGAAGGTTATGCAAGAAGCTCATGATCGCCTCTATGTATCCACCACAGCGGTACCAAGATGTATCAAGACATTAAATCGGAGATTACAGTGGTCTAATATGAAGCGGGACATTGCTACGCTATGTTTACGAGTGTGGCGTTTGCCGTCGTATCAAAGCGAGAACATCAAAGGCCTCTTTGGAACTCTGCAGCCTATCTCTATTCCCGAATGGAAATGGGACCATGTTGAAATGGACTTAATCCTTTGGATTTCCCAAATCGCGAAAGGTAATGATGCTATTCTTTTCGTCATTGACCGGCTTTCTAAAGTTGCACATTTTACGGCGGTCGAAAAGCGATCCTTGCTAGCCAGGTGGCAGCGCTCTATATGTCGAATTGTTTCACTTCACGGTATTCCTTTGGTTATCGATTCGGACCGTGGCAGCTTATTCACTTCAAGATTACGGGCAAGTTTTCAAGAAGCTATGGGGACTCATTTATCTTTCGATCTTGCTTTTCATCCATGATCTCAAGGGCAAGTTGAGCGTGTCAACCAAATTCTCGAAGACATGCTTGAGCTTGTGTAAATCTCTTCGGCAAGAAATGGGAGGAATCTCTCCGTATGCTGAGTTCTCTTATAATAATAGCTTTCAAGCTAGTCGAAGATGGCCCCCTTGAAGTGTTATATGGGCGAAAGTGCGAACCCCTCTGAACTGGTCGAGCGGGAGCGTCCACTCTTGGTCCGGATATTATCCAACATGCGAAGAACAAGTCCGCATTATTCGCGAGAATCTCAAGACTGCTCGATCGCGTCAAAAAGTAATTATGACCGTCATCACAAAGACATGGTCTATCAACTTTGGCGAAAAGGCCTATCTTGGCGTTACACCAATGAAGGGTGCTCACGCTTGGAATCAAGGGCAAGCTAGCTCCTCGCTATATTGGCCCTTTCACTATTACGGAAAGGCGTGGAAAAGTGGCTTACCAAGCTGGAGCTTCCGTCGAACCTTTCTCGGGTTCACGATGTGTTCCACGTGTCCCAACTCCGGGCTGCTTCAAGGACCCAATCCGAGCGGTGGACCATGAAGTGCTCGAATTACAGCAGGACCTCTCCTATAAAGAGCACCGGTCCGCATTCTCGACCAAGCTGAGCGCCGCTACGTCGAAGGCAATCAAATTCCTCAAAGTCCGATGGTGAATCACTCTGAAGATGAAGCCACACAGGAGCGAGATCGTCTCTGAGATGAATATCCGCCCTCTTTCCTTCTACCTCCTAAATCTGGGGCGAGATTTCTTGTAATCAGAGGAGATTTATGCGCCGGATCCCGGTTACATTATTTAAACAAATCGTTGTTTGAAGCTGTTTAAAAAAAAGAATAAATGCAGGGAGGGATAAACCCCACCGGCCCGACCAGCCCCCCCCTCCCACTCCCCGTGGCCCATCTCCTTCCCCCTCCACAGGCCAGCCCACCCTCCTCCCGAGGCTCGCGGTCTAGACCACCAACCCCCCGTGAGCCTCGGCCTCCTCTCTCCCCTCCTCGTCGGCGTCCGGTTCCGGCCGTGCCTTGCCTTGCGGCAATCCCCCCTCGGTTCCTCCGGTCCCCTCAAGCCGCCCAGCCCAGGCTCGGCCGCGCCCCAGCCCCCTCGACCCTCTCCCGGCGGATCCGGCCCGTGGCCTCGTCGGCTCGGCGCGCCCGGCCACCGTGCCCTCCCCTCCCGTTCCTTCTCCTCCCGTCAGGCGCCCTCGTCGGCGGCGTGGCGTGAGGCCCGAGCCCAGCGCTCCCGTTCCCCCCTTCTCCGGCCCCGCCCGGCCGGGCCCCGATTCCCCCCTTCATCCAGCGGCGCTCGGCCCGCCCGACCCCTTTTGCCCTCCGTCGCCCCCCCCTCACGGCGTTGCTGCTTGCCCGTGGTGACGCCGTGTGCAACCCGCCTTGCCGCCCAGCGCCAGGCCGGTAAGATCGCGCCCGATCGAGCGGCGCCCCCCCTCCCATGGCGCCCGCCCGTTTATACGTGCCCACGACTAGGGGCCCACCCTGAGCGATAAAGGAATGTTTTAATTAACAGAAACGAAAAATGGATTAAAAGTAATTAAAATAATTAACTAAATAATTAATTAATTAATTAATTGGATAATTAATTAATCTAATTAATTCTGGATTAGTTAAACCTAATCATTAGCTAATTAATAGGGTAATTAATTAAACTAATTAATTCGGATTAGTTAAACCTAATCATTAGCTAATTAATTGGATAATTAATTAAACTA